>ML664196.1:319803-759088 GCA_007570785.1 Antilocapra americana
CCACGCCCGCCCCTCCCCCGCCCCGCGGGGCTCCCCACCCCGGCCGGCCCCGCCGCCGCCCGGCCGCCGGCCCCCCCGGCCCCGCCCCGCCCCGCTCCTGCTCCGGCCGCGCGGCGAGGCTAACGGCGGGCACCGGACAGGCCAGACGGCATCCGGGCCGGGCGGCCCCGCGAGGAAGCGGCGGCGGCGGCGGCTCTGCGCACACAAAAGCCCAGGGCCGGGGCCTGAACCGGGGAAGGCAGCCCCGAGCAGAGCCAACGCTTCCTTACTCGCCACTCTAACGGGTCCTGCCCACTGAGCATGCCCAGCAGCCGCTGCCAGGCCCGCCGAGGACTCTCACCGTGCACGCTCCGCTCTCCGGGGTTTAGCGGCAGCAGAGGCGGGGAGGGGGAGGGCGCGGCGAGCAGGACGCAGCCGCAGGGCAAGCCCCCTCCCCCAACCAACTTCCCTGAACCCGGATCCCCGAGGGCTCCCCGGGGCAGCTTTCCACGTGGAAAGTCCCCTGTCTTCCCCACCACACGCAGGAACCCTGAGTGGGTGCTCACCCCCAAGGTTTCACTCCTAGGCACGCAAGCCTGTGGCCACGTTGGGAAGTTCATTTGTAGAAGCAGGTGTGCCTGTGGTGCGGCAAACGCTAAGTTTCTGCTTCACAGGGCCACCCTTACCACCTAATCGTGGCTTGGACACTAAAGTTGTATTGTTTCGACTTATGTTTATCTTCTTAACTCTGTACCGGGGCTACATTGTGACATAGCTAGCCTCAGTTATTCTCATCTATCTAACGGGCATAACAGTACTCGAGGTGTGTTATGAGTTAATGAACGTAGAGGGCCTAATAGATTAGCCATACAACAAATTTCCAACCCTCAATTATCTTTTAAATCCCACCGCAAGTGTCAGAAACAAAGAATTACATTAAAATTATATCATAATCACAATAAAATAGAATATCTTGGACCTCCAAGAAAATGTTACGGAACAGCCCATTCCAAAACCAGGAAGAGAGTAAGAGCAAATCGCATGCCTTCAATGAAAGACTTGGAATTAAAACTATAACATTGTTATATCTGAAATTCACACTAAACAGATCCGTGGTAGAGGCCAAAGCAAACGACTGTGCTTAATTTTAAAGTTTTTCTAGTGTCATTGTAATAGATTTTTTTTTTCAGGTACTACACTTTCTATTCTCACCTTTTCAACTTTAAGGTCCATGGATCTTGCTTGAGATCCCAGTCCTGGTCAATTACTGGAACATTTCTGATTTTCGCACCTTTTTCTACACTCTTTTTAAGCTGCAAAAAAAGAAAGAAAAAAAACCCCTCCACTCTATATAGTTCTGTATTCGATTTTTAACCCTGTCACTTCACCACTAACCTGCCCAAATATTGGAGGGTGGGGGTACATACACCAAGTAGTCAATCTAGGGATAACAGAAAAAGGAGGGCTGAAGCCGATTCCCAGGTACTCTTTCTGAAGTGACAAAACTCAGTGATAACTGATGAAATTGTAAATACTTCATTGTAAATTTCAAGAAAAGGAAATAGTTGATATGGTTTATATGGTGTAAGAACATTGATTGTTCTGTCACGCATCAGCTGTGTGATTATGGATATCTAGTAATTTAACCTTTTCAACCCTCAGTTATCTGTGAAATGCAAACAGCAGTCATATTTAACTCACAGGCTTGCTGTGAGAATCACTAAATAAGGCACCTGAAAACAACTTATAAACTGTTCTTTGTAAATGTTTGTTTTCTCATTATCCTCTGCTCCTAGCAACAATCCTAGGTCTCATTCCAAGCTAGTAATCTAATCTAAAATTAAGCATCCTCCCTGTTAAAATGTGCAGTTGGAGGCTTCTTTCCTCAAAGGATTTTTCTCACTGATGAAATTCAGCAAAGACCACAATGCCAAGTGAAGTCAAAGGTTAGAGGATCTTCAATTATCTCTAGAATTCTCTTAATATATCCCATCATTACTCCTCTTGTCCATCTTATTCTAGCTACTTTATTCAAGGATAAACTCTTGAAAGAGATGTTGAAACTACTCACTTACCCACAACCACTAAATTAAGGAAGATCCATATAATGGAGGGGCTTCCCTAGTGGCTCAGATGGTAAAGCGCCTGACTGCAATGCAGGAGACCTGGGTTAGATCCCTGGGTTGGGAAGATCCCCTGGTGAAGGCAATGGCAACCCACTCCAATACTCTTGCCTGGAAAATTCCATGGACAGAGGAGCCTTGTAGACTACTGTCCATGGGGTTGCAAAGAGTCAGACTTCACTGCCATATAATGGAAAATGCCTGATATCCTAGAAGAAGCTTGTTTGGCAATACTGTACACTTCATATTAACAATTCCATTATATCCACCAAGGATTTGGGTTTGACACTCCATAAACATTATCCAAAGTAAAGGGCAAGGAGGAAATCTTCATTAACAGTCTTCATGAAGCACAGACTTGAACAAATGAGACACCCAGAGCCCAACATTAATAGCTATCTCCTGAAACAGCATGTCAGAGAGTCACTGCATCATAATAACTATCTTCTGAAAGAGCATGTCAGAGTCACTGCATCAGTCTGTACTAACAACTAGAAACAGTGTCAATGATACTTGTTAATTTAGGATATATCCATGTGTGTGCACCCTTTAAAAACAGTAAGGTGGTGCTATATACTGGTTTGGAAACAGCTCCAAAAAAACGCAGGAAGCAAATTGCAGAACAGTGTGTAAGGTTACGATATCATTTGTGTAAAACCAAATACTTCTGTTCTCACACACTTGCATATATGTGGAATACTTCTAGAAGGATACAACACACTGCGAACAGTCAGTGTACATCTTTGTGTATCATTTGAACTTTGTGCCATATATGTATAGTACCTATACCCCAAATAAGTAATTTATTAGGCTTGATTTTTGGAGCTTATGTGGCAGTATTAAACTGACCATTTTTAAATCTTACTTATAAACCACTGGGCTTCCCTTGTGGCTCAGCTGGTAAAGAATCCGCCTGCAATTCAGGAGACCTGGGTTTGATCCCTGGGTTGGGAAGATCCCCTGGAGAAGGGAAAGGCTACCCATTCCAGTATTCTGACGTAGAGAATTCCATGAACTGTATAGCCCATGGGGTTGCAAAGAGTCGGACACAACTAAGCGACTTTCACTTTCACTTTATACACAACTGCTAGATTGAGGAGCCCTCTAATTACTAAAGCTCTTTACCAGAAAAATATTCTAGAATACCACAGGGTTTTGAAAAAATGAAGCTTGAGAGAAGAGTTTAGCATAAGGATGCTCTTGATTTCAGTTAACACTGTAACCTAGTATCAGTTGACTTAGCCCTTTTCTTCTTTAGAAACCATTTTTCATAAGGAATATTTATTTACTAAACCCTTACTATGTACCTGACACTAGACCAAGTCTTTACATATTTAATGATTCCCACAAGATGAAAACTTGTTCATTTCTAATTTTCTGGAGTAAATTGTGTACATAGAGCTTTCTGCAAAGTTGTTAATTATTAACAAACAAATTAAACTGAGTCAAAAGATTTATTAAAGTGTTTAAAGGCTGACGAGTTTTCTTATAAAGAAAATTCTTCTTCATTACTGACTGCCCCCTTTAGCTCCAATGATCTATTTTCCTAGATCACCTACTTTAAATCCAGAGATTTTAAGCAAGTGGATTCTCAGAAGTGGTCATTTACACCATCCATCTTTTTCCTCTTGTTGCTACAGTTAGACATATGTATCAGGCCTATTTGTTAATACTTTTTTGGAATCCATTCCAGGAACATACCTGGCTACAATATTTAATGCATTCCCTACAACCGTTCTATCATGTAGCTAACGGGAGGTTATCAATCTTAAAATCTGCTGTGGTGTGTGTGTGTGTTCAGTTGTGTCTGAGTCTTTGTGACCCCTTGGACTATAGCCCACCAGGCTCCTCTGGCCACGGGATTTCCCAGGCAAGAATACTGGAGTGGGTTGCCATTTCCTCCTCCAGGGGATCTTCCTGACCCAGGGATTGAATCTGTGTCACCTGTGTCTCCTGCATTACAGTTGGCTTCTTAACCCACTGAGCCACCTGGAAAGCCCAAAATCTCCTATACCTTTTCCTAAATGAGATTTATACAAAGGTTCAATATTCTCCCCATAGGCTCATCAGAATTAGGAAGACAGTTTAGTTCCCTTCTTTTAACACTTTTATTGTTTTGGCCCCCGCATGTGGGAATCTTAGTTCCCTGACCAGGATTAAACCTGTGCCCTTGGCAGTGAAAGCACAGAGTCCTAAACACTAGACCACCAGGGAAGTCCCTATTTTTCCAATTTATGGTCTCTATATCCTTTGGGAATCTACTCCTGATTTACTGTACTGGTCCTCACACTTATCCACCTTTTTCAAGAAATTCACTCTATAGGATAGAGTACTTTTACTCTATTTTTGTAAAATTTGTTTACTAAACAGTATCTTCCTAATCAAAGGGTAGGCATTGTTTTTATAGTATAACTGTCAGCTACACATGAAATACCTCCTCAAAGTGTAGCAGAAGCTTAAGTGATTCCTATTTAACCAGCTTACTGGAGTAAAGCGATGTTCTCCATCTCCATAGTAAATACACTGAAGGTGTCCACCACAAGCTGAGTTCTTAAAGCTGGTAGATGACACTTAGGAAATTCACAATGTTGCAACTCTTCTCCCAGGTGTGTGTGCATCACTAAGAAGGCTTAATCACCTTCTCCAACCTATTTATGCCAGATGTACAAGGTACTGCCATTACATAATTTAATAAAATATTACATAAGCCAATGAAATAGAAATACATGATACAAAAGGTATTAGTACAAAAATTAGGTGAAATGCTTTGGACTCAATAAAGACAATTGTCAAACGAGAAGCAGAGAGGATGACCAAAGGCAGGAGAAAAAACTTATGAAAAAAGGGTCATTATACACTTAATGCCTTAAGACATGAAGATCTTACATGTCTAAGTTCTTACTCTACTTTCAAAAAATCTGAAACTGCATACATTATAGGAGTGGTTTGTGGAAGAAATACAGAATTCCAATCAAAGAACCCATACCAGAGCAACGGCTGAAATCAAAAATATTACGTTAATAATAGATTAAGATTAAAAAAAAAACTATCCAGTGTCTTTTATGATTCCTTATTATGACTCCTTTTAATCTACCAACCAGATAAGAGGGCTTCTATTGTACACACATAAAGACAGACTGATTTTTTTCCCCTCAAGGAAAAATTTTCAGCACACCTGAGGGCAATATAGCATTAAGCTGGGTTTGAATCTCTGCCCCAACTTACTTGCCCTGTAACTTTAATTAAATCTCACTTTTTCATCTGAAAGTGACGTAGTAAAACCTCCATCAGTGGGCTTTGAGGTTTCAATGACAATTCGCGTATTTAGAATGGTGCTTGGCACATGGTAAGTGCTAAGTAGGCTGTGCACTGCCAGCAAAAGACAGCTATGTAACAGATACAATTTCTATTTATACTTTTAGTATATTTTTATATATATTTATATATGAAAAGTTTCACAAGTGGCTCTGTTGTGACTTGCTGATGGACTGTTAAAACTATTTATGCTTTAATAAAAGACTACCCAATTAGTATTTATTCAAATTTCTTTAAAAAGGCAGATTAACATATTAACCAAATCACCAAAATAAATTTAGTGAAATCAATACTTGCAAAAACTATAAGCAGTGTAAGAGTCCAGTATTTCCAGGTTTTTCAAAACCATATCACCTCCCAAGTATCACTCCTTTTTTGCTATATTAAAGAGAACTTTAGTAAGTTTTTACTGTATTAAAGAGAACTGTAAGACACACCATGCCAGCATGACATTTCTAATTCTGTCTTCACATGTTTAGCTTGGGGACATGTCTCTTAACATGTCCAAAGCATGGTTTCTCAACCTTAGCACTACTGACATTTTGAGCTGGATGATTTGGGGGCATGCGTGGGATACCCAGACTGAGCATTAAGATTATTTAGCAGCGTTCCTGGAAATTATCCACTAGATGCCAGTAGAATCTCACCTTACTCCAGTTATGACACCAAAATGTTTCTGGACATCCCCTAGTGTCCCCTTGGGAAAGGAGGGGAGATAGGTGGGAAATCACTCCCAGATGAGAAACCACTGCTCCAGTGAATGTTTTTCCTGCCTGGCTCTCTGCAGACAATTTTCTCTTTTCTGAGCTAGTGCATTATCTCCATTTCTTCATACAGGACAAAGTGAGCAAACCTGAAAAAAAAAAGAGGACTAACTGGTGTTTTTTAATTGCAAAAAGCAGCAGTATGGTAAGTAGCCCAAGAACTTCTCACTTAGCTATCAGCAACACATTGGTAGAACTGGGTCTCAATGCCCATTCAAACACTTACCAGCTGTATGGCCTTGAGCAAGTCACTTAACCTCTCCCAATCAGTTTCATCTGCCAAATCGGAATAACAAGATCTACTTTGCAGAACTGCTACATTAGAGATAATTTAGATAAAATAGTTCTGTACCTAACACATAGTAGAACTATAATAAGTGATAGCTACTATTATATTAATACCATAAAGGTTGATAACACTGAAGGATATTGTACACCCTCTGCAGTACTTAAAACAGCTCTCCAAATTTATTGTGCGTTAGAATCACCAATGACATTTGTTAAAAACTGAAGATGCCCAAATCCTAGTCTCTCAGAGATCCAGGAACAATACTAGAAAAACTGGCTGAGAGTTTTTTATATTCTAATTGACTATGGTGTATTTTCACACTGTTGTAAAACTCGGCAGCATGCTAAGACACATGGGAGTAAGTAATACATGAAAACAAAACCGCATAAAATATTTGCCACATAGAACAAAAACTACTGTAAAATGATGATGTTTTAACAGTTTATTTTGAAGGTCATTTTAAAAACAAAGTTAAAGACAATCTGAAAAAAAATTGCACGGAACACACTCATTAAATAAGTCTGTGATTAAATCAGTAAGGGAAATGATGTCTTCTTCTGCAACTCCGAAATAAGTTCTGTTGTCCTGAAGATTCTTATTCTTCCAAAAAAGAGGGGTGGGGGGAATCATGGCAATTAAAGCTGCCTCTTAATCATGTAAATCTACAGTAGAAACCAAATTTTTCTGTTCTTCCCAATAAGTCAGTTTCGATCTTCAAACTGTGCCTTGTTTTTTAAAAGATATGATGCTAGAAATTCAATGGGATTTGGTGGTCTGTAAGGGAAAAGAAATCCAAATTTTAGAAATTTACATTCTAGATGCATTAAATGTATTGTTCCATAATATCTTTTTTTTTTGGCTGCGCCATATGGGATACAAGATCTTAGTTCCTGGACTAGGCATTGACCCTGTGCCCCCTGCAGTGGAAACACAGAGTCTTAATCCACTGGATTGCCAGGAAGTCCCTTAAACATATTTTAAAATTAAGCAGTGGGTAGGAGGAGGAGCTGGAAGAAGGCAGTCAAAAGATACAAAACTCCAATTATAAGTACAAGGGATGTAATGTGCAACATGACCATAGCTGACACTGCTATATGATATATAAGAAAGTTGTTAAAAGAGTAGATGCTAACAGTTCTCATAACAAAAAGATGTTTTTTTTTCCCACTGTATCTATATATGAGATAATGGATGTTAACTAAACCTATGTGGTAAACCATCATGCTGTATACTTTAAACAGTGATGTATGTCTATATTTTTCTCAATAAAACTGGAAAAAAATGTTAAAATAATGTTATTTCACATTTATCACCTTTACATATGTTCTTTTTGCTTTTAAAACAGGTCCAAAGATAAAAAGTTGGGGGAACATCTATTTTAAACTCTATTATAAAAAAGCATATTTAGAAATGATTTACTATAATCTCTAAACATTCTCTTAGCACTTTAACAGTCTTTTAAACTAACTAGACAGAGATAATACTTGTTACATAATAATTTGATGGATTAGTTTGCTAAAATGTCTTACAATAAATGCAAAAACGTGCATTTATTAATAAAATATTACTTTAAAACTTTTTTGAATTTTATTCTTCTAGAATTTAAAGTAATATTTAGAATTTCCAATATACTGGCCTTCTTTTACAGTGTTCATTATTAGACTTTTGAGAAAAATATCCAGGCAAGAATACGGGAGTGGGTTGCCATTTCCTTCTCCAGGGGATCTTCCCCACCCAGGGATTGAACCCACATCTCCATTATCTCCTGCATCAGAGGGAAGGTTCTTTACCACTGCACCACCTGGAAGCCAGTTACACCCAATAAATATTAACGAATGTAACTTACAAAAAAAATTTTCTTATTGATGTACTTACACAAAAATAATTTAGGTAGAATTACCAGGGAAAAAACATGTACAGAACAGAGAAAAAATTGTAATCTTGCTAACAAAAAAATGTAAATTAAAACAACTTGGTAAAAAAAGTTTATAACACACGTATAACTGAGGCTACGACACTGGAAGAATCTTAAGGATAAACTTTTCAATGGAAATATATTATTATGGGTCAAACACCATAAAAATTGTCATGTCATCTGAAACAGTAAACCAACTCTTGGGTGTTTATCATAAGGAAGTAATTAAACAAAAACAAAAGGAAATGAAAGCAGATAAACTACCTGGTGACCAACAATAATAAAGGAAATTGGACCTAAATGTTCAAAAACAAGATATAAAATTACATGTATACCATGATTACAAATATGCACATGATCTAAGACTAGTAGAAAAATAAAATGTCTGAACTGAGGTTATGTCTGGCTTCTTTTTAAAAAATCTTTAGTATCTGTAAGTTCCTTATACAGTAAAAAAAAAAAAAAATAACTACACATAACTAATGATATTTCAACCAGGGAAGTTTTTATTTTGCTTTTTCTGGTAAGCCCATTTACAGAAAGACACTATTATCTTACCTTTCCTTTGCAAGTACAGCAAGTCCTTGCAATAAGATAGGTACAACTGTCTGATCCAGATAGGCACGAGTTGGCAAAGACTGGAGATCCACTTTCTGTTTTGATGACTTTTCTGCGTTAATTTTCTCATTTTCTACTATCCTCTAGAGAGTTCAAAAAAACATGCATAAATATTAAAACTGCAAATCTCTCAGCCAAAATAAAATCAGACCCATTTCCAAATGCCATTCATGAATTTTCTGAAGGTACCGTATTACCTCATCCTTTTAACGTCGTATTCTCCAGATCCTACACTTACTTTCTCTCTTTGCGTTTTTTTAGGAGCAAAAATAAGTATTTTTTCTTTGAGAATACTTTCTTATAGTGTGCTTCAAAAAAATCTGGACATGACACTAAGTAGCACTGAATCGCAGTGAGAAAACTAGTTCTGTTTCAATTTTTTCATCACAGATAATATCAAGGACAAAGTCTCAGTTTGATACTAACATGTCTCTAACACTTCTGTAACACTTGCTAACCTCCCTTCTTAAGACAGGGAACAGGTTTCAGGCTCAGAGGCTTCAACAGGCAACAGAGTCTGGCCAAGATTTATTACCTCTGTTTTGTAGTCTCTATTTTGTATTTCCTGTTTTCATTTTTATAGTTACCTCTACCACAATGAGAATGCTTTTCCATTTATGTTTCTTTTCAAAATAAATGCATCTGATTTTTTTAAGTAAATTTAAGAAAAAATATTCAGTAAAAATAGCCAAAAAATAGAAGAAATTATTAATATGGGAAAGATCATTACTGTGATATTTAAATAATGTTTAGAAAATGATGACTTATACTTCCTTCACCTAAGAATCCCCAGGCGAAAATTCGGGCCTTTCATATAGATTCATGATATCCAGAGTATCAAAAACTGCTTTACTAAAAAGCTGTGCCTTCTGAAAATCTACCATTTCAGAAATTTAGAAATAAGTGGCTATCTCAAAAGATGAAACACTATTAAGAACACTTTTATTTAAAGAACTTTTGTTCCAATCACACTAGAACGGGATATAAATGAGTCAATAATTATAAAAACAATTTTTCTATACTTAGTTTTTTAAAGAAAATTTTATTTGGTAAAAACTGAGAGAAAACTTTAAGCATATAACATACATACCATGCTTTCCAAAATATTTACCAGAACTCTCAGATAACTTATCTAGCTTTGCTTATGATTTTTCAGTCTAATTTTTGGACTTAAATAAAAATAATTATATATGCTAATCAATGGAATAGCTATTTTATTTGCCCATGAATTAAGAAACCTCTTCTTCATCAGTAAATTTCAACAAATACATGATTAAAACTAGTCATTTACATGACATCCCAATACCTTAACAAAAAACACCAATATCTCAGCAACTCTAATAGATCTATAATAAGGTCCTTGACAAGTTCTCTCATTTATATCATTTAAACATTCACTAAATACTTACTATGTAATGTAATGCTTAATTTTAGTAAAGTCAGAATCCTAAATTAATCTAAAAAAATGTACAGTTGACCCCTGAACAACATGAAGATTTGGGGCACCAACCCGTTCTGCCCAGCCAAAAACCCACCTATAACTTACAGTTGGCTCCTCCATATCTGTGGTTCTGTATCTACAGTTCTACATCCTTGGGTTCAACCAACTGGAAATCGTGCAGTACTACAGTATTTATTATTGGAAAAAAATCCATATTTAATTGGACCCACACAGTTCAAACCTGTACTGCTCAAGGGTGAAATGTATATCCAAACTAACCCACACACTCATGAGAGATTAAGCTTTTAAGAGTGTAGAACAGTGACCACAAAAATGGGAAAACGTGGAGTGAATCCTATGATCGCCACACTTGCTGCATCCTACTTGGAGAACTTACAATGATACCCAGGGAGAGGCAACCAAGCGGAGCCCTGCAGTCTCCCTAAGCTGAGAAGACAGAGTTGAAAATTCAGAGACCAAGGGAACTAGAAATCACAGAGCAGAGTTTCACAGAACGGAGTTGATCAGAAAGAGATGAAGAGATTGTCTCCTAGTCTTCAGGTAAGTACTAGTCAGAGCATGAGTGTGAGGGAACTACCCAAGGCCAGAAGAAAAAACCACCCGGAAGAAGCACATGGCACAATCCCCAGAGCTCACACAGGCCAGGAGTAGTTCATGGTGCTATGACCCAGAATGAACACCTCGTAATACATGAAGCATTGGGCAGAACACACAAGGAAGAAATTAAGGATGAACTACAGGCTAGTCGGTTAGTCACTCAGTCCTGTCCGACTCTTTGTGACCCCACGGAATGTAGGCTCCTCTGTCCATGGAATTCCCCAGGCAAGAAAACTGGACTAGGTTGCCAAAGGCTAGTCTGGTCCCATCTAAAAATGCTTAAAGGCAAACTACAAAAGGATCAAAATGTTTCCAAGTAACTTGCCCAGGTCCCAGAACAAAGCTCAAGAAGGTTTGAAGAAACGCAAAAAAAAAAAATGCACCAGCACCCCTAAAGTGCATAGTGCAAAGCCCTCAGTAAAAATTACCAGACAGACAAAGAAGCAGGGAAAAAGCTACTCATGATGAAGAGAAAAACCAACTCACAGAAACAGACTCAGAAATGATACAGATAGCACTGGCAATGCCAGTAAGCTAGTTATTATAATATATTCCATATGTTAAAGAAGACAGTAAAGAATGAATAAATTAAGCTAACAAAATGCTTGAAAATATTTGAAGAAATGTCTGAATTTTCAAATGTCATTAAAATTCTAAATGCAAAGATCCAAGAAACTCAATGAATCCTAAGCACAAGAAACATTAAAACAAACAAAAAATTATGCCAAGACACATCAAAATCAAGTTATTTAAAACTAGTAACAAATAAAATCTTAAAAGCACAAAGAAAAGACATTTAAATATGGAGGAGCAACGCGAGTAGTGACAGAACACTTTTCATCAGAAACAACATCAGCTAGAACACAGTGAAGCATATCTACCCTCAGCAAATATACCTCAAAACAAGGGCAAAATAATTATACCTTTTTAGACATAGAGAACCTTAAAGAACTCCTTACCAGCAGACCTCCACTATAAGAAACATTAAAGAAAGCCCTTAAGGAGGATGGGAATTGATGCCACATGGGAAGGTGGATCTACACAAAAGGCTGGAGAACCCAGCCTTGGATAAACGTGACTCCTTCCTCTTAATGTTTAAATCTCTTTTAAAGAGATAATTAGACAGAAGTGAAGGGAGCACTTCTGGGCTCCTCAATCACCTGGAGCAGGTGGCCTTAGGTCCACCCTGCTGGGTCTCTTGCTGCAGCTCCGCCTTTGCTCTGGTCTTTCCGGAAATCTTGCTGGTGCTGGACAGCCTCCTCAACGCATGTGAGAGACCCCCATAGTGCATACATTCCCCAAACGGCCCCCAAGGGGCGGGCACAGTGCAATTCTTGATGGCCAGTGAACTGAAGCCAACAATGTGGCTTTCTGGCTTGTTCAGTTTACTGTGCTGTTTGTTCTGCCTCTCGCTGGGTTGTGGTGAAGCGGCAAGCTGCTACCAACGTGCTTTGCTGGGAAGTGCTCTGACTGGTGCTCTAAGGCTGCACCAAAGATGACTTCGCTCCCAGTTAAGCAGAGCATTCCTGGCCCGAGCGTTGTTGGGGGACTGCTGGCGCTACCTGTTGTATTCCCTCATCTTTGTCAATTCCTCCTGTTACAATGAATATTCTCCCAGTCTTGTTATTTTCTTGGCTTCATGCTGCCACATACTGGAAAAAGGCACTTAGTGCAAAGGGTTCAAATAGTTTATCTCTGAGACCTCCCTTCCAAAAATTAAGCACTAATCAACAGAATATTCTGAAATTCATCGCTTGTCATTAAATAATCTTGATGCCTGCTACAGTTTTTATGTTTTAGTGGCCAAGAAAGTTTGCTCCAGCTTTTTATATACTATAGATTCCTCAATACCGCGCTCAAAGAAATCCATATCATAGGACGTTAACGAATTGAGGGCTGTTGTTGAATATCTAATAATGAACTCTGCTTGCCCACTGTTTGTGAGAAGACTGTCTCCAGAACATTGGCTTGATGAGCTAGCTGCTGCTGCTGCTGCTGCTAACTCACTTCAGTCGTGTCCGACTCTGTGCGACCCCGTAGACGGCAGCCCACCAGGCTCCCCTGTCCCTGGGATTCTCCAGGCAAGAACACTGGAGTGGGTTGCCAGTTCCTTCTCCAATGAAGGGAAATGAAAAGTGAAAGTGAAGTCGCTCAGTTGCATCTGACTCTTAGCGACCCCGTGGACTGCAGCCTACCAGCCTCCTCCATCCACAGGATTCTGCAGCCAGGAGTACTAGAGTGGGGTGCCATTGCCTTCTCCAGCCTTGAGGAGCAGACCAGCACTAACAGTTGCATAGTTTAACCTCCAGCTTAGTGATATGTAATGTAAATGAGTATTATTAGCAGCTGGTACTTCTGTTAGAGATAGTTGATTTCAGGTGTAAAACCGACCTCAACGCAATTTACATAAATGTATCTCAAAAGAAAAATAATCCTTTTCCCAGCATGCTAAATCAAACTTTTAAACGCTGAGGAACTTTATTGTAATGTGCTGTTAATGGTTAAGTAATTTTAAATCTTGTAACAAATGTATCAAAAATTCTTTAAACTGGTGTGCCTTAATCATGAAGTACATCTATTTCTCTTGTAAAAATAGTTCTAAAATTTGTTTTCACCTAACTGGTAACTTTAATTGGTATCTGGCATGACTTGATTAAGGTAATATTAATGTGTAAATTCAGCACATTTTGAGACAGTATCCTTTTGCCATTCAGTAGCACCGGGTGATTTAAACAAAAACACTTCCCACTGTGTTTAATTTCAATTTTTTTCTGAACCAACCAAGTGCTGCTTCGTTAGGGCAGATTTATTTTGGATGTATCATTATAATAGGAATTCTATATGTATCTTATGCTATGATCCTCCAAATTTTAATTTTCATAATTGCTTCTGTGGCTTTGAATATTTTTTTTAAAGGTCTCACTGGGGTGCTCGCTTCGGCAGCACATATACTAAAAGGTCTCACTGTAAGCTTGTTTGTTAGCCAACTGGGTAAATACCTCTGGTCACCTAGCATTTTACATTAGAGAGCAGAAGTCAAGATGGTTTTCCTTTCAGAGACCCACTGACTAACATTTCTCAAACACGAAATCCTTTTTTCAGACATGCGCACACAGAGGTTTTAGTGGTTTACACAATTACTTAGATCAGATTCCTGACTAACACTTTTCTCAGTTCTCTAGGCCTAAATTTTCAATATTACAGCTGTGTAGATACCTTTGAAAGGTATGCAACTGAAGATTTAGCATATGACATTCAAGATCACGGGAATCCAAGTCTATGCCCCGACCAGTAATGCTGAAGAAGCTGAAGTTGAACAGTTCTATGAAGACCTACAAGACCTTCTAGAATCCAAAAAAGATGTCCTTTTCATTATAGGGGACTGGAATGCAAAACTCAAGAAACACCTGGAGTAACGGGCAAATTTGGCCTTGGAGTTCAGAATGAAGCAGGGCAAAGGCTAATAGAGTTTGCCAAAAGAACACACTGGTCATAGCAAACATCCTCTTCCAACAACACAAGAGAAGACTCTACACATGGACATCACTAGATGGTCAACACCGAAATCAGATTGATTATATTCTTTGCAGACAAAGATGGAGAAGCTCTATACAGTCATAAAAACAAAACCAGGAGCTGACTGTGGCTCAGATCATGAACTCTTTATTGCCAAATTCAGACTGAAATTGAAGAAAGCAGGGAAAACCACTAGACCATTCAGGTATGGCCTAAACCAAATCCCTATACAGTGGAAGTGAGAAATAGATTTAAAGGACTAGATCTGATAGACAGAATGCCTGATGAACTATGGATGGAGGTTCCTGACATACTACAGGAGACAGGAATGAAGACCATCCCCAGGAAAAAGAAATGCAAAAAAGTAAAATGGCTGTCTGAGGAGGCCTTACAAATAGCTGTGAAAAGACAGGAAGTGAAAAGCAAAGGAGAAAAGGAAAGATATATCCATTTGAATGCAGAGTCCAAAGAATAGCAAGGAGAGATAAGAAAGCCTTCCTCAATGATCAATGCAAAGAAATAGAGGAAAACAATAGAATGGGAAAGACTAGAGATCTCTCCAAGAAAATAAGAGATACCAAGGGAACATTTCATGCAAGAATGGGCTCAATAAAGGACAGAAATGGTAGCGACCTAACAGAAGTAGAAGATATTAAAAAGAGGTGGCAAATACACAGAAGAATTGTACAAAAAAGATCTTCATGACCCAGATAAACATGATGGTGTGATCACTCACCTAGAGCCAGACATCCTGGAATGTGAAGTCAAGAGGGCCCTAGGAAGCATCACTACCAACAAAGCCAGTGGAGGTGATGGAATTCCAGTTGAGCTATTTCAATTCCTCAAAGAGGATGCTGTGAAAGTGCTGCACTCAATATGGAAGCAAATTTGGAAAACTCAGCAGTGGCCACAGGACTGGAAAAGGTCAGTTTTCATTCCAATCCCAAAGAAAGGCAATGCCAAAGAATGCTCAAACTACCGCACAATTGCACTCATCTCACATGCTAGTAAAGTAATGCTTAAAATTCTCCAAGCCAGGCTTCAGCTTTTAGTTCAGGTTTTAAAAACTACGTGAACCGTGAACTTCCAGATGTTCACCCTGGTTTTAGAAAAGGCAGAGGAACCAGAGATCAAACTGCCAACATCTGATATACCATTGAAAAAGCAAGAGAGTTTGAGAAAAACATCTACTTCTGCTTTATTGACTATGCCAAAGCCTTTGACTGTGTGGACCACAATAAACTGTGGAAAATTTTGAAAGAGATGGGAATACCAGACCACCTCACCTTCCTCTTGAAAAACCAGTACGCGCAGGTCAGTTTTAACAACAGTTAGAACTGGACATAGAAAAACAAACTGGTTCCAAATCGGAAAAGGAGTAAGTCAAGGCTGTATGTCACCCTGCTTATTTAACTTATATGCAGAGTACATCATGAGAAACACTGGGCTGGAGGAAGCACAAGATGGAATCAAGATTGCTGGGAGAAATATCAATAACCTCAGATATGCAGATAACACCACCCTTATGGCAGAAAGTGAAGAGGAACTAAAGAGCCTCTTGATGAAAGTGAAAGAGGAGAGTGAAAAAGTTGGCTTAACACTCAACATTCAGAAAAGTAAGATCATGGCATCCGGTCCCATCACTTCACGGCAGATAGATGGGAAACAGTGTCTGACTTTATTTTTATGGGCTCCAAAATCACTGCTGCCATGAAATTAAAAGACGCTTACTCCTTGGAAGGAAAGTTATGACCAACCTAGACAGCATATTAAAAAGCAGAGACATTACTTTGCCAACAAAGGTCTGTATATTCAAGGCTATGGTTTTTCCAGTGGTCATGTATGGACGTGAGAGTTGGACTATAAAGAGAGCTGAGCACCGAAGAATTGATGTTTTTGAACTGCAGTGTTGGAGAAGACTCTTGAGAGTCCCTTGGACTGCAAGGAGATCCAACCAGTCCATCCTAAAGGACATTAGTCCTGGGTGTTCATTGGAAGGACTGATGTTGAAGGTGAAACTCCAATCCTTTGGCCACCTGATGCGAAGAGCTGACTCATTGGAAAAGACCCTGGTGCTGGGAAGGACTGGGGCAGGAGGAGAAGGGGATGACAGAGGATGAGATGGTTGGATGGCATCACCGACTCTGGACATGGGTTTGGGTGGACACTGGGAGTTGGTGATGGACAGGGAGGCCTGGTGAGCTGCGATTGATGGGGTCGCAAAGAGTAGGACACAACTGAGCGACTGAACTAAACTGAAACTTGGTATATGTTCTAAAATAATAATGAAGATTATGTATACTCGCCCATCAAATCTGATTTAAAAGATTTAATAGAAAGGTTTATAGGTAAGGTTATTGATCGGGAATGGGGCCAGAGGAGGAATTAATGGGTAAACAGTGTCCATTTCTATTTTGCAATGCAGAGATAAATTGGGGGGAACTGGATGTATACTCCAACTGTGACTGAGTTGTATGTTTAATACATTTGTTGAGCTTCCATCAACTCTTTTATAAAATTCATTCTGATCTTTATTATGGCTGCATGACTGGAAATGTTTAAAACATTGCAAAATGTTAATACTGAGTAATGTAATGGTTTTTGTAACCAGTTTTCTTCTGTGTATGTAACCTGGATTTCTTAAATACACTCAGTGACTTATCAGTAATATCAGTTTTCTTTTTATTCAACTTTTTGATCCACAGAAATGTGATACTTGATAGCTCAACTATTGCCAACAATTTTTTTAATTTTGAAATATTTATCTACTAAGTTAGAGAAGCCCATTAATAAACAGTTTATTGTGGAGGGGGCAGAGTCTCATTATCATTATGTTATCTGATGGTTTTAAAAATTAAATGTTCTATAGCAATAAAGTAACTATAGTGTCAAGCAAACAATTAAAAAATTTTTATTTAAAAAAGATAATTGATTTTTAAAGAAAAAATAAAAACAATCAATTGCATGGTTTATAACATATGCAGAAATATAATGTGTGATAACATTAGTACAAAGGCCTGGATAGAGAAAATGGAAGGATACTGTTGTAAGGTCCTTATACCATACATGAAAAGATATGATACCACTTGGGAGGTAAATTGTGGGAAGTTAAACTTCTGTACGAGTCCTAAAGCAACCACCAAAAAAATTATAGGTCAATAATGGAAATAAAATGGAATTCTAAAAAGAAAAGCAGCAGCTGTAGAAGAGTGATTTCCAGACTTTGTCATATCACAAACAAGTAAATTAACAGTAACATATTGAAAGAAGGGACTAACATAAGGTTGTTAACTGTTTTACCAAGTAGAACGTCACAAACAAACAAACATAATTATTATTTTACTATCACCATTAACTCATAAAAGAACAGGCATTTTAAAATTATGGAAGCAAAAAAACCAATCACCAAATAATATAGCATCATCATTCACTCACTCCACTTTCCTTTTTTCTCACTGTACTATGGAAATTGGTCTGAAGGTGTGAAAAAATGTATTTGGTATCACTGTATCACAGCTCTGCGTCCATATACAAGCACCAATAAGAAAAGTCAGCACTGATGCCTAAAAACAATCCTCTTAAATGACTAAAACACTAAGTGGCATACAGTATCTTCATCTGATTCAGCATAGCAGTTCAATTAAAAACTGCACCATGAAGATTCAAAATCTCTTAACCCTGATATCAAACCAGTAAATAATCCTGGCAATTTACAGGCACAGAGAAGTCACTCCACATGCCAGGGAAATCTGGAGTTGATCAAGATCAGCAGTATAATTTAATCCCACCTCAAAAACGTCAGCCTGCCTAGGTTTATAACACAGTTCACTTTCTTCCTGGTGAACTTAGACAAGTTAGTCAACTTCTCTGAGCCTTGAAAGACAGAAAATACACAAAAGTTACTTAGCGCTAATACTAGTAGCTATTACTATTATTACTGTACTTAGAAATGCTCCTGCCCCATTTATCCAAACTTAATTACTGCTGTCTTTCTTTCCCCCATAAAACACACATGCCTTCTCTATATTCCTAACCAATCCCACCTAGCTCTGGTTAATTCAGCTGTTCTCGCATTTATTCATTCACTTACAAAGTAACCTCTTCTTTTAGAAAGTAACCTCTTAATACCCTCATGAAAAAGCTCTATAAAAGTATACCTCCTTTTGTATATGGTTTTGCACATGTACTCTCTGAATTCAGATTTAACCATGTAAGACAAAAACAGTGTCTACTACCTGTGTTATAGCTTCCAATGTCTCCTGTTAATGAACTCTGCAAAGATATCAACCTTGACTAAATGTTGACTTCACCAGCACACTATCCGCTACAAAAACAATGAGTTTCCTAATTGTAATGTGCAGTTTTTCCTCTGCAATATTCCAACAGAACATAAACAGCCACCAAGCAAAACAGTTCTGACAATCTCCGTTAGTAATATATGTTTCTTTCTCTATATCATTTTCAAAGTTCAACCTCTGGACTCAGCTAATATGTACGTCTACATACGAGGATGCAGTAGTGCTGCCAATAAAATAAGCTGCCCATAATTTGACACTATTTGGTTCATGATAATAAAGTTTTCCCTTGTGCAAAGCAACGTAGCAAAAATGGATCCCAAGTTTTCGGCAGCTCTTAAGAGACGCAAAGACATGGCATAGGAACTGAGCAAGTTACCTCGACGTTGTCTGTGAGGCCATATTCAGAGTGGGGATTTTCTGCAACCTACAAAACAAGTCACAGAGGCATCAGCCACTCTTCCTTGCTGCACACCGCCACCCTGAACCCAGGGCCTCCTAGTACCTGCGTCTGTCCCTCCAGCATCTGCTCTGGCTCCATGGCGGGCCCTGCAAGTCACACTCTCCGGATACCAGTCTTGGAAAACAAGAAAAACCGTGAGTTACCCGGGAGATTTTAAGACGGAGACGCCAGGATGAAGCCCAACCCAGTCCCGACCCCGCCCCTCACCCCCACCTGGGCGCGGGAGCACCCCGAGCTGCAGAGGAGCAGGATGGGACAGTCCACGACCCGGCGCCCGCATCAGGTCCGGAAGCTCCGCGGTACTCCCAAGAACCTAGAAGAGGTGGGGAAAAGGGGAAAGGGAGCTGATTACCCGCGCCCAGGCCGCTCGTTCCTAAGAGCCCTGCACCACGCCACCAACTCCCAGCACAAACCGCTTCCGCCGTAAGTGGCGGATGTCGCACGGCTGTCGCGCCTGCGCAGAACAGCACAGCCGGGCCGCGCTGGGAAGGACCCGGACGCTTGTGAGCGTCCAGTGCTGACTGCGGTAAGCAGCGTCATGGCCACGGTGTCTCCCGGCGTCTGCGAAACAATCGTTCCGTGACCTGCCTCCGCTGAGCAGCCGCCACCCCACCTGCCGACCCACCGAACGGACCAGCCGTCAGGGATTCCGCCCGGCCATCCATCGGTGCTGCCTGAAATCTGCCTAAACTCTTCACAGAACCGAAAAAACTCAATGAATAATTCTCACGAAAAAAGTGTCAGACCCAAACTCAACAAGCCGGGAAAGAATATCAGTTCAGTCGTGTCCGACTCTTTGCGACCCCATGGACTGCAAGCACGCCAGGCCTCCCTGTCCATCACCAAATTCAGGAGTTTACTCAAACTCATGTCCATTGAGTTGGTGATGCCATCCAACCATCTCATCCTCTGTCCCCTCTTCTTCTCCTGCCTTCAGTCTTTCCCAGCAACAAGGTCTTTTCAAATGAGTCAGTTCTTTGCATCAGGTGGCCAAAGGATTGGAGTTTCAGCTTCAACATCCGTCCTTCCAATGAACATTCAGGACTGATTTCCTTTAGGATGAACTGGTTGGATCTCCTTGCTGTCGAAGGGACTCTCAAGACCTTTCTTCAACACCACAATTCAAAAGCAACAATTCTTTGGCGCTCAGCTTTCTTTATAATCCAATTCTCACATCCATACATGATTACTGGGAAAACCATAACCTTGACTAGATGGATCTTTGTTGGCAAAGTAATGTATCTGCTTTTTAATATGCTGTCTAGGTTGGTCATAACTTTTCTTCCAAGGAGCAAGTGTCTTAATTTCATGGCAGCAGTCACCATCTGCAGTGATTTTGGAGCCCCCAAAAATAAAGTCTGACACTGTTTCCACTGTTTCCCCATCTATTGCCAAACCAGATGCCATGATCTTAGTTTTCTGAATGTTGAGTTTTAAGCCAACTTCTCCACACTCCTCTTTCACATTCATAAAAAGGCTCTTTAGTTCTTCCCTTTCTGCCATTAGGATGATGTCTCTGCATGTCTGAGGTTATTGATATTTCGCCTGGCAATCTTGATTCCAGCTTGTGCTTCAACCAGCCCAGTGTTTCTCGTAATGTATTCTGCATACACGTTAAATAAGCAGGGTGACATATACAGTCTTGAGGTACTCCTTTCCCAATTTGGAACTAGTCTATTGTTCCATGTCCAGTTCTAACTGTTGCTTCCTGACATGCATACAGATTTGTCAGGAGACAGGTCAGGTGGTCTGGTATTCCCATCTCTTTAAGAATTTTCCACAATTTGTTGTGGTCCACACAGTCAAAGGCTTTTTTCTCAAACTCTCTTGCTTTTTCAATGATCCATCAGATGTTGGCAATTTGATCTCAGGTTCCTCTGCCTTTTCTAAATTCAGCTTGAACATCTGGAAGTTCAAGGTTCACATACTGTTGAAGCCTGGCTTGGAGAATTTTAAGCATTACTTTGCGA
Source organism: Antilocapra americana (assembly GCA_007570785.1). Lineage (NCBI taxonomy): Eukaryota > Metazoa > Chordata > Mammalia > Artiodactyla > Antilocapridae > Antilocapra > Antilocapra americana. Next base: position 341,110 of record ML664196.1, read on the forward strand.
GCGTCTGACATGACTGCAACTGTGCGGTAGTTTGAGCATTCTTTGGCATTGCCTTTCTTTGGGATTGGAATGAAAACTGACCTTTTCCAGTCCTGTGGCCACTGCTGAGTTTTCCAAATTTGCTGGCATATTAAGTGCAGCACTTTTCACAGCATCCTCTTTGAGGAATTGAAATAGCTCAACTGGAATTCCATCACCTCCACTAGCTTTGTTCATAGTGGGCTTCCTAAGGCCCATTTGACTTCACATTCCAGGATGTCTGGCTCTAGGTGAGTGATCACACCATCATGTTTATCTGGGTCGTGAAGATCTTTTTTGTACAATTCTTCTGTGTATTCTTGCCACCTCTTCTTAATATCTTCTGCTTCTGTTAGGTCCATACCATTTCTGTCCTTTATTGAGCCCATCTTTGCATGAAATGTTCCCTTGATATCTCTGATTTTCTTGGAGAGACCTCTAGTCTTTCCCATTCTATTGTTTTCCTCTATTTGCATTGATCACTGAGCAAGGCTTTATTATCTCTCCTTGCTATTCCTTGGAACTTTGCATTCATGTGGGTATCTTTCCTTTTCTCCTTTGCTTTTCACTTCCTGTCTTTTCACAGCTATTTGTAAGGCCTCCTCAGACAGCCATTTTGCCTTTTTCCATTTCTTTTTCTTGGAGATGGTCTTAATCCCTGCCTCCTATACAATGTCATGAACCTCCATCCATAGTTCTTCAGTCACTCTGTCTACCAGATCTAATCCCTTGAATCTATTTTTTCACTTCCGTTGTATAATCATAAGGAATTTGATTGAGGTTATGCCTGAATGGTCTAGTGGTTTTCCCTACTTTCTTCAGTTTAAGTCTGAATTTTTCAGTAAAGAGTTCATGATCTGAGCCACAGTCAGCTCCCAGTCTTGTTTTTGCTGACTGTTTAGAGCTTCTCCATCTTTGTCTGCAAAGAATACAATCAATCTGATTTTGGTATTGATCACCTGGTGATGTCCATGTACAGAGTCTTCCCTTGTGTTGTTGGAAGAGGGTGTTTCCTATGACCAGTGCTTTCTCTTCACAAAACTCTATTAGCCTTTGCCCTGCTTCATTCTGTACTCAAGGCCAAATTTGCCTGTTACTCCAGGTATTTTTTGACTTCCAACTTTTGTATTTCAGTCCCCTATAATGAAAAGGACATCTTTTTGGGGTGTTAGTTCTAGAAGGTTTTGTAGGTCTTCACAGAACTATTCAACTTCAGCTTACTCAGCATTACTGGTGGGGGCATAGACTTGGATTACTGTGATATTGAATGGTTTGCCTTGGAAATGAACAGAGATCATTCTGTCATTTTTGAGATTGCATCCAAGTACTGCATTTTAGACTCTTTTGTTGACTATGATGACTACTCCATTTCTTCTAAGGGATTCCTGCCCACAGTAGTAGATATAATGGTCATCTGAGTTAAATTCACCCACTCCAGTCCATTTTAGTTCGCTGATTCCTAAAATGTCAATGTTCACTCTTCCCATCTCCTGTTTGACCACTTCCAGTTTGCCTTGATTCATGGGCCTAACATTCCAGGTTCCTATGCAGGATTGCTCTTTACAGCATCAGTATTTACTTCCATTACCAGTCACATCCACATCTGGGTGTTGTTTTTGCTTTGGCTCCATCTTTTCATTCTTTCTGGAGTTAGTTCTCCACTGATCTCCAGTAGCATATTGGGCACCTACCGACCTGTAGAGTTCATCTTTCAGTGTCCTATCTTTTTGCCTTTTCATACCATTCATGGGGTTCTCAAGGCAAGAATACTGAAGTGGTTTCCCATTCCCTTCTCCACTGGACACATTTTGTCAGAACTCTTTACCATGACCTGTCCATCTTGGATCGGACCTGGTATGACCTGGTTGCACCAGATATGAGTTGGTGGTAGTTAATCCCACCTGAATTGCATGACAGCTATGCAATGGGACAGGAGAGGTTTTCCCAAGGGAAAACCTTAGAATGCCTAGGAAGAGGGAAAAAAAGGAATGAATTTGAAGAGTTAGCCAAAAAATATTCACCGTCATGTATTCTGAAAGGAGTTCATACTCATTACAAACTTACAACAAAAGAAATGGAATGACAAAAGAATAACACAACAGTTATACTTCTGGGATTTTATCCCATAGAACACAAGGAAACAAAGATACTTACCACAGTTTTTAGTAGGAGAAGATTGGGCATAGATTAAATTATGATATCTCAATACAGAGGACTACTGTGCAGCCATTAAAAAGAATGAGGTAGATCTACGGTGCTGTTGTTTTTCGATTGCTAAGTCATGTCCAACTCTTTGTAACTTCGTGGACTATAGCCGGCCAGGTTCCTCAGGCCTCCACTGTTTCCTGGGGTTTGCTCAGTTGCGCATCCATTGAGTCAGTGATGCTATCTAACTGTCTCATCCTCTGTCATCCCCTTCTCCTCCTGCCCTCAGTCTTTCCCAGAATCAGGGGCTTTTCCAGTGAGTCAGCTGTTCACATCAGGTGGCCAAAGCATTGGAGCGTCAGTCCTTCCAATAAAGATTCAGGGTTGATTTCCTTTAGGATTGACTAGCTTGATCTCCTTGCAGTCCAAGGGACTGTCAAGTGTCTTCTCCAGGACTACAATTTAAAAGCATCGATTCTTCAGCACACAGCCTTCTTTATGGTCCAACTCTCACATCCATACATGACCACTGGAAAAACCATAGCTTTGAGTATATGCACCTTGTTTGGCAAAGTGATGTCTGCTTTTTAATATGGCGTCTAGCTTTGTCATAGCTATATCAATCTATATCTATAGGTACTCGAATGTTAAAAACATTCACAACATAATTTTATCTTAAAACACATGTTGTAGGAAATCTTTGTAGTGAGATCTTTTTTTTTTTTTTTGCATGTACATACTTGTATATGCATAGAAAAAAGCCTGGAGAGATACACAACAAACTATTAATAGTGGTTACCTGTGGAGAGTGAAAATGTAAAAGGTAAATAAGTCATTGCTTTCTACGAACTTTTATATTGTTTGAGGGTTTTTTTTTCCCAAAGGCATGAATTTGTTTTAAAATTAAAAGGCCAGGAACATGCTCATCCCTGCCATCTCCAATCACACTGAGGGCCACTTGATGCAGAAGAGAAAGAGAAAGCCCCATCATGCCTATGAATAGCAAACAGGTGAAAAACCACGAATAACAGCAACAAGGAAATACACAAATACACAAATGTACCTGCAAAAAAAAAATTTTAAAAGACCAGGAATTTCCCTGGTGGTCTAGTGGTTAAGACTGCACTTCCACTATAGGCAGCATGAATTCGGTCCCTGGTATAGGAACAAAGATCCTGCATGTCACAGGAAACAAGTGGGGAAAAAAAAAGAGACCAAAAATATTTAGATAAATTCTTTTAATTGGAAAATATGTCACTTTATTGTATGTAACAAAGGCAATAATGAGGAAGAATATTTACACTAGTACTGAGTCTAATCAGTTATATGATAGCATTTAAAAAAAAAAAACTTCCAGTTCATTCTTCTCTTTATCCTCCTATTTATGGGGCATCTGCAGAAAAGAGTTAACATAGCAGGCCTGAGACTGCTGGCTTTAGAAAGGCCTGCTTGAAAGGCTGGCTGGTGTCTAGGCATTTGAATAGTAAACTGTTCCCTACAGTGATATATGGGGTCAGAGTGGCTCAGTGGTAAAGAATCCACCTGCCAAAGCAGGAAATGTGGGTTTGATCCCTGTGTCAAGAAGATCCTCTAGAGTAGGAAATGACAACCCACTCCAGTATTCTTGCCTGGGAAATCCCATGGACAAAGCAGCCTGGTGGGCTACAGTCCATGGGTTTGCAAAACAGTCAGACATGACTTAGCAACTAAACAACACTGATATAAAACTTTCCCTATATGATGAGAGTGGCTTGCTGAGTCTGAACTGTTTGTGCAGACAACATCATTTATGTTAAGCACCTGCTTTCCTTCTAGGAGTCGGGACTTTTGGTATGTGTTAGGCAGAGGATGACTACATGATCAGCAGGACTGAATTTCTGATGAGTGTCCCTGATAGACAGCATTTCACACATACTATCAGATCTCACTGCTGGTGGAATGGTGTCCTGTGTGACTCAATTGAGAGAAGGCTCTTGGAAGTTGATGTTGGGTTTCCTCCAGACTTTGTCCATGTGCCTTTCCCCTTGCTGATTTTGTTTTGTATCCTTCTGCTGTAATAAATCAGAGCTGCAAGTAAGACTCTATTCTGAGTCTTGTGAGTGAGTGAGTGAAAGTCTCTCAGTCATGTCCGATTCTTTTCAACCCCATGGACTGTAGGCCAACAAGCTCCTCTGTCCAAGGAATTCTCCAGGCAAGAATACTGGAGTGGGTAGCCATTCCCTTCTCCATGGGATCTCCTAAACCAGGGATCGAATGTAGGCCTCCTACACTGCAGGCAGATTCTTTACTAACTGAGCCATCAGAGAAATTGACTTGTGGGAGTACTTCTAGTAAATCACCAAACCTAGGGGTAAACATGGAGATCTTCCACTCTTGGAGAGTTTAAGACAAATATAAATCACAGGGCCTGCCCTCAAAAATTTGTATTCTAGTTCAGCTAGATCAGACATTTAAATGTCAATATAAGATAACTGATTACAGATGAATGCTAGCATTAATTCTGAAGGAGTTCACATTAAGTTGATATAAATGCAAGCAGGTATCCTTGGAGCAAGTGGGACCAAAGAATAACTGTTTAGGCAAAGCAAGGAGGAATGGGGCCAAGGGGACATAATTCCAACTAACATAATTTCACTGATGAAGAAATTAAATGGAGAAACTCAGGTATCCTTGGAAAAGTATGTTGTAAGAATATGTGTTGCAGAAGACTCTTGAGAATCCCTTAGGACTGCAAGGAGATCAAACCAGTCAATCCTAAAGGAAATCAATCCTGAATATTCATTGGAAGGACTGATGCTGCAGGTGAAGCTCCAAAACTTTGGCCACCTGATGCGAAGAGCTGACTCATTGGAAAAGATCCTGATGCTGGGAAAGATTGAAGGCAGGAGGAGAAGGAGATGACAGAGAACGAGCTAGTTGGGTGGCATTACCAACTCAATGCACATGAGTTTGAGCAAGCTCTGGGAGGTGGTGAAGGGCAGGGAAGCCTGGCGTGCTGTTGTCCTTGGGGTGGCAAAGAATGGGACACAACTAAGCAACTGAACAACAACAAATACTAGAATATAGGAATTGAAGACTTCCCTGGTGGTCCAGCAGTTAAAGAGTCTGCCTGCCAATGCAGGGAACATGGGTTCAGTCCCGGTTCTGGGAAGATTCCACATGCCTTGGGCTGCTAAGCCTACAACTACTGAAACTCTCGCACAACAGCTAGAGAGTAGCCCCTGCTTGCTGTGACTAGAGAAAGCCTGTTCACAGCACCAAAGACCCGTTGCAGCCAAAAATAAATAAATAATTTTACAAACAGTATAGGAATCAAGCTTATCTGATAAGATGAGGAGAAGGATCTCAAGGATAATGAAGAGTTTCTGAAACTACAATAGAAACCACTCTGGGAAACAGACAACTTCTTTTATGTGCCCCAACATTCACACAGTGCTAACAATTCCCATTACTTTCCTTTTCATGTTTGTCAGAGTAAATGCCTTGCCCACCATAAACATAGAAATGTAACATATTTACATATCCAAGTATTTTCTTTAGAGTAATGACTGAATATACCTTCTGGTAATTTAGACTGCCATTCTGCCGCATTCATTTAATATCCTGTGTTAACTGACTCTGCTCTGCTTCCATAGCCTCACAGCTTTAAAAACTGAGCTGAGCAAATTAGGTAACAATTTATACTGTTATACCTACTAGTATTTCAAAACCATGAGCTCATCCACACTTTCCCTAGTAACAAATCCTCTGCAAACTAGAGAATCTCAAACTGGTGCCTCAGTTTTGTTTTGGTTTGTTTGTTTTCAAATTTTGAGCCAACATCTCCTGGACAATAAATATCGTATAAAAATTCAGAATCCTGGTTTCTCTTTAAATGTTTTAAAACTTTGGCAACAGAGGCACACATTTCTGAAAGACAAAGAGCTGGAGTCGAGTAACAGCTGTCATATTTAATAAGAGAATGCTACTCTTTAATTTCTCAAAATATTTTTAAGAATTTATTTTTCAAAATCTTTACTATTCACATAATATATATATTTTTTAATTCCACATCCACACATGGAATTTATATATTTTTGACCACTGTTGCTACTTGCTATTTAAGTTTTTTAGCCATGTATTGGACTCTAAACTTGCTCTTATTCCCTACTGTGTCCTGGCACCTTACTCATCACCTGGCAGGTTGTCTGTACTTACTATGTTTGTTGAACAAATGAATAAACATATGTCACAATGTGGGGAAATGATTAATTGTTTACAACTGTTTTGGCAACTCACTCCAGTATTCTTGCCTGGTGAATCCCATGGACGGAGGAGCCTGGTAGGTTACAGTCCATGGGGTCACAAAGAGTCAGACATGACTGAGCGATTTTACTTTCTTTATGTTTTTGCTTATAAACATAGCTATAGGATAAAAATTCCCTAACTGTTACTCTACTCTTGCCATTCCTTATCTCCAATCATATTTAATGTTTCTCTTACATTTTCTGCCTTTTTCAAAATCAGTTTTCTCTTGGTTCTAGATGCACTTCATTTTACTTTTTTTTATTATTATTAACTGAAAACAAATCCTTAATAAGTGTCTTTCAAATAATTTAGCATCTTTCAAACTGAAGGTTGGGGCATTTCTTAGGAGAAGGAGATTTACTATATATATATATATATTAAAAGCAACTATTAAGTGGTAATCTCTTGCTAAGTAAATAAATGGGTTAAAGTGATAAAGTGACCAACTGTCCTGGATTAGTTAGCACAGTACTCAGGTCCTCCTTTTTGTCCTGGTGAAACTGGCCCAGATTCCTTTCAAGATTAAGTGTCCTGCAAGTTCTTGCCATCTGAAAATGGGGAAGTTGTCACGCCATAGATTAAATGGCTGAGAAGGTTAGTATCTTCAGTCCAGGGAGATTATAAAGCCAGAGTAATAGCTAGATGGGCTTCCCAGGTGATCAATGTTAAAGAATCCTCCTGCCAATGCAGGAGACCTGGGTTCAATCCCTGAGTGAGGAAGATCCCCTGGAGAAGCAAATGGCAATCCATTCCAATATTCTTACCTGGGAAATCCCATGGATAGAAGAGCCTGGTGGACTACATCCCACAGGGTCACAAAGAGTCAGACATGACTGAGCAACTATACAACATCAACAATATCCAGGCGTGATTTTTCTTCAGACAAGTTTTAAAAGATGTTAATTCAGAAAATGGATTTGACTGGGATATAATTCCAAGAGACAGAAGATGTGAACAAAGACTATTGAAAATTCAGATCCCAGTAGAGTATAAATTCTGGAATGGCATTGTACATGTAAGAGACAGAAACAAATAAAATTTACTGAGCCTTCTTACATTGCAGGTATTATGCAGGAGGTTTTAGATGTATTCTTTTATTTTGTAATTTAATTCTTATTCTACCCATTTTACAGATGAGTTAAAGGGCTTGATCCGTATCACACAACCAATAAGTGACAGAACCAAAACACCAACCTGTCTTTCTCTCAAACCCATATTTTTACCAAGCCAAAAAAAAAAAAATGGGAAAGGTATAGAAAAGCAGTCAATGTTAAGAACTGGATAGCAAAAGATGCTCAACATCACTCATTATCAGAGAAATGCAAATCAAAACCACAATGAGGTACCACTTTACACCAGTCAGAATGGCTGCCATCCAAAAGTCTACAAGCAATAAATGCTGGAGAGGATGTGGAGAAAAGGGAACCCTCTTACACTGTTGGTGGGAATGCAAACTAGTACAGCCACTATGGAAAACAGTGTGGAGGTTCCTTAAAAAGCTGCAAATAGACCTGCCATATGACCCAGCAATCCCACTACTGGGCATATACACCGAGGAAACCAGAATTGAAAGAGCCACGTGCACCCCAATGTTCATCGCTGCATTGTTTACAATAGCCAAGACATGGAAGCAACCTAGATGCCCATCAAGTGACGAATGGATAAGAAAGCTGTGGTACATATACACAATGGAATATTACTCAGCATTAAAAAAAAATTCATTTGAAGCAATTCTACTCAGATGGACGAAACTGGAGCCCATTATCCAGAGTGAAGTAAGCCAGAAGCAAAAACAACAATACAGTATATTAACGCATATATATGGAATTTAGAAAGACAGTAACGAGAACCCAACATGCGAGACAACAAAAGGAATGCAGATGTATAGAATAGACTTGTGGACTTTATGGATGAGGGTAAGGGTGGGATGATATGGGAGAAGGGCATTGAAGCATGTTAATTGTCATGTGTCTAATCAATCGCCAGCCCAGGATTGATGCTCGGGACTGGTGCAGCGAGATTTCCCGGGGGGGAGGGAGGAGGGAGGGAGGTTCCGGAGGAGAAGCATATGTAAACCCATGGTGATATCATGACAATGTATGGCAAAAACAATAAAAAAAAAAAAAAAGAACTGGATAGCAGAGATCTAGCAAGTGGGAGTCAAGGGGCCAAAAACCCAATACCTGGAAGCGCAGGAATGAAAGATCACTCTTGTTCCAGGGGCTAGTGATATATTTATTTCAAGATTAATAAAATATAAACAGTCTATATAAAAATGTTTTTCTTTGGAGGCCTTGATTTTAAACTTAAAACCCCAAAGTAGCATGTTTCATTAACTAATACATGATATTGGGCAACTAACAGGCTATTAGGAGCCTCAAATTCCTCATTTTGAGAAATGGAGGCAATAAGGCTTAAAATAGTGGTAATTGACTACAACACTCAAGTTAACCTGCTTAGCCTAGAATATGGGTTCAATAAATGTTAGCTAGTAGTGGTAGTCATCATTACTATTGCTGTTGTCTCCTTAAACTCAAGTATGTTACTGTACCTCGTGATTGAAACTAGGAATGTTTTGATGACTCAGCAAAATGGCTGGGAAATGCTTTCTTAGATAAGCGATCCATCTTAAGCTCTAATCCAAAATCGAGGTAAAAGGAAATTCTACCTACAATCACTGTGGTAGATTACTTGCTAAGATGGCCGCAATAATTCCTTCCATCCATATATGTACACTTCTTCACAATGTGACTTTGCTACTACTCCATTGAGATGTGGAATTTATTTTCCCATGTCTTCCATTGAGGCTGGCCATATGACTTGCTTTGATAATAGAATGCAGCAGAAATTACATTATGCAACTTCGAAATTTAGGCTTAAAGAGAATTTACATCTTCCTTTCATGCTCTGTGGGAAGCCAGCCGCTATAAAGAAATATGGTGGGACTTCCCAGGTTGTGTAGTGAATAAGAATCCACTTGTTAATGCAGGGGATAAGGGTTCAATCCCGGGTCTGGGAAGATTTCACATGCTGTGGAAGTCCACAAAACTACTGAGCACACACTCTAGGGCCTGTGAGCCACAACTACTAAGCCTGTGTCCCTAGAGCCTTCGGCTAGCAACAAAAAAAGCCACTACAATGAGAAGTACACTTTGAAATGAAGAGTAGCCCCCTCTCACTGAAACTAGAGAAAGACCATGCAAAGCAAGGAAAATCCAGTGTAGCCAAAAATAAAATATATAAATAAAAACTTACAAAGAAAAAAAAAAGAGATACGGAATATTCTGCTGAAGATACATGCCCCAGCCAATAGCCACCACCAGCATCTGGACATGTGAATGAAGACAGCTACGCCATCCAGCCCCAGTCAAGCCTGTAGTAGATTATCACATTCATATAAATGAACCTAGGTAAGGCCAGCAGAAGAACCACCCAGCCAAACTCAGTCCAAGTTGCTGACTTACAGAACTGTGGGTAAATAAACGGTTATCTTAAGTCAGTACGTTTTGGAGTAGTTAATTACATACCAACAGAAAGTGAAAGTTGCTCAGTCATGTCCGCCTCTTTGCAACCCCATAGACTATACAGTCCATGGAATTCTCCAGGCAAGAATACTGGAATGGGTAATCATTTCCTTCTCCAGGGGATCTTCCCAACCCAGGGATTGAACCCAGGTCTCCCACATTGCAGGTGGATTCTTTACCAGCTGAGCTACCAGTGAAGCCCATAGCAACAGATATCTACAACAATTACCTTATTTGAATTGCTTTTCAAAATATTAATATTTATTAAATGAGTAACATAAGCAAGGCATCAGGCTAGGTGCAGAAAGTGAACCAAAATGTGTAAAGTTTGGCCACTGCCTTGAAAAGAATTTATAAACTGTATCAGGAGGTAATAAAGTATTTAAATAACACAGACTATGTATTAGAAGAACCACAAAGTGACACAAACATATTGTTATAAGAATTTAAAAAAATTTAATTTCTGCTGGAAGTGGTAAGGGGATGATTTATCAAGAAGATAATAGAGCCTTGAAGGATTTTGACGGTGGAAGTAGGAGGAAAATCAATTCTAAGAGAAAGAAAAATGACCTGAGGATAACTGTGGTCCTGGGAAAGAGCAAAGAGTGCTTGGAAACTTGTCAGTATTTTATTATACTTGGATTATAATGTATGTATAGGTGTGGGAGAACTCATTCAACAAATATCCAGTTGCAACTTCATTCCAGGCACTGGCTACTACTCTGTTATGTAATAGGTGTGGAAGTTGAACTACAGACGTGCAGGCCGGCTGAGTCACTAGTACAAGAAGGTGGCAGAAGAGGGATTTGAATGCAAGTAGTCTGACTCCAGAACCACTCTACTATTGTGCTGGTTCTCGGCTAAGTTAAGAAGCCAGTTACTTAGGGGGCAAAAAAAAAAAAAAAAAAAACTGGCACTGAACTAAATAGCCTTCAACAGTTGCAGTGAAAACAAATACACTATAGCTATACAAACCAACAAGAAGGAATCTCAAATACTTAATATTTATTTATATTTTTGGCTGTGCTGCATCTTTATTGCTGTGCACGGGCATTCTCTAGTTGCAGCAAGTGGGAACAAGCCTTCCTGCGGTGCGCCTTCTTCTCCTTGCGGTGGCTTCTCTTGTTGCAGGGCACAGGCTCTAGGCAGGCAGGCTTCAGTAGTTGCGGTCCAAGGGCTCCAGAGCGCAGACTCAATAGATATGGGACCTTCCTGGACCCAGGATTGAACCTGTGCCCCCTGCACTGGCAGGCGAATTCTCAGCCACTGTACCACCAGGCAAGTCCTCAAACACTTAATATTGAGCAGAAAAATCAAATAAAGAAGAATATGTGCAATATGATTATATTTGTATAAGGTAAAAACCAGGCAACTACATGTTAACGTATACATGAAACTAAAATGAAAAGGAGAAAAATGATGAGTACAAAATTTAGGATACCCCCTTGCCCATCATGCACTGCAGGTTCCTAGGGGACCTGGTGCTAAACTATTCGTAGACAACCTGCTTCTGGGTCGGGGTTTTGTACATAGCAGAACAGCTCCCTCACTTCAATCTATTGAAAGTCAGCCCTCAACACAAGGGTTTGCAAAAAATGAAGAGTTTTTTTTTTTCTCCTTTTTTTTAGAGGAAAATAATTTTTTTTAACTAAATTAAAAAAAAAAGAAAAGAAAAGAAACAAAATTCAGATAACTTCGCTGGCATTCCAGTGGTTAAGACTCCATGCTTCCACTGCAAGGGGCACAGGTTTGATTTCTGACCAAGGAACCAAGATCCCGAAGGTCATATGGCATAAAACCCCCACAAAACCCAAAATTCAGAACAGTGTCTTCCTCTGGAGGGAAGAAAAGAGACTGAGATTAGGGAGGGGAATCACAGAGTGCCTCAAAGAACAGGTTACATTAGTTGTTTTTTTTTTTTTAATAGAAGCTGTTTATTTTTTCTTTAAATAATATATATGTTATACAGTCATTTCTCTGTTCCCCAATACCAAAAGCCAGGGATGCTCAAATCTATTACATAAAATGACATAGTATTTGTTTATTAATATAATATACTCATATTCTTGTGTTGTTGGAAGAGGGTGTTTGCTATGACCAGTGCTTTCTTTTGGCAAAACTCTGTTAGCCTTTGTCCTGCTTCATGTTGTACTCCAAGGCCAAACTCTTGACTTCCTACTTTTGCATGCCAGCACCCTATGATGAAAAGGACATCTTTTTTTTTTTTTTTTTTTTGGTGTTAGTGCTAGAAGGTCTTGTAGGTCTTCATAGAACCATTCAACTTTAGTTTCTTTGGCATTAGTAGCTGGGGGCATAGACTTGGATTACTGTGATACTGAATGGTTTGTCTTGGAAATGAACCAAGATCATTCTGTCCTTTTTCAGATTGCAACCAACTACTGCATTCTGGATGTTTTTGTTGACTATAGTGGCTACTCCATTTCTTCTAAGAGATTCTTGCCCACAATAGCAGATATAATGGTCATTTGAATTAAATTCGCCCATTCCTGTCCATTTTGGTTCACTAATTCCTAAAATGTCAGTGTTCACTCTTGTCATCTCCTGTTTGACCACTTCCAATTTACCTTGATTCATGGACCTAACATTCCAGGTTCCTATGCAGAAGAAATGATGCTTTTGAACTGTGGTGTTGGAGAAGAGTCCTGAGAGTCCCTTGGACTGCAAGGAGATCCAATCAGTCAATTCTAAAGGAAATCAACCCTGAATATTCACTGGAACGACTGATGTTGAAGGTGAAGCGCCAATACTTTGGCCACCTGATGTGAAGAGCTGACTCATTGGAAAATATCCTGATGCTGGGAATGACTGAAAGAAAGAGGAGAAGGGGAAGATAGAGGATGAGATGGTTGGATGGCATCACTGACTCAACGGACATGAGTTTGAGCAAACTCCAGGAGATGGTGGAGGAGAGGGAAGCCTGGCGATCTGCAGTCCATGGGGTTGCAAAGAGTCAGACACGACTGAATGACTGAACAATAACTCACATTCTAACATATAGTTGAAATAATATCTAGATCACTTACAACACCTAATACAATGTAATTACTACCTAAATAGTGGCAGGCCAAGTGGCAAATTCAAATTTTGCTTTCTGGAACTTTCTGGTTTTTCAAATATTTTCCACCTGATATTGGTTGAATTTGGATGCAGAACAATGGATATATCATATATTACATGATAAATGTATAAATCAATTTTCACACAACAGAATCATATCACAGTGTTCAAAAGAGAGACGTGAGGAATTGAATTAGATGTGAAAGAGAGGGCATTTCAGAATGAGGAACTGGCAGAGGCACAGCGGCAGGAAAAGGGGTGGGAGTAGTAAGAGGGAAACAGGGAGTAGGTCATTTTTGCAGTAGCCTATATTTGTAAGAGTGTAGTGGTGCACAAGTTAGGTAAAGATGTAGCCAGAATGTGGAGTTTCTTGGAAGCATTTGTAAACCTTACACTGTAAACTATGGAGTCTTTATATCAATTAAGATTCCTTAGTTTGGGGCAACAACTACGGCTAATCCAAGTAAAAAGAGAAAGAGAAGAGACACACACACACAAATAGAGTGATAGATGGAGAGAGAAAAAGAGAGACAGGGGTAAGGAGAAAGGGAGTGTGAGAAAGAGAAGAGAGAAACAGAGAAACCGATTTAATAGTTTTGAGATCGGTTATCAACTAAGTGACCAGCCCAGGAACCTGGTAGTTCGGAGCATCTCAATGATATGAACTGATAGAGCAGCCCTCTAGAGCACTCAGTATTTAACTAACCTCCTATCTCAGTGTGTCTCCATGAAGATTCCAGTTTCTAGGACAGTATGGGTAACCTGGGGCTTCCCTAGTGTTTTCCCTCTGTGACCAGGGAGGCGAGGTTCTGCACTTGCAGCTCAGGGTAATACTGGAAGCAGAGGCAGTTCTCCAAAGGAATGGACGTCAAGCAGATTTTGAAAAACAGAAAAAAAAAAAAAAAGTCCAGTCTGGATTGCTGAGGAAGTATGGAATGACTACTATGCAAACCCTAAAAATTCCCTTATTGGAATTAATTCTTCAGATTAGACATCTATGTCAGTTGCTTAGTCGTGTCCTATTCTTTGCAGCCCCATGGACTGCAGCACGCCAGGCCTCCCTGTCCATCACCAACTCCAGGAGCTTACTCAGACTCATGTCCATTGAGTCTGTGATGCCATCCAACCATCTCATCCTCTGACCATCCCCTTCTCCTCCCACCTTCCATCTTTCCCAGCACCAGGGTCTTTTCAAATGAGTCAGTTCTTTGCATCAGGTGGCCAAAGTATTGGAGTTTCAGCTTCAGCATCAGTCATTTCAATTAACATTCAGGACTGATTTCCTTTAGGATGGACTGGTTGGGTCTTCTTGCAGTCCAAAGGACTCTCAAGATTATTCTTCAACACCGCAGTACAAAAGCATCAATTCTTCAGTGCTCAGCTTTCTTTATAGTCCAACTCTCACATCCATACATGATTACTGGAAAAATCATAGCTTTGACTAGAAGGAACTTTGTTGGCAAAGTAATGTCTCTGCTTTTTAATATGGTGTCTGAAAGTGAAAGTGAAGTCGCTCAGTTGCGACCGACTCTTTGCGACCTCATGGACTGCAGCCAACTAGGATTTTTTTTTTTTTGCCTGGGATTTTCCAGGCAAGAGTACTGGAATGGGTTGCCATTTCCTTCTCCAGGGGATCTTCCAGACCCAGGGATCGAACCCTGGTCTCCTGCATTGTATGCAGACTTTTTTTTTTTTTTTTTTTTAAACCGTCTGAGCCACCAGGGAAGCCCAATATGCTGCCTAGGTTGGTCATAAATACGTACCAATTTAATTAAACCTCTTCAATCGATTATTTCACCTCAATGAACTCACATTTTCGTTTTCAGCGACCTGACGTTTTTGAGCGTCCCTACAACCTCTATCTTCTCAGATAATAATTACTAGATTGGACCCATTACTTTCGCGGTGAAACTGAGATCAACCATTGCTTGCAGAAGACTGGCAGAAAATGCTGAAAGAAATATAAGAAAACGATGACACCGCAAGCGCTGCGAACTAGCCGAGGGACCCCCAAGCTGTAGCGGTCCCTCTCTGGAGTTGACGGTCTAGGTGCCCTGATATCGAGCCGCAGGGATCGCGGAATCGATTGAGCTACGGGTCCCTACGGGCTGAGTAGGCCGAACTGCATACCGGGAAGTGTAGTTCCGTGGGGGAAGGGACGGACTGGCGAGCGGCGCACATGCGCACCAGGAGCTCAGGGCAACAAAGACGGCGACGTGCGCGCATGCGCCCGAGGAAGAGTCGCGAGCGCTGCGCCTGCGCGCCCGGCCGCCGCTCTGAGCTACCGAGCGGCCGAGAGGACAGAGCGAGGGAGGGGCAGGAGCCACCGACCGCGGGAGGAGGAGAAGGGGCTGTGCTCGCCCCGGGACGGGCGAGGCGAGAGGGGCGGGGCCGGCGAGCCGCGCGCGGAGGTGCCCGGCTCCTGGGCCCCGGGGCGCGCGGGAGTCTGTGGCCCTCGCCGTCCCAGTGGCCGCCGCCGCCGCTCGGCCGCCGTCGGTCTGCGGGAGGCGGGTTATGGCGGCGGCGGCAGTGGGAGCCGTGAATGAATTCTCCGGGCGGACGAGGGAAGAAGAAAGGCTCCGGCGGCCCCCGCAGCCCGGTGCCTCCGCGGCCTCCGCCCCCCTGCCTGGCCCGCTCGCGTCCCGCCCCCAAGCCGGCCCCTCCGCCCCAGTCGCCGCGTAAGCGGAGCCTGCACTACTTCTCCTCCCCGCTGTCCGTGGGCTTCGCGCTGCTGCGTCTGCTCGCCTTCCACCTGGGGCTCCTCTTCGTGTGGCTCTGCCAGCGCCTCTCGCGCGCCCTCATGGCCGCCAAGAGGAGCTCCGGGGCCGCGCCGGCCTCGGCCTCGCCCCCGGCGCCGGCGCCAGGCGCCGAGGCCGAGCGCGTCCGGGCGTTCCACAAGCAGGCCTTCGAGTACATCTCCGTCGCCCTGCGCATCGACGAGGACGAGAAAGGTAAACGGGGAGCCGGGGCAGCGGGCGGCGGCGCCGGGGGGGAAGCGGTGGGGTCGCCGGGCGAGGGCAACACCCGCGCCCCTTTCCTGCCGGGGCCAGCGGGCACCCCCGCAACTGATCTGCCCTGCGAGACCGCCTCCTCGGGGTTAGACCCTCGTCCTTTATGAGCCTCCCTTGGAAACCCCTCCCCTTTCAGGCACCCTGGCCGCTGACTTTGTTTCGGATACTAGCCTGCACCTACATTACTGCATGACCCGAGTCCCTGTGAGACAGCTAGACGTGCTGGTGACAGTGACAGGTGTCCTAGAGTGACCACACAGGTCCTTTCTAGCGCTGTAAACAGTGAGTGGCTTGCTCTGAGCCAGGTGTCCAAAAGGTTTTGATACCGAAGAAGCTGTTCCTTGTTACAGGCTTTTAGTGAAAGCAGAGTACTGTAGTGTCAGAAAAAGAGAACAAATGGTGACTTAATTTTGAAAGGAACAGCTGCATATGATTACAGCTGAATTTGCACTATTTTTTAAGTTTCATGACAGTTATTTTTAATCTATATAATGACTTCTTAAGTATTTTCAATAAAATTCTGTTTTAGTATAAAACTTTTGCCCGTGGTTGACTTGATCTCATCTAAATGAATATTCCAGATATTCCACTCAATTTCTAAATTGAAATATTGAGTGAGTAGGATTCGTTTATACATACTATTTTACAGTAAAATGTAAAGATTTCTGTTTCTGGATGAAAGCAAGGGTACCACATTCTTCAGATTTCTTTTAAACTAACATTTTTTTTAGTCTTTTTATATGTCAGGCACTGTTTCTTGGCTTTGCATGTGTAATCTGTTTAATCCTCACAATTACCCCCTGAGGTGAAGATACTGTTAGTTTCAGCATTTTACAGATGAAAAAACTGAGGTTCAAAAGGTTAAAGCAGGTCGTTCCAAACCTATGCTGATTGCTAATGAAAAATTTTCATTTTTCACTAAAGATAAAAATGAAGATGATAAATGAAATTATAACATTTTGAAAATCCCTCCTTTCATCCCTAACTCCAGTTTGCTGAGATCTTTTCCCTCTAACTACTCATTTGCACTGTTCATTAGTATAAAAAAAAAAGCAATCTGCAGTTCATTTGTAGTGTCTCCACTACTAACTCCACAAACTGTTCTAGATTTTCTGTTTCGTTGAAATCCATTTCCTTTGTGGGGCGTTGGATGGGGAAGTAGGATGTAAGGAAGGAGGCAGTATTCATGGGTTTGGAGTGAAAGGACAGAGAGGAGGTTTCAGAAAGTTGAAGAAAGGGGGCACATTTAAGAAAAGAATATTGGTGGGAGGGGGGTTCTGGAAGGGGAACACATGTATACCCATGGCCGATTCATGTCAATGTATGGCAAAACCAACACGATAATGTAAAGCAAAAAATAATTAAAAATTAAAGAATATTGTGTGTTTTTGGAGGGAGATTTTTTATTAACTACTCTATTTACCACCCCTAAGGAAGATCCAAAATCACCTGAGGAGGATGAAGAGGCATATATCATTATCCCTTTCTAGAGAAGCACTGTTTTATTGCACTATTTTATTATAATAGAGTCCTCTGAAAGTTTACTAATCTAGGTCAAAAGTTGAATAGAGGAATATATTTGAGAGTAGATCATTTGTTGTATTTGAAAAGAGAATGCCAGTACACACAAGGAAATTTTGTTAACACCAGGTGATAGGAGTTGGGAGGTAGCAAAAGAGATCAACGAAAACGTAGGCTTTTTAAAAAAGGTCCTAGACTCTTAAAGAGAAATCAGTTCCATATGAGGGGTAAGTGATGGAAGTGGAACTCAGACCTTGGGTTTCATGCTGGTGATTTATCTTTGGGTATCATATATATGCCTCTATTATATTTAAGTCCTCTTAAAATATTTAAGTATAAATATTTTCAGCAATCTGTGTACCACATGTTTCACTCTCTTTCAGCAGATAATGTTTCTATTCAAAGGTTTTGCTTTATTTATACTTCAGTTTCTAAAGTGGACATCAGAATAGGCAATGATAAGTATTTAGTTTGAATTCTACAACCGCTGCATTATATTCCAAAGGAAATTGGTTCAAACTGAAGCAAATTAGTTTTATTCATTTTCCTCTAAAAGTGAAGTAAACCTGAGTTTGCATTGTTGTGGTTCTCTTTTATCTCAGATTTTCCCTTGAGCATGTTGAAATTTTTTATATTTTAACCTTAATTCAGTACATGCAAGAGTTCACATTTGAGGTCTGTTTGCCTTTCCAGCATCCTTGACAATACAGAACTTAATTCCAGGAGAATTTCATCCTCTCTCTTTCCTCCTGCATCAAAATATATATGAACAAATAGAAATGAATTGAGTAGATAGTCTTCACAAGTTCCCTAACTCTGTGGTTAGCCCCTGAATCACTAAGGAGCTAGGAATGTCCTGCATTCCCTTTTCCTTGATAGCCTGATTTAGTTTATAAATATGCTGAAAGCCACTTTATTCCAGCAGGTGAAGTGGGCTGTTTCAGTTGTCATGATGTTAGGTAATTGACACATTTGGTGCCTTCAAATAATAAAGGCCAAATTAAATCTTATTTAACAAAGTAATATGTAAATGTTGTTTATGTGGTGACTATTTTGAATTTTATTTTTTTATGGCATACTTAACTTTGATGCTGAACTTTCATAGAGGCCCAGATTATCTAAAACGATGCTATTTTGAATAGAAAAGAACAGCACAGCAAATTCTATTCACCTAATAAAAGGTTATGTGAAGTTTGTTCATTAAAGCGTTTATTGAATACCAGTTAATTTGCTCAGCTCTGCATTCTAGATGTTAACTTGAGAGAAAATTATGTCCTCTCCAGTGAGATGTGTTAAGACATTTTTTATGTGATTAATAAATGTGTGTATTCTTAAAAAAATGTGTGTGTTCTTTCATATAATATATCCTTCATTTTTTCCCAAGGAGTTAAATGATTTTTGTGCATATTTTATTTATTGTTGAACATTTTGGAAATTGATTCTATGATATCTGCTGTATATCTGGAGAAACTGGAATTTAAAGAGTGCACAGTAGCAGAATTAGGAACAGAGTTTAGGTGAACAGATTCATAATTTCATACTTTTATTTTATACTAAGCAGGTTCTCTGTTGTGTCATTCCAAGGGCCCCTTGAAATTCTTGGGGGAGAAAAGGAGGTTGTAATAGTGGTTCTTTGGATTAACCAGAACATGAACTAACATGCTTTGCATGGCTTCTGCAGGTAGACAGGTAGACAAGCCTGGAATCTCCTGAGTAATACAGTGGTACAGATTCTCTAGGTGTGGTTCAGTTACCTCAAATATGTAGGACTTGACAGACAACAAGGGCCCAGTGTGTTGTATCAAAGAGAGTCAGTTTCTCAAGATAAGATAGGGCTGTCATCAAGGATAGAAATTATCTAAATAAAATCCTTTTCTGTTTATTTCTAGTCAGTTTCTATTTAAAAGAGGTTTTTTTTAAACTACTGTATTTTATAATTTCATATAACCCAACACTGTTCTTTATTTAAAACACACACAAAATACTTGCTTATCCATATCTGTTTGCAGAAGGTGAAGCTAGAGAGTTGAAATCAGAAGTATCAGATGTGGAGATCTGGTATATTTTCTTTTACTCCTAAAAACTATGAGACATCAGTTTAAAAGGATTGATTTCAGGCAATTTTTTTGTGCCTAATTTCTGCTTTAAATGATTAGAACAAGGGAAGAATTATTCTGATGGATTGACATTCTGATAATATACTTTTCCCAGAGAATAACATTACTTTTTATTAAATATACAATAAACATTTCATACTTCTCTGCAAGAATACGTAGTGACATTTGCATTAAAGATGAAAAGGCAGCCATTCTTAGAAACTTCCTTTCTTGTTCTGTTTTTAGGTTTTTTATTATCGTTTATATCTTTCCTAATGTAAAATACAGTTAAACCCTGTAAAACCCACCTGGTAACTAGATTTCTAAGATTATTGTTACTCATCCTGATGACAGTTGTCAGTAAATAAGTATTAAATTATCAAAGAAGGATCTTTCCTAACCCTTCCTGCCTTTTTTTCCACTAGCTTATTCTCTGTGCTCTACCCCATAATAGTTGGATTTTTCAACCTGGCAAAGTATAGATTCTCTGTGTTTCTACTAATTTTCCTCTCTCTTGACCTATATAATAGTACTGAAGGTATTAATAAGCTGACCTAGCTTTTTTTTTTTTGCTCTTGCTTTGTGAGTTAGCAACTGCTCACACTCGATACCCTGTAGAATCTTTGAGCACACTCAAACTCAGCAGTTTGTTCTGGTAAATGAGGAAAGAAAAATGTCAAAATCGAGGTTTTCTTGGGACTAATAAATGTTTTACAGCTATATAGATATAGCATAGACAGATTATGCTTATTCACATTTTTCTGCTCTTTTGCAGATGTTTTATGCTGAAGTGGAGATATTTTGTGCTTAACTGTTGCTGTTCTTAAGTGAATTTTGCCAGGGCCTTTCAGTGAACTATCACTAGAACACACACCTGTGGCTTAAAAAGCGGGATGTATTACTTACTGTGGCCAAGAGAACACACACCATGGGGAACCATCCCTTTTCTCAGGCAAAGGCAATAAAAAGAATGTACAGAGTTTGGGCTTGTTCTCAGTGATTTTTGAGGAGGATTTATGGAAGCAAGGTTTTGCCCTGGATTGGATGCTTTCAGGAATTGTGGATAATTCTGTAATTAATCTTAATTTTATCTTCATTCATCATGATTACAGAGTGGGCCTGTCTGATATTCTGTGAAATTATTTATATTCAGTATAGCACCAAGGCACAGTTGTAATGTCAGATCATTTCCTTGTTACACTAAGGCATAGTGGGTGGTACTAGCTTCTGGATGTCAGGGGCTGCTTTTCGTTGTCTCAGCTTTGAGGGTCTAATTTCATCCTTTTTAAACTGCAGTGCCGCTTACCCAAATTGACATTTGAATTCTGACTGTACAGGATTCTGGGCAAGTTACTACTACACTGAGATAATGTTTGTAAAATACTTAGTACCTGTGCATAGTAGATCCTCAGAAAATAGGAACTACTATTATTAATTTTACAGTTCTTCTAAGTTTACAGCCTCTAGAGATTATGCTTGAACATTGTTATATCTTGATATCTACTTTTTATTACTCTCCTTTTAGGAAACAGCAGTCTAAATGAGATTTGGGGAAGAAGCAGAGTTATCTAAAGAGTGATATAAAAATATATTTGTTAATTATGACTCTTAGTTCAGAAAAAACAAATGAAAGTCTCGTCTTAGCCTCACTTAGTATCCTAGCTTTTTATTACAAAAGAGACAAAATGAGTTTTTTGTTCTTATGTATGTACTCATAGATGAATACGGGCCTTTTTTTTAGGATTGCTTGATTGAGTTTTGGTTATGCTGGATCTTCACTGCTGCACGGGCTTTTCTCCGAGTGTGGCCAGTGGGGGCTGCTCTAGTTGTGGCACATGGGCTTTTCTCAGTGCGGTGGCTTCTCTCGTTGCAGAGCGCAGGCTCCAGGGAGCTCTGGCTTCAGTAGCTGGAGCACATGGGCTCAGTATTTGTGTCTCCCAGGCTCTAAAGCACAGGCTCAACAGTCGTGGTACAGAGGCTTAGTTGCTCCAAGGCATGTGGGATCTTACTGGATTGAGGATGAACCTGTGTCTCTCGCATTGACAGGTGGATTTTTTTTTTTTTTTTTTGGTGCCGCTGAACCAGCTGGGAAGCTCAGAATGTGAGCTCTTGATAGAGAATTTGGAAAATACCTATAATGCACAAAAGTTAAAGTTATCCACCATCCATCCATAGTAAATACAAAAGATTTTTAAATAAAATAAGTTCAAATTCTTAAAGAAAATGTCCAAAACTCTAATGATTTCTTGACATGTGGTTGAAAACCTTTCCAGTTAAATGGGGAAAAAAAATCTTCATTTCAGAAATAAACCTTGATGTTTGAACATGAAAGCAAATATGGCCTTTTTGCTGAATTAAAATAGTCAGGATCCTTGCTGTGATAGTGAACGGGGAGAGAATGCACCTGGGAGCTGTCAGTTGGATGCTTCGTGGCCTCTCTGGTTCATTGTAGATTACCGCACATTAAAATCTACTGTGAGGTCTTAAGAGATTCCTTTTAATTTCAAATGTGACACTTGCAAGTTGCTAGCAGAAAATTGTGTAGAAAAATGGATATACTTATCTCCTGGAGTTGTCTATAGAATGATGCTTAAGAAGGACTAAATAGATGAGTAAAAACAGTGGGCTTTAAGAGCAAAAATACAACTGTGCATACCGTTCTGCAGTAGAAGGATTTACATGTATCAACAGATTTACTAAGTATGCCAAAAGTAACTTTTACATACCTTTTCTATTAAAATATTATCCCTTTCCCATGCCTTGTTTCATTGATCTTTGCCACAACTCGGAGTTAGGTAAAAGAAGTGTCATCTTGTTTTTAGGTAAAGGAGACTAAAGCTCAGAGAGATTGCCTGACTTTCCCAAAGTCAGAGAGCTCTTAAATGATGGAGCAAGAACTTATATCTCTGTCTTGTAACTCACATAGTTGCAAACTGACATCCTCTCTACCCAAGCTGCTCTTGTTTTGATCTTCTCAGTGACAATCTGGGTACTGCTAACATGTGAAGTAAAAGATGCAATAGATAATTTACAAATTAGTCCAGTATTCTTATCTTTATTTAAAGATGGATATTGTCAGTATTTTTGTTGCTTGTACAATAACACACATCAAAAATTAAAATAATGCACAAATATAGAAAGTGAAAATCTTCTGTAATCTTATCCTTAGATGATTACTGATAAGTTTCTTGGCCTTGTCTAGTTACATAAACATAAATATTTATTAATTAGAAGAAAATGAACCATGTTACATAGAAACCGATCTGTAATGTTTTTTACTTAATGTGTAGGGACTCTCCATTTCAAAATACTTAACCTTCCTCTTTTATTTTTTTTTGTTTTAAGTACACTTTTATTAAAGTTTACATGAAGTACACACTTTGTGTATTGCTTAATGAATTATTAAGCTGAACATAGAAGTTTGAAACCTCACCAGGTCAAAAAATAGAATATTGCTCTGAAAGCCTGCCTTTCTCATCCTCCCTTCCGCTCACCACCTTTCCATACCTTGCACAAAGGTATCTTCAGTTCCTAACTTCTTACACCATAAATCAGCTATATGAATGATATCATACAGTTGACATTCTTTTTGTGTATGGCTGCTTTTGCTCAACATTATGCTTGTCAGGGTGCTTCCCTGGTAGCTCAGATGGTTAAGAATCTACCTGCAGTGCAGGAAACCTGGGTCCGATCCTGGGGTCGGGAAGATCCCCTGGAGAAGGGCATGGCAACCCACCCCAGTATTCTTGCCTGGAGAATTCCATGGACGGAAGAAGAGCCTGGTGGGCTACAGTCCATGGGGTCGCAAAGAGTCAGACACTACTAAGCAACTTTCACTTCACTTCATGCTTGTCAGATTAATCTTTGAGGTTATTTTTGGCAGTAATTGTTCATTTTCATTGCTGTATACAAGGGGTCAGCAAACTGCCTGTAATGGGTCATTTAGTATTTTTTTTTTATTGTGGTAAAACATAGATAACAAAACTTGCCACTTTAATTATTTAAAGTGTGGCATTAAATACATTCACAGGGGACTCTCTGGCAGTCCAGTGGTTAAGACTGCATGCTTCCACTACAGGACGCATGATTCGATCCCTGGTTGAGGAACTGAGATCCTGCATGCCATGTGGCCCCCCCCAAAAAAGAAAAAATACATTCACGGTATTGTGCAACTTTTACCACTATCCTCCCAAACCAAAACTCAGTACCCATTGAACAATAATTCATTTCCCCTTCTCTATTCTTCCCTCGTCCCAGTCCCTGATAGCCTCTGTTCTGCTTTCTGTCTGTGATTTTGCCAGTTCTGGATACCTCATATAAGTGGAATCACATAGTATCTGTCCTTTTGTGTCTGACGCTTCACTTGGCATTTCAGCATCTATAAGCAATGCTGAGGCATGTAACAAATTTCATTCCTTTTTTAGTCTGAATTAATATTCAATTGTATGTGTGTGCCATGTTTTGTTTATCCGTTCATCTGCTACTGGATATTTGGGTTGTTTTTATCTATTGTTGATAATGCTGCTCTAGGGACTTCCCTGGTGGTCTAGTGGCTGAAATTCCGTGCTTCCAGTGCAGGCGGCGTGGCTTTGATCACTGGTCTGGGAATACAAGTTTCTGAGCCCCTCTTTCAGTGCTTTTGAGTATCCATGTAGGAGCAGACTTGTGGGATCATATGTTGATTATTATGTTTAATTTTCTGAGGGACTGCCAAATTGCTTTGCACAGCAGCCTTGCATTTTTACATTCCCAGCACCAGTGCACAAGGGTTTCTAATTTCTCCACATTAGTTAGTTTCAAGGTTTGTTTACTTTGTAAAATAATGGCCATGCTAATTAATGCGAAGTGGTATCACATCATAGTTTTGATTTGTGTTTAGGTAATGACTTATGATGTTGAGCATCTTTTCATGTGCTTATTTTCTATTGCGTATCTTCTTGGGGAAAATGTCTATTTAAGTTCTTTGCCTATTTCTGCATTCATTTTTAATAATTTATGGCTTCACTGGGTCTTTGTTGCTGCACATGTGCTTTCTCTGTTGCAGCAAGTAGGGAGTTACTCTCTAGTTGTGAGTGGGTGGGCTTCTCATTGCAGTGGTTTCTCTTGTTCCTGGGCGTGGGCTCTAGGTGCGTGGACTTCAGTAGTTGCAGCACGTGGGCTCAGTTGTGGCTCCCAGGCTCTGTAACACAGGCTCAGGAGTTGTGGTCCATGGGCTCAGCTGTCCCTCAGTGTGTAGGATCTCTCCAGAGCAGGGACTGAACCCGTGTCCCCTGCCTTGGGAGGAGGATTCTTGACCACCGAACCACCAGGGAAGCCCTCATTTGTTTTTTTGTTGTTGTTGAACGGTTGTTCAAGTGCTCTTTCACAACTGTTCAACACTCACATATAGGGGGTGTGATCCAGTAAAGCTTTATATAGAGAAACAGGCAGCTGACTGTATTTGACCCTTGGGCCACTGTTGTCCATAGATTATGTAGTTCCTAGATTATGAGCCATACTGTGTATGTAGTTCAGGTTATTGGCTAATAGTTTCAGCTACAACTGCAACCATTGATTGTAAGCTTCCGCCATCCCATTCTTGTGATTTGATGTAGTCTTGTTGGTTGAGTTTGAATGTTATTGGGGCCCATATAGGAGAGAGGGAAATGTACAAAGGAAACCAAGAACTGCTGAAGTATCCTGAAGGCCTTTGTGTGCTGGAGATCATTGTAAGTTTAGATTTTTCTGCTGTAATTTAGTCAAAAGGGGGAATTCCCTGGCGGTCCCATGGATAGGACTTGGAGCTTTCACTGCTGGGACCCGAATTCAGTCGCTGGCTGGGGGATTGAAATCCTACAAGCTGTGTGACATGTCCAAAAATAAAAAATATATATAACACTCAGCAGGGTGGTCATCAAAGGTTATAGGCTGTAGGTTCCCCTAACAAGGGATTTAAGTGATTTGAGTGTTGGTGTCAGTCCGTATGCAAACTAGCCTTTTTCACTGATGCAAGGGCCCAGTCAGAATCTGGGTATCTTTGCCACTAATTCTCCTGGGCATGCCTTGGAATTCCTTTTTTGTCAACTTAGTTCCATGAATCTGTTCACATTCGCATTCAGAATTGATGACGGGGTGCATGGGTGGTTCAGTGGTAGAATTCTTGCATGCCAGAATTGATGATGGGCTATCCTGGTAGCTCAGCTAGTAAAGAATCTGCCTGCAAATGTGGGAGACCCTGGTTTGATTCCTGGGTCTGGAAGATCTCCTGGCAAAGGGATAGGCTGCCCACTCCAGTATTCTTTGGCGTTTCTGGTGACTCAGATGGTAAAACATCTGCCTGCAATACAGGAGACTTGGGTTCGGTCCCTGGGTTGGGAAGATCCCTGGAGAAGGGAACAACTACCCACTCCAGTGTTCTTGCCTGAAGAATTCCTTGGACAGAGGAGCCTGGCAGGCTACAGTCCATGGGGTCTTAAAGAGTCGGATACAACTGAGCAACTTTCACTTCACTTAAAGCAGAGAAGTGCCCCAGATGGTAGACCCACCTCTTTGGCATTTCTGTTTTTCATATTTTGATAATATTCAAAGTAACCATCCTGATGGGTCTGAAATGATCTCTCCTTCCAAATTTTGGTAATTTTTACTGTTTGGAAAACACTCTGATCCCTTCAAACAGATGTTTTTAAAATATTTTTCTCATGTAATCTTATTCTTGTAATCAAAATTTTAGCTCTGGTATGATAATCCAACTCAAAATAAAATGTTCTTATATCTAAATGTTAGAGTATTGCACTTTTAGTTATTGAGGTATAATTTACAACAGTAAAGCTTACCTTTTTTTAGGGATCTGTATAGTTCAGTGCGTTTTGACAAACAGTTGTGTAAACTATCACTACAGACAGTATATGGAATGTTTTGTCACCCCAAAAGCCCCCTGGGGTCTCTTCCTAGTTGATCCCTTTGCACCCCCCTCAGCCACTGGCAGTCAACAGTGTGATCTGTCACTGTAGTGTTCTCATGTAAATGGCATCATACATTGTGTAGCCTCTTGTGTCAGGCTCTTCACTTAGCATGTTTTTGAGATTCACCTCTGTTCCTACATGCATCAGTATTTTGTTCTTTTTTATTGCTGAGTAGTATTCTGTGTATGGTTGTACCCTAATTTGTTAACCTGTTCACGAAATGTTGGATATCCAGGTTGTTTCCAGTTTTTAGCTTTTCTGAATAAAGTTGGTGAACATTCATGTACAGATCTTTGATGTTTTCATTTGTTAGGGTAAATATGTAGAAGAAAAGCCAGATCATGTGGTAAGAATATGTTAATGTTGTGAGGAACTACGAGACTCTTCCAAAATGGCCATATGATTTTATAGTCACCCCTGCAAATGTGTGAGAAATTCATTACACTTTGTCTTGTAAATTTTTTCCATCCAAGATTTAAATCTTGTGGTTTTATTTTGTAATTTCCTAATAGCCCATGATGTTGAACATCATTTCTTGTGCTCTCTTCTTTGGTAAAGTGTATGTTTTGATCTTTTGCACACTATTTTTTAATGACTTTTAAAAATATCATTGTAAGAGTTGTGTATATATTCTGGTTACAAGACCTTCATTAGGCATATTGTTTGCAAATATTTTCTCCTTGTCAGTTTGTAGCTTGTCTTTATATTGTCAACTCTGTCTTTTGAAGGGCAGGAGCTTTTAATTTTTATGAAGTCTGGTTTATCAATTTTTCTTGTTAAAGTTTGTGATTGGCCTAAAGCCAAGGTCACAAAGAATTTTGTCTGTTTTCTTTTATAAATTTTATATTTTTGGGTTTTATATTTAGGTCTATAACCAATTTTAAGTTAATTTTTGTATGTCATGTGAAGTTTTTTTGCTTATAGATACCTGTTATTCCAGTGTCGTTTTTTTTAGAAAGCTCTTTCTCCTTTGAATTACCTTGTCATCTTTGTCAAAGTCAGATCAGTAATGTCTGTATGGGTCTATTTCTAGATTTCTGTTCCATTGATTTATATATCTCTCCTTTCTCCAGTGGTCTTGTACATTTAGATAAGAGATAATCGATGCATTTTCATTTTCTACTATCATACTGACATCCGAGATTCAAATAAGGCAGTAAATCAACTTCCTATTACCAAAGAATATTAGGTAATTGAGTAATTATTGAGCATGTGAGTTTATTTGTACAGAATCAGTCATGTCACTTGCCTCCATGTAATGTGGTAAAATTTCTTAAAAGGTTTTGTTCAGATGTTGCCAGTGAGAGTGGTCATGCACTGTTAATAGGAGTATAAATTGGCGCAAGCCCTTTCAAAAGCCATTTTGTTGATTTCCGGTTAATGGAGAATATGTGATGAACCTATGACTCATCAGTTCTACTTCTTAACAAGTAGTATGTGTGTGTATATATATATATATATATACACACACACACACTGTAGAGAAACTGACACATGTGTATAAACGGACAGGTAGAAGACTGTTTAACATTATATGAGGTATACTATAGGATAGGATACCATACAGAAGTCAGAATGAATGAACTGGATCTCTATATAACTATGTAGATCTCAGAAACAATGTATATGTTTAAAGTAAAGTGATACAAATAAAATAGGAACAATAGAAAAAATGTAAAAGTAAGATAGGCACTCAGTTCTTAATACTGATTTCTGGGATCTTAATACTGATTTCTGGGAAGGAACGGAGCATGGAAACAGAAAGAGGAGCACCAAAGGGAACTTCTGTTGTATCTGTTAAATTGCACTTTATTTTTAAAATTCTAAGGCAAATGTGACCTTATCGTCAATATCCCTACCACCCAGAATGCAAATGCTATTTTACTGATTTTTGTAATTTGCTTCTTTTTTAAATTATAAAACCAAAAATGTAAACAGATTCTTTTAATAAAAAACTGGAAAGTAAGCATCTACGTAGTTTGAAATGACTTAAATGCTTAATTTCTTCGTGTGTCATTATCAAGTATGTATTGAGCACTTATTCTGGATCAGATACTGTAAAATACTAATGGCACCGTAGTAAGGAAGAAAGTACCCTAAGGGGCCGAGTCTAGTTTGTGATTTATTTGAGAGTGGGCCCAGGAAGGTGGTCCAAGGTGCACGCTGATAAGGGGACAGCATTTCTTTTTTTGAAAAATTTTTAATTTGTTTATGGCTGTCCTGGGTCTTCGTTGTTGAGCAGGCTTTTCTCTAGTCGCCGTGGGCGGGGCCACCCGCCAGTTGTGGTGCGCAGACTCCTCTGCAGAGGCTTCTCGCGTTGTGAAGCGCGGGCTTTAGGCGCCTGCGCTGCAGTAGTTGCAGCACGTGGGCTCAGTTGTTGGGGCCTCTGAGCTCTGGAACCCGGGCTCAGCAGATGCGGCGCACAGGCTCAGTTGCTCCTCAGCACATGGGGTCTTCCTAGGTCAGGGATCAAACCTGTGTCTCCTGAGCTGGCAGATGGACTCCCCACCGCTGAGCCTCCAGCGAAGCCCAGCAGCATTTCTTAGTTATTGGGTGTGATGTTTATAATAAGACTTCATCTGTTCTTTGTTATCAGGAGAGTCATGGTAGATTTTGACATTTCAAATTATATTGAAGAATAGCATAGGAACATGAGTTGGGAAAAACGAAAAGCAGTTCTTATGGATGATTTACACCTTTGCTTTACTGTATCTCTATATTAGCCACTTATGAGGTGTTGTAGATTCTAAGGACCAAAAATTTAATTTTTAAAACCAATGAAATTTGCATATACTTGTTATCACTTTAAAGAAATACTCTACACATATTTTGATCATGCTGAATTTTTAGGTCCTTTTAGAGCTTAATTTTGAATCAAGAGTAAATGTTGTCATGTTTCAAAGAAAATAGAAATGTGTTACTAAATGGCCACACTTGCGACCTTTTATGCCAGTTCTCATGGTAAAAACTCTTGAAAGGATCACCCAACAATGAACATGTTATGTCAATTTGAATACAATTAGGTTAAACAGTGCTTATTTTTTCTCATTATTATTGAAATCATGTTTATGCTTTCTAACAGTATATATTTTAAAAAACCATTTATCTAAAGTAAAATCTTGAGAAGTCGAGTTTATTTCTCTAATACACTATTACAGTGGTTTTAAGCATCAATACCATGAGATGATAAACAACAAAAGACTCTCTACTCTGAAACTGAGAGACATTGATGTATGTATTCGTCTCTTGCACAGCCACTTATTCATTAGGATGCAGAAGTACTAAGAAGTCACAGAGTAACAGTTTTCAAGCTTACTTGATCACAACCTTCCCCCCCTTTTTTCCTGTGTGTCTCCTAAAAAGAGCATGTTTTGGAAAATATTTCGTGTATTCTTAGATTAGGCTTCCCTGGTGGCTTTGACAGTAAAGAATCTGTCTGCAGTCCAGGAGACCCAGATCTTCCATGGGTCAGGAAGATCCCCTGGAGAAAGAAATAGCAAGTCACTTCAGTATTCTTGACTGGAGAATCCCATTGACAGAGGAGGCTGGTGGGCTACACAGTCCACGGGGTCACACAGAGTCAGACCCAACTAAAGCACATGCGCGCGCACACACGCATACGATTTATACAGTTATTATTTTTATTTTAAAGTAGGACAAAAGGACCAAGCTGTGGAATGGTATAAGAAAGGTATTGAAGAACTAGAAAAAGGAATAGCTGTCGTAGTTACAGGACAAGGTAAGGTTGTATTTACATTTATTTAGTGGTATCTCAAATTATATTCACATGATTGCCCTGATTTCAGATATGTTTATCTAAATAAAAGTATTTAACAGATTTTTAAATGTTACTGTTAATCTTTCTGGACTTACAGTTAATGCTTTCTTACCTGTGTTAAAAATGAAGTTATGACCAAATATGCTTAAACTTGACTACCTACAGCAGTAAGATAGAAGTATATTACTTATGTCCTCCTTGGAACCACGATTCATGATATTTTAACCCTATTTGTAGCCCTGTCTTGGAAACCTCATCCTTTCCTTGCTGTCAAGGCACGGAAGGAGTAGTTAATCCAGAGATCCCCCTTTTGCACTGTGGGTAATGCTTGACTACGTGTTAGAATATGTGCTGTAATGTTTTTTTTAATTTACACATGACCTTTTAAAATCAAAGTAGTTATTTTTCATCTTTTCTGTCACATCAAATTAAAAATCGGAGTCTAATATTATTGTTAAATATATAGACAACAATTTTTGCACACACACACTGTGTACCGAAGCATAATTTTATGTGCTTCATATTTATCATCTCTTTTAATTTCACCGCAGCCCTACACTCTGAAGCTGCTACTGTTATACTTATTTTTCAGATTAAAAACTTTAAATGGGAAGAAGTTAAGTAACTTGCCTGAGGTCTCACAGGCATGAAGAGGTAGAGTGAGGATTTGAACTCAGGCAGTCTGGCTTCACGGAGAAGGCAATGGCAGCCCACTCCAGGACTCTTGCCTGGAAAATCCCCTGGATGGAGGAGCCTGGTAGGCTGCAGTCCGTGGGGTCGTACAGAGTCGGACACGGCTGAGCGAGTTGGCAGCAGCAGCGGTCTGGCTTCAAAACCAGAATTCTGAAATACTGTACATGAATGTGTGTGATATGTCACACCATTAAATGAGTGAAGTACTTCGGCTATCATAGCTCTGATAAACTCAAAAGCAGAAGTTATAATACATGGGCTAGGAATCTTAGCCTAAGGGATCAGTCCACCCAGTAGATATTTTTATCTGGCTGACTGATTCTATAATTTATATCAGCTAATCTCCAATAACTACAATGTGTCCAATATTTACCATGATTTTTTCTGTCTCCTTTTTATTTTGACTATTTCTCTAGCTACTGTCTCCTATATAAAAGAGAGCAGAACAAGTAAACATGGGAGGTTGGGTCTTGGAGACTTTCATGAGCTTATGAGTATCACTTTATAAATTATGTACAAAATAGATTTGCTGGTTTGTGTCAAATGCATAGAAGAAGAGGTAAAAGAAAATGAGTTAGTTATGAGAAAAATATTTCATTGAATTGAAGATGCCTTCGATTGTACCACTAAGAGAAAAAAATGTCAAACTATTAACACATTCTCTTCTTATCGCATAGAATGTGAATTTTAACCTTATTCAGTTTGCTGCCTTGACCTTATTTAGATACAGCTGTGATAGAAATATCAATATCTATGACTAAAGTTTTGTCTGCGAGGCAGTGAGAAGCTATGTTGTGACTGCGGTCTGGCTGATAGCATTAGTAGGTTGGCGCTGGTGCTGAAACACTTGCCAATTTCAGAGATTTTTACATGTAGGGGAAAAAATATGTCTCATAACCCATGAAATCCACGAAATACCACGCTAGGTCTGATACTGTCATAAGGAACTATAACTGATTTTTTTAAAGATACTATTTGAAAATGATACTTTCTTAATTTTCTTTATATAGACAATGACTTCTCTTACGTTTAGTTGTTACGATAACTTATCTTGAAGCAGTGTTAGTAGGTAAATGTAGATATTTTGATTCTTTTTTTCTGCTTTTTCTTTCAGGCGAACAGTGTGAAAGAGCTAGACGCCTTCAAGCTAAAATGATGACTAATTTAGTTATGGCCAAGGACCGCTTACAGCTATTAGGTATCAATTAATGAGTTGTATAACTGCAATGAGATACATTTGAAATCTGTATTTAGTGAAATTCTAAATGTAGTTAGAAATCAGTGATCACACTGGATCAATGATCACACAAGAACACACTTGAAAATATGTTGTAGTCTTTTTTTTTAACTCATGAAAATTTCTAAAATACAGAAAAGAGCATATTGAACTAACTATCTATCGCTCAACTTTGGTAATTATCAGTTTATCTTTGGCCTTGATTCAAGATTGGCCAACTATAGCCTATGGACTCAGTTCAGTTCACTGCCTGTTTTTATAAGTTGGCACAAAGCTGCTCTCATTTCTTTATATATTATCTGATTGCTTTTGTGCTGCAGTGACAGAATTGAAGAGTTGATACAGAAATCATGTAGCCTGCAAAGCCTCTTAATATGTAACTTTTAAAAATATTTTAATATCTACTCTCTGGCTCTTTACAAAAATGTTTGCAAACCCTAGTTTATTATTCCTGCCCACTTTCCCCAACTTCATATTACTATTTTAAAACTATTTGATATCTTTTTATTTCATTTATAAATATTTTATATTGTATCTCAAAAGGTAAAGATGCTTTAAAAATAAAATTCCCAAAGTGAGAAAAATGTACCTTCTTATGTTTCCCTTCTTTCCCTTCTTCCCTTATTTCCTGTGTATCATTTTTATTTTTCACTTTGCTTTGTACTTGGAACCTTCAAAAAGAAAACTCATTTCATTATAGGTAATGAAGGTAATGATTCCTCCTTCTGAGGAAGCTGTATTAAATGGGGTCGTGGACATGACCGCCGGAGGGAAAAAATTGCCAAAATACCATTATCACACCTAAAAAAATAA
The DNA here is from genome assembly GCA_007570785.1 of Antilocapra americana. Classification (NCBI taxonomy): domain Eukaryota; kingdom Metazoa; phylum Chordata; class Mammalia; order Artiodactyla; family Antilocapridae; genus Antilocapra; species Antilocapra americana. The sequence continues at coordinate 374,252 of ML664196.1, forward strand.
ATAGTTCTTTAAATACAAACATAAAAGTAATAGCCAAAAAAGGTCAGTTTCTATATTTAATATATAATGTGCAGCCAGTATCTCATAATTTAATAACTCTTACTATTTTTTAATAATTTAATTGTTTGAATTTGGATCTCCAGAAGTTCCATACTGTATGTGTTTTTTAATATACACATTTTTTTCTTGCAATTTATTTGTTTATGAACCAAATCTTTGCCACATAGTTTTTCCTATAGTCTGTATTTTGCTGCATGTATATCCATGTTATCTTTTAATATGTTCTTCTGTCCTCCTATAAATTGATATTTGAATATAGATCCTTAGTTGGATTGAAAGTAGATTTTTATTTCTTAATGATAAGACTGCTTGATAGGTGGTTTTGTGTTTCTCCATCAGTAGTTCTCAATGATGTTAGTAGCAGTTGATGACTTGTGCCCAGTGACGTTGTAATTGTCATTCTTTCTGTGTTCATCAATTGGAAAAGGACTATAATGAGAAACTTCTCATTTTCTATTTGATGGTATAGGCTTTAAAAATAATGTTATGGTAAATCTACCCTTCAAACAAAGTGGACCTAAAACCCACCCTTCTTGGGTGGTTTGTTCTACCATAGCTTGAAGTGATACAGATAGTGTAGAAACTTGGCAAACAGGCAGACTTTGTTGCTCTGTGACTTTGATAAGTTATTTAGCATGTCTCAGTCTTTTTTATTTCATTTGTAACATGAGGCTGATAGATAATTATTGTCTGACTGTATTTGTGACCAATGAATTGTTGAGTAAGCAAGTACTCAGAAATGCTGGTTTTGTTCATCTTCTTACCTGTGTGTAATCAGCACCCCTGCTTTTGAGTAGATATATATACATTTGTATTTTATTCATTCAGTCATTCATCCATTCATTCTTATATGGTCTGTTGTGTTTATAAATTTTCCCCCCACGTTGTTGAAAAAGAAGCCCTTACTGTTTTCAGATAGCTAACAAGACAGTGTTCCCCTGGCTCCTGTGGCTGACAGGATTCACCTTCTTAAGTGAGGGTTGCTGTGTTATAGTACATCAAGGATTGTTGTAGTAAAATAATTACCTAGTTGTTGGGACCTAATTGGTCCTTTCTATGTGTTTCAGCTGTAACACCTTGTAGTATGTGTACAGAGTATCAATATATATGATGTAGATTGTTTGATGATGAAACATTTTATAACTTGTTTCAAGTAGAATAATAGCTGGTTTTTAATCTTTTATTGTAAGTTGTGATATGGTAAAACATTAGAAGCAGCTCATTAGTGAGCTTGTCTTTAAATGCAGCTTTGTAATTTCTTGTTTGTGTTATTAGAAGAATGGAAAAAAGGATATATAATAGTAATATAACATGAAGCTAAGTATTAATAGAATTAATATTTGGATGCTGTTGTTGTCTATTATCAAAAATATGATATGTCCAGTCATGAAAGATGTTACTTTAAAAAAGAGAGGGTGGAATAAAAGACATCATCAACATAGTCCTGTCTTGTGAGAATGCAGAATGAGAGTTATATACAAAAGACAGTAAAGAAGAAGTGTGCAAAAGTGCACAGTAGAGTGTATTTGAGTATCATGTGCTATTTAAAAATGAGCTTTTCAGAGGTGGGATGGCTGATAGGTATCCAATTAGGATGAAGAATATATTGGGAGTTCCCCACACAGACTGGTTTGAGAGGATATATTTTCTCTGATAGAGATGGGGAAGAGTTCCTATGTATTATGTCTCTAATTTAGTCAAAGTGAACCTTAAAGCAAAGGTTAAGTGTAAAACCTGCTATAAATAGAAAGATAATTTTGGCACTGGCTTCTTGGTATTCTTGGCAGTTGCCCTTTTAAAAAATTTAGCTTTATTCAGTGTCCAGTTATAAAATCCTTACTTTGTACCAGATACAGTGCCAAGGGATATAAACTGAATTCATTTCTTAACTTGGGAAATATTTATTGGGTGGTTATCATATTGTAAGCACTGAGGATAAAGACAAGGACCCCTGTGTCATAGAGTTTATATTCTAGCTGGAGGAATAATGACAGTAGGCAATAAGACATATGGACACGACTGAAGCGACCTAGCAGCAGCAGCAGCAGCCATGTGTTAGATGGTGATGAATACATGGAGAAAAGAAAGCATGAAATACAGTACAAGGGCTTAGGAGTAGATGAGAGGTGGTCTGAACTTTCAGCTTTAAATAGGATGGTCAGGGTATGCCTCTTTGAGAAGCGGACATCAGTTAGTTTTGCAAGTATCTGGGAGAAGAATGTCTGTGGAGAAGTAAGAGCTGATGCAGAGCCTTAAGGAAACACACCTGACATGTTTGAGTTTCCCTGGTGACTCAGACGGAAACGAATCCGCCTGCAGTGCAGGAGACCTGGGTTCAATCTCTGGGTTGGGAAGACCCCCTTGAGAAGGAAGTGGCAACCCACTCCAGTATTCTTGCCTGGAGAATCCTCATGGACAGAGGAGCCTGGCGGGCTATGGTCTGTGGGGTGGCAAAGAGCTGTACACGACTGAGCACACAGCAGAGACCGGTGCGCCAGAGCAGGGAGAATACAGTAGAGATCAAAGAGCTGGTGGTGGGGGTGGGGAGGGAGGGTCTTGATAACAGGCAAGGTCTTAGGGGGCACCAGGAAAATTTGAGCTTCTACCACTTGTGAAATGGGGTGCAGTTAACAGGGATTTTTAGAAAAGGAATAACATCATCTGACCTCAGTATAAAAAGGATCTCTGGTTGTGATGTTGCAGAAGTATGAGTAAGACAGCTGTTGTGGTAAGCTAGGGGAAAAATGGAGTCTTGGACTAGGGCGATTCCTGGAGTAACCATCAGGTGAGTTAGTGTTATATTTGAAGGCTGAGCAGAAAGATTGGATAAAATATTCTTCTGTTTAAGGCTCTTGTTGATATAGTGGAGGAGGCATAAATAGATAAATCGTCACTGCTGGATGGAGATTCATATGTATTTTGTGGAGTCGGGAAAACACATTCTGAGAAGTCTTTGTGGAAGAAGTAAAACCTGAAGTGGGGATTTAAAAAGATACATGAAAGTTATTAATGTTTGGGAGTAAGGATATTCCAGGAGGAACTAACAGCGTGAACATAGACTGAGGGACAAGGAAAACCTTGGTGCTGATGGAGATATGAATTTGGGATTGCTCAGGCGTGAGAAGTGTAGGCAGATGGTGGCAGACCTTACTGGTCATGTCAAGGAGCTTCAGTGCTGATCTTTGGGCAGCAGGAAGATGCTAAAGGGTTTTAAGTCCACGAGTTATGTGGTAGGATTTCCCTTCTAAGTAGATCACTGAGATGATTGTGTGGGGCTTGCCCATGAGGGGATCAAGAAGCAAGGTGACTTGTTTTATTTTAAATCATTGGTTAATCTATACGACCTTTACTCATTCTAAAAGGAAGCATTAAAGTAAGTTTACTTTCTTAAAAAAAAAAAATTGACTGGAGCAGATTCACATTAGCTGTGTCCTGCTGTTGTATATGTGTGCATTTTCACACATATAAATGTAAACCCTACAAACAAGTTCTGTGGTTTTTTATTCTTAATTTTCAAAACTAAGGATTTGTTTCTGTTTCTTTTTGATATATAATGAATGTTTACGTGATCTTTTTGTTAAAGTTGAAGAGAGTATTAATTGATGAAACATTTACAAATCAGTTTTTTCTAATTTATGTCTTTACCAACACAAATAGTTTCTTTCTTAGTATGGTGATTTGAAGGGTATTATCTTTGAGAAAAATCAGATGACCTACCTGTTAACTAACAACAGTAAGAGGTCTTCAGGGTATATTGTATCAGCCAGTTCTAGGATACAAAGGCTTTGTGCTTTGTGCAGAGAGGGTAGCTGCTATTTAACCTGTCCCAAAGGCATGTGTGTTTGTGCACAAACCAAGCATGGCGCCTGCTTGTCTAACCTTAGAAATGAAAGTGTAAGAGAGTTGGTATATATGTGCCACGTTTCATTAACTTCTTAGTACTGGAGATAAGAATCAGTAATGAGAGACTTCCCTGGCAGTCCAGTGGCCAAGACTGTGCTCCCAACGTGGAGGGCCTAGGGTTCAATCCCTGGTCAGGGAACTGGATCCCACATGCCTCAACTAAGAGTTCACATGCCTCAGCTAAGATCCCGCAGAGCCAAATAAATAAATAAATAATTTTAAAAAAGAATCAGTAATGATAACTTGGAGTATTTCAATAAAATAAATATGGTCAAAATTTAGCCCTCTTATAAATGAAGTCCAAGTAGATCCTTTATGTATTACTTTATTTAATCCTTGAGACTCTTGAAAACTGATGCTGAAGCAAATTCATACTAGTGAATGAGTGTTGGAGCAAAGTGTTCATCAGTCAGCAATGTGGAGTGACTTGACTGGGGAAAGAGTGCAGCAGTGATGTAGGGTGGCAAGAAAATTCAAACCGCTACACTTTGGGGCTTCAGGTCCTGGACATAGAGACCCAGATCTTGACAGGATCACATTGTTATCTGAACTGGCAGGGAGAGGCAGGGTTGAAATAATCCTTTAAAATCTTTGATTAATTTAAAAATAGATGCTATATGCACATGCCAAAAATTTTGAGAAGCTGGAAAAGCATCCATCCCATACTATGTCCCAGCCACTTATTTCCCCTCCCCAGAGGCAGCTAGTATTTACCAGTTTCTTTGGGTTTTTTTTAGAGAGAATTTTTATATATACAAATATACATGTGTGTTTAAATAAATGGTAGGGTACTGTGCACACAGTTCTGCAGCTTGCTTATTCCTTTCTGCTTTATTGCATTTCTTGACTTTTTTTTTTTAAAATCTTTCCAGATCCTAGCCAACTCACAGCCCACTTTCTCTGTAAAGTCCTCTTGATGTTCTCTTTCTATCTCTGTCCTCTTCTCCCTGTACAATGATTTGGATGTATTAGATATTCAGGAAATGTTTACTGGTGATGGTAGTGTTATAGAATTGCCTCAGGTTACCAAACCTGAATAATGTGTATTTTGAACATAGTTGTTCACTCGTTTATTTATGTTGCTATTTTAATGTCTTGAGTTTTTACTAATTAGTTATGTTGTTAAAGATAATTTTATATAAATGTAAAACCCTTCACTATATAACTTTTTAACACCTTGAATCATTTTTAATTTTCACATAAACATTTTTTTATTATGTTGTTTCTGTTTGTTTACTTTTTTCTTTTTTACACCCCCCCCTCTGTTGCATAGAGAAGCTGCAACCAAGTTTGCAATTTTCCAAGTCACAAACGGACGTCTATAATGACAGTACTAACTTGACATGCCGTAATGGACATCTCCAGTCAGGTGGGTTTAGGTTAACTAACATGTCAAATAATAAAGCTTGCATGCAAAGTAGAGTACTGCTTAATCTAATAATGTTGATTTGATTTTACAGTATAGATTTGATTGGTTTTTGTTTGCACAGGGCTGTGTAGAAAATACAGCATCATTGTCATTCATGGTATGTAAACATGTAGCAAATAGGTGTAGCCATTCTCAGCATGTTATATTTGCATATTTTACAACCTCCAAGTTTTGAGATGATAAAATGTGAAGGTTCGTTTTCCTAAATTATTAAGATGTTCTTTGTTTCTATTTTATTTCGAGCTTTGATGTTTTTTCCTATGGGTACCTGTATCAGGTTTTTATAAAGCAGTGTTTTTTGAGACAATAATTTTAATTTTCTTGATCATATACCAGTTTTCAATGCATATACGTTTCTTTTATACAATGAATGAGTATTTAATTACAACCCCTGTTGGAAAAAGTTTGAAGCTGACTTCACACAGTGAGGAGAAACATTAGAATACTATTATTTACTGTGGGTTAAATTTGTTTCCCATAAGCTTGGAGCATCACATCAGCTCCTACAGAAAATTAAAATGTTTTTTTGTCTTGTTTTGTTTGGGTGGAAGGAATCTTCATTTCCTAGGTTCTCTGACATCTTGTCTAGTTTTATTGGTAACTTTTTCAGAATTAGTTCTGTGTCCAGTGCTTAAACTTTATTAAAGTAAATATTACTTTGTTCAAATTGTAACAGAATACTTGTAGTATAGACATAGACCATAAGAAAACTGCTTTCTATACTCATATGTAATAAAAACATTTAAGATTTCTTGTTTTTTAAATTTTTATTTAAAAATTTTATTTAAATCATTTATATATAATTGATTTACAGTGTTACATTAGGTCCAAGTGTACAGCACGGTGGATCAGTTATACATATATCCACTCTTTTTTAGATCCTTTTTCCATATAGGCCACTACAGAATATTGAATAGAGTTTGCTATGCTGTACATTAAGTTCTCATTAGTTACCTACTTTATATATAGTAGTATACATATGTCAATCCCGATCTTTATTTATCCCTCCCTGCCCTTACCCCCTCCTAACGATGTTTGTTTTCTACATCTGTAACTCAAATTTCCATTTTTCCTCCCCTCAAGTTGTCTGATTTTTTTTTCTTGCTCTCTAACTTCACATTACAGGTTCTTGGTCTTTTCTGTGCTCTTTAACTAAAAGACCTACTTTACTATTTCTTTTAATGCAGTTTTGTAGATAGTAAACTCTCTCAGCCTAGTGACTGAAAATACACTTATTCTTACTTGGCTGGTCACCTGAATATAGAATAGATGAAAGTTAACATTGTTTTTGCCTTCAGCATTTTGAGCACACTCAGTTGCCTGCTGACCTTTGTTATTTTTATGAGAAGTCTGCTATCATCCTCACAGTTCCTTGTAAAAATTTTTATCCATTTATAATCTTAGTGCTGTATATTTTCTGTTTGTAGAAATTCTTACCCAGTCTCCTTTTTTCCATTTTAAATGAGTGATAAATACTTATCACCTTAGACAGATCTTGGTTTTATTCACGCTTTGGCTTTTAATTGTGGATTGCTTTCCTGGTTTTTCATATAAAATCATTATCCTTTAGTTCCTTGAACAAATGGTACAGAATGTTGTGTTTATTTATTGGAAAAGAACCCTTGGTTATTTTATTGTATTTAAAAATCTTTATTTTTTTCACTGCACCATGTGGCATGTGGGATCTTAGTTTCCCAATCAGGGATTAAACTCATAACCCCTACTGGAAGCAAGTTCCCTTTGGAGTTTCCTTAAGCCATAATAAGGGATATTATGACAAAGCAACGATAAGGCTGTTGTCTTTAAGCTAGTCTTTTCTCTAGGCTACTCTAATTTGCTGACTAATTTAACAGTGAACATTGCTATAATAAACTGATGTTTGTTATATAGTATATGAAAATATTATTTAGGAGCAGTGAGATTTGAACATTTAAAGTGTATAGTTTATGTAGAAGAGCAGAGTAGGTAGGTCATGTGACCTTTTAGACTTAATGGAAAATATCTTGTACTTGTTTATTTATATGTGCATGCATGCGTGTCCAGTCTAGTCTGACTCTTGGCCACCTCTTGAACTGTAGCCTGCTAGGGTCCTCTGACCATAGAATTCTCTAGGCAGGAATACTGAATGAATAGTCTTCCCGACCCAGAGATCGAACCCACATCTCTTGTGTCTCCTTGCATTGGCAGGTGGATTCTTTACCACTGAGTCACTTGATAACAGGTATAGCACGAAATACTTGGGATATTAACCACATCTTTATACTCTTTAAATTACAGCTACTTTTTAAAACTCTTCTGGTGGCACAGATTGGATTTTCATACTGTTTTGTAGTCTTAAAAGTTTGGAATGATGTGCTGTTTGTCCCCCTACCCCACCCCCATACAGCTTATCCCTAGTGCCTTTACTACATTTTGTTTCTTTAATTTTTGGCAGCTTTTAAATCAAAACAAAAAAGAAAAAATTTTTGGCAGCTTTATTTTCTTGGTACCTTTTTTGTATCCTCTTCCTGCCCCCTCAAATAGTTATTTCTTTTTATGAAAGATACGTATTTCTTAAAAGAAAATTATACACAAGGAAAAGGCTAAATACTCATAATCTTGTCCACACCCAGTAACAGTCGTTATGAGCACTCTAGTATATATTCTGACGGAAGTCTTATTTTGAGATACTGCTGAAATAAAAATAATATTTTTAGCTTTCAAATTTGTACTGGTCCTTATATTAACTTTTATAATGTTTAGCCACAATTTTCTGACCATGATGACTTTATTTTTTCCTTGATAGAAAGTGGAGCTGTTCCAAAAAGAAAAGATCCGTTAACACATGCTAGTAATTCACTGCCTCGTTCAAAAACAGTTATGAAAACTGGACCCACAGGTCTTTCAGGCCACCATAGAGCACCTAGTTGCAGTGGTTTATCCATGGTTTCTGGAGTGAGACAAGGACCTGGTTCTGCAGCTGCCACTCATAAGGTATTTTGAGACAGTAACTTCAGTTGCTGTGCTGTTGCAAACAAAATTTTGAACATGATAATGCTTGCTTGAATTTATTATAAATACTTTGTAATATGTTAAGAGAATTGATAAGTTTCTACAAAGTTGAATGATTTCTTTTTGTTTAAATTTAGATTTTTAAAAATCTAAAGTAGGGACTTCCCTGGTGGTCCAGTGGCTAAAACTCTGCACTGCCAAGCCAGGGGACCTAGGTTCGATCCCTGGTTAGGGATCTAGGTCCTGTATGCTGCAACTGAGAGATACTACATGCTGCAGTGAAAACCCAGTACTGCCAAATAGTAAATAAACAAAATTTTTTTAAGTAAAATAAAAAGAATAAAAAATAAAATCTAAATAGCAGAGGCAACTTGCTACTAAAAAGCAAATCTTTTTTTTTTCTCTATTATCTTTTAAGGAAATCTTTCTAACTAGGTGTTTTTAACAGTAAGTTTCTTTATCCAGTCTGTTTTATGTATTCTTTATCCAGTCTTTTTTTTCTGATTTTATTTTATTTATTTATTTGGCTGTGCCATGAAGTGTGGCATACCGTATCAGTTCCCAAACAAGGAACTGAACACAGACCTTCAGCAGTGAAAGCAGGGAGTTCCAAGCACTAGACTGCCAGGAAATTCCCTATAGGTCATTTAAAATTTGTTATTTGTATAATTATGTAAATGTACATAAATGTTTTATAACATTAAACATACATAGAGTTTTGTTACAGTTCTAACAAGGATCAAAATTATGTGAGTGTGTTGTCGTAGAGCCTTTTTATTTCATAGTAAGTAAATCTCTCTGGATAAAATCTTCTATAAACCCACTTCATGCCAAATATAGTTCTATAGAGAATGCCATTTTATCTTAGAGTAAATGTACAATTTGTGGATTTTTATATCCAATTTTTGCTACTTTTATTCCTTTAATGCTGTGAACATTAAAGTTAACTCATATGTGAAAATTGCAAACATTATGTTGTGTTTTCACATCAAAATTTTGTGTCTTTCCAAGAGTACACCAAAAACAAACAGAACAAATAAACCTTCTACCCCTACAACTGCTGCTCGTAAAAAGAAAGACTTGAAGAATTTTAGGAATGTGGATAGCAACCTTGCTAACCTTATAATGAATGAAATTGTGGACAAGTAAGTATTGTCATCTAAAGTGTTTCATGGAGCTGAAACATTTTTTATTGTCAGAATGTATCATTAGTAAAATGGATAATAAATACCTTGTCTGATTTACATATTTAATTTTTATGATGGTTTTCAATTACTGTAAATGAGAAAGCCATTGCTTTACTGATTTTAACTATAGTTTCACTCTTAGTTAACATAATGGCTGCATTACATAGAGCTTAGACTTACTATTAACTGAAGAATATTTCTATATGTAGTTAACTGAAATTCTGTTTCTTAGTGGAACAGCTGTTAAATTTGATGATATAGCTGGTCAAGACCTGGCAAAACAAGCATTGCAAGAAATTGTTATTCTTCCTTCTCTGAGGCCTGAGGTAAGGACTATATACTGTCATTTTCTTATAGTATCATCCATTACTGAATCCATAGTATCAGTAAATAAATGAGCTATTCTAGAATGATTAATTCATTTAACAGTAGGTTTGATATTTTTTTAAAAGGAAAAATTGTTAGCAGTTGATGTTGACTATATTGGAGAAGAGATTGACTATAATGGTAACTAATTCTCAATCTGTTTGTAATTAAGTTTATAGAAAAAATAGGTAACAGGCAATAATTTTATATTAAGAGAGATTTAAAATTAAGAGGCAGAAATCAGTCATACTGGAGAAAAGAGAAATTAAGATAAAGTTATTTAAAATAATTATTTTGAAACTATTAAGTGATCAAAGTAAGTGAAGACTGATAAGTAATGGGTAGGAGCCTAACCTTCCATCCCATAATTTTTTAACTCACCGAAGAAGTTAGGTAATCTTGCAATTGATAATAAATATTTAGTTTTCCATATTTGGCCTTGTTTTAGGTTTTCACAATTCACAGATTTCATATTTGATGCTATTCTGAAAATATTGCAAAAACTAAATCTGAGGATCCAGTCTGGGTCAGCTGTTTCTCTTCCCCCTGAACATTCAAGTCTTTGTGGACACGTTCACAAAATCTAGGGAACATAGATGTTGTATGGCACATTGTTGTGAATGCACTCTTGAACGAACGTGCAAAGGTTGTGCGGCCCCATTTTTCTATGGTCTCTGTCATTCTCACACCACCTTCGTGGTGTCTGCAACTCGTGAGTCCCAACTATACTGAAATTCATTATTTGTTGATTCTGCTTTCTTTTACCTCTTGCTCATTCTAAGAATCAGTGTGCAGGAAATCACTGGTTTAATATACTAATTGAATGTTCTTAATACTCAGTAAAATAATAAGAGAATTATTAAGGTGGAAAGCATTTGTCTTTATAGTAGCCAAATTTGTCTCTTTTACCACCTAAGGCCACACTTTGAGGAAACTTATGATGATTTGTATTTTGGGCTAACTTTTCCCCTGGGGTTATATTTAAGTGTAGTAAATGCAGCAGACTGAGTATTGACCAAAAAATGCTTGTTGAAAGGATTCATACAACCATAGCCCTGAAAAGGATCTTAGTAGTCATTTATTCCATTTGTTGCCAAAGAAACTAGTCCTAAGACCTAAATATCTTTCTCTACATTTTAGTTAAGTGGTAGATCAGTCTCAAGTATGGGCTTTATTATTAAGTTATGTGCTTCTTAGGGTACAAAAATATATGTAAAATTGTAAAGGTAGTAAGGAAATATCTGGACTATGTTAGAAGTCATTCAGCTTCTGCTCTATGCATAACTTTAAGGAGCACATCTAAAGTGGAGAGTAAAGTCAAACAGCATATGAACTTACATTTAAGAATATTTCCATGGTAGGGCCATGCTATTTGAAAAAACTAGAATTTCAAAGTTGAATAACCTAGGCTTGGGTGGGGCAAAAGCCTTAGTAAATGTACTGAATTGGAGCTTGAGGAGGAACACCATCTGAGGTAGTGCCAGATCTCAGGATTTGGACCATTTGTCTCTATCTCCTTACCTGCCAATTTGAACATTTTTATAATTCCTGTTAAGATTCCCAAGAAAGGGAATATGATTGTCCTAGCTCATCTTTTCACAGTAGACTGTGAAGTGGATCTTGGGTCAGAGCTTATTTCATAAAGCACCTTTATTGTGCAACAGATCAGCTTTATTCTTAATTCTCCACAGTGGGGAGCTTGCAAGGATCACAATGGGGACATTGTTAGCCTAGATTGGAAAGTTGGGTATGACAAGCATCATGATGAATTTATTCATCTTTTTACTGTGCTAGAATTTTTATTTCATCTTAAAAATATGGAATCATAATTAAGTTTTTTTTGTTCAGTCACTCAGTCATGTCTAACTCTTTTCAACGCCATGGACTATTACAGCACACCAGGCTTCCCTGTCCTTTACCATCTTCTAGAGTTTGTTCAAACTCATGTCCGTTGAGTTGGTGATGCTGTCCAACCATCTCGTCCTCTGTCATCCCCTACTTCTCCTGCCTTCAATCTTTCCCCATATCAAGGTCTTTTCTATTGAGTCAGTTCTTTACATCTGGTGTCCAAAGTACTGGAGCTTCAGGACTGATCTTTAAGATTGACTGGTTTGATCTGCTTGCAGTCCAAGGGACTCTCAAGAGTCTTCTCTGGCACCACAGTTCAAAAGCATCAATTTTTCGGTGCTCAGCCTTATTTATGGTCCAGCTGTCACATCTGTATACTGGAAAACCATAGTTTTGACTATACAGACTGTTGTTAGCAAAGTAATGTCTCTGCTTTTTAATATACTGTCTAGGTTTGTCATAGCGTTTCTTTCAAAGAGCAAGCGTCTTTTAATTTCATGACTGTAGTCACCATCTGCAGTGATTTTGGAGCCCAAGAAAATAAAGTCTGTCACTGTTTCCACTGTTTCCCCATCTATTTGCCATGAAGTGATGGGACCCGATGACATGATCTTAGTTTTTGAATGTTGAGTTTGAAGCCACCTTTTTCACTCTCCTCTTCTACCTTCATCAGAAGGCTCTTTAGTTCCTCTTTGCTTTCTGCTATTAGGGTGGTGTCATCTGCATATCTGAGGTTATTGATATTTCTCCCAGCAATCAGATTTTGACTTGTGCTTCACCGAGCCTGGCATTTCGCATGATGTACTCTGCATATAAGTTAAATAAGCAGGGTGACAGTATACAGCCTTGACGTACTTCTTCCCCAAATTTGAATCAGTCCATTGTTTCATTCCAGTTCTAACTGTTGTTTCTTGACCTTCATACAGATTTCTCAGGAAGTAGGTTAAGATAGTTTGGTATTCCCATCTCATTAAGAATCTTCCACAGTTTTTTGTGATCCATACAGTCAAAGGCTTTAGTGTAGTCAGCGAAGCAGAAGTAGATGCTTTTCTGGAATAGCCTTGCTTTTTCTATGACCTAATGGATGTTGGCAATTAGATCTTCGGTTCCTCTGAATTTTCTAAACCCAGCCTGTATATCTGGAAGTTCTCAGTTCACATACTGTTGAAACCTAGCTTGAAGGATTTTTGAGCATTAGGTTGCTGTCATGTGAAGTGAATGCAGTAGTGCAGTAGTTCGAGCATTCTTTGGCATTGCCCTTTGGGATTGGAATGAAAGCTGACCCTTTCCAGTCCTGTGGCCACTGCTGAATTTTCCATATTTGCTGGCCTATTGAGTGCAGCACTTTAACAGCATCATCTTTTAGTATTGAAATAGCTCAACAGGAATTCTGTCACCTTCACTAATTTTGTTCTTAATGATGCTTCCTAAGGCCCACTTGACTTCACATTGTAACTCTGCATTCAGATGGATATATCATTCCTTTTCTTCTTTTCCTTTCACTTCTTTTGTCAGCTATTTGTAAGGCCTTCTCAACAACAGTAATTAAGTTATTGAACACTGAAAGTGGCTTGAAGGAGATAAATAATATTAAAAATACATTCTTGAGTTAATTTATTCTCAGAATTACTGAAAGCAAATACTTTAACCTTTGTTCACTGGAGATGATTTTCAGTAGTTTAATGTATAAGCAAACTATGGTGTATCCGTAATAATGAAATATTATTCAGCACTAAAAAGAAATGAGCTATCAAGCCATGAAAATACACAGAGGAACATTAACTACATATTGCTAAATCAAGGAAGACAACCTTAAAAGGCTAATAATGTATGATTCCAACTAGAATAATTATGGAGACAGTAAAAAGATCATTGGTTGCCAAACATTTGTGGGGAGGATGGGGAGGTTAAATAGATGGTGGAGAAGGCAGTTTTAGGGTAGTGAAACTGTTCTATATGAAACTAATGGTAAATATTTGGCACAGATAGTGGGCCCTAATATAAACCATGCACTTAACGTTAATAATAAGGTATCAGTATTCATCAGCTGTATTAAATATGCCATACCAGTACAAGATGTTAATAATAGAGGAAGTGGGGGAGGTGAGCAGTTTCATGGAAACTGTTCTTTCCATTATATTTTCTGTAAACCTGAACCCACTCAAATAAAATTTTGTCTCTAAGTTGAATATCAATTACTTCATATGGTTCAACTTAGAAGTACATACACTTTCACTCTTCAGTAAAATGTTATCAGTTGAGTCTTCACCCTTCATGCCTGCGGTGCCTGGTGTCCTTGAGTTTGGCAACTGTGGTTTAATTTCTCAAAAACATCTGCCTCCTTTCGTTGTGGAAGAACAGTACATGCTGCGTGCTCCTGGTCAGGGTAGGAGCGTGGTTTCCGTTGTTCCTCACACAGACTTTCAGTCAGTTCCCTGTTATTGGCCAACTGCCTTACTAGTACTTTCTCCCATACCTGATTCCTCCAATTCCAGAGCTTTTCCAGGGTTTTTTGTTCATGTCAGCTTGCTCCTGGTATCTAGGTATCCCTTCACAAGCAGGTGCTTAGTTTTAGTTCCCTCAACTCCATTAAATAACTTACCACACTTTATCAGTTCACCATCTACAAAAATTCGTGTCCTCTGTTGTTTCCTGTTGTGTTTTTTTGTTTGTTTTGAAGATTTATTTCTTATTTTATTAATTTACTGTTATTTTGGTGAGATTTCTAAAAGAAGTGGAGAAACATTCTTTGTTCAGTATGTCTTGTTTAATCAGCCTGCTTTCAGTTTTTTTAATTTATTTTAAAAACGTTTTTAATCTTTATTTTGGCTGTACTGGGTCTTCATTGCTACACAAGGGGCTTTCTTTAGTTGTAGTGAGCGGGGACTACTTTCTAGCTGGTGCATGGGCCTCTCATTGTAGTGGCTTCTCTTATGGGGCACGCAGGGGGCAGTAGTCGCAGCTGGCAGGCTCAGTAGTTGTGGTTCACGGGCAGTTGCCTCACAGCCTGTGGTGTCTTCCCAGACCTGGGTCCGAACCTGTGTCCCCTGCGTTGGCAAGCGGATTCTTAACCACTGGACCACCAGGGAAGCCCAGTTGCTTTCAGTTTGATCAACAAGAATTTGGTTTTATTTAACTTTGTTTTCTTCTGTTTTTGGTAATTATAGTAACTTACTGATTATATGTTCTCTTTAGAGCTCTGGGCGGGCAACTCTCTTTGGGAGGATGCTACTGACAACAAATAATACTTTTTAGATAACAAATAATTGGAAAAAGTGTCTCCAGAATCACAGTTGTGAACTAAAGTATGTATTTTTAAGTTGTTCACAGGACTTAGGGCTCCTGCCAGAGGATTGTTACTCTTTGGTCCACCTGGAAATGGGAAAACAATGCTGGTAAGAATTCTTTTTAAATTGGTGAGTTCTGTTGAGATATTAAGGGTATAATATGAATAAAAGAAACATTTCATTGTCACCGAGTCTCTTATTTGTGATTTGCGTTTTGTTGTGATATACTTTCTCCCTCCCCCTTCCCTTCCCTCCCCCGCCACTGCACACCTTGTGGGACCTTAGTTTTCAGATCAGGGGTTGAATTCAGGGTCATGGCAGTGAAAGCACTGAGTACTAACCACTGGACCATCAGGAACTCCCAGGGTTTAAGCTAGTTTTTAATGATGAAGATAGGTGAAAAAACATATGTTATCTCCAGTATTAGTTTGATGCTGGGAACACTGTAATTTTCATTGTTTTCCCAAGTTAAATATTAAAATTCTGCCATAGGAGAGCTTACCTTACTATATTGATATCTTCCTAATCTCTGATTTTTTTTTTTTTTTTTTTTACTATTTTAGCAGGTTTATTTAAATAAAACAATCAGCCTGATACAGATTTCGTCCTTTCTTTTTTTCTAATTGGGACATAACTGACATACAACAGATTTTTTTTTTCTATATCGTTTTGCCAGAAGTTTTTGCTAGAATCTGAATACCTCTTTTCCTGCATGACACTGCTACAGGGAAAACTTAAATAGGGAAAGAGTAACTTTTTCCTTTAGCTGTTTATCTTTCTCTAACCAGTTATCTTCTATAACTGGGAAGAGAATAACACAACCTTCTTTTTTTTTCAACCTGTCCCTTTGACATCTCTCTTAGAGAAAAAGAATGAGAAGAAGCACAGCTCTTCCTACACCTTTTCCTCATTGCTGAGAAGGAAAAACATTGGTTGCTATTTGTTGGAAATTATGTCATACCTTATTTTTTTAGGAAATGTTTTCTAGAAATTAAGTTGGTCACATGTGGTTATCTTTTTAAAGCAATTGAACTAATATATTTACCCTTCTGATTTTTAAAGGCTAAAGCAGTAGCTGCAGAATCTAATGCAACCTTCTTTAATATAAGTGCTGCAAGTTTAACTTCAAAATATGTGAGTGTTCTTTTTCCAGTATTGTCATGTTTTAAGTTACTGTCTAAATGTTACTGTGTTAAGAATAAATGGCAATAACATTATACAAAGATGTTTTCCTATGAGTTTTATATCTGTTACTTACATATTATTTAGATATCTATTTTTTACTCTTCAAAGTAGAAAGTTATGTGCATTTGTTAGGCTTGTTTAAAAGTGAGATTTTTCTGTGAGATTTGTTAGTTAGGGTTGTGTATTCAAGTACCACAGACTAGCTGGCTTGAACAATGTAAATTTGGAGGCTAGAAGTTCAAGATCAGGTACTAGCAGAGGTCTCAGTTTTGTAAAGTAATTAAAAGTAACTATACAGTGATACTTTTCCTGGTTAAGTTTTGCTTCCTGTGTGAAATTTTACAAGTGAAACTCTTGTTACAGTAGGCTACCTATATTATGCGCATACTGCAACAGAAAACACTGTCCTGGAAGTGAGGAGGCAGGGATGCCAACCTAACTTACTTACGGAACTGGCCTTAAGAAAGTATCACTTTAGGTTTTACTTCCTTTATAAAATGTGTGTTGTTTTTTTTTTAATGTGTTTACTTATTTTTGGCTAGGCTGGGTCTTCACTGCCGCATGCAGGCTTTCTCCAGTTGTGGCGAGCAGGGGCTGCTCTCCTCTTGCGATGCACAGGCTTCTCATTGTGGTGGCTTCTCTTGTTGCGGAGCGCAGGCTCAGTTGTGTCCCTCAGGCTCAGTTGTTCCCGCAGCATGTGGAATCTTCCCAGGTCAGGGTTTGAACCCAGGTTCCCTGCATTGACAAGTAGACTCAACCACTGGATCACCAGGGAAGTCTTACAGTGTTGATGTCATTAGAGATGATCTCTTGCAGTTCCTTCTGGCTCTGAGAATATTTGTTTTGCAGATTGTAAATCTGAGGCTTTTCCTTTTTTTAAAAAATGTAATTTTCAGTAAAAAGAACAGATGCCACCTAGAGGACAAAGTAGTTTTTGTAGTAGATTACCGCTACCGCAAACTCATGACCCTTTCAAAGCATAGATGCTTTGGTGCATAGAGTGGCTTTAGTATAGTGTTCCAGCCCCTGATAATGTCTTAAGGAGTGTTCATAGACCACCTGGACTACCTAGAAATGCTTTGACATTTATTGACAGTGATAATTGTGAGAATGGATTTTCAAGATGTTTTTAGTAGCACAAGTTTCGTTTAGGAGAACACGTTCCAACTTATGTGCTGCTGTAAATACACCCTGCAGCCTACGACTTAAGGAATATTGCTGCATCCCTCTGTCCTCTGGTGTTCCCTCTTCTCAGTAGTTACACCCCAATAGTTACTCCAATCTCAAGAGTTAGGAATGCATAGTGAAACAAGACAGAGATATATTTTGTTGGTTTTTTTAAGTGCTCACCAGATTCTCTTAAATAAGTAGTCTCTTTACTAATATTATAAGGATCAATCAATAACTCCCCTCACCCCTATTCTTTAAACTAAATCTTTGGTTGCTGCAAAGAAGGGAAGTTAAATTGCTAAGTACTAGATTTTCAGTAGTGAAATTTAAAAAGCTGGAAGGAACAATCTTGCATTTTATGAGTTTAACAGTGTACAATGCCTTATTTTAGGTGGGAGAAGGAGAGAAATTGGTGAGAGCTCTTTTTGCTGTGGCCCGAGAACTTCAACCTTCCATAATTTTTATAGGTAAGAACATGTCTTCCAACAGCTTAGTTGAACATTTGTAAAATTCCCTTCTCTCAAATGTGAGGGAATGATAGGAAAGATTATTCAGAAGTAAAAAGTTTTTTAAAATTTTTATTGAAGTATAGTTGCAGAAGTAAATAGTTTCTAAAAAGCACAAGGTTAAAGACTATCCAACAAATTGAGTAGGATACATTATATTAATAACCTAAATAATAAACTAGGTTAATCTCAGATAACTCATGTAGCTTGGCTTTTAATTAAAGTTTCATCCTTGTATTTCCTCTAGATGAAGTTGATAGCCTTTTATGTGAAAGAAGAGAAGGAGAACATGATGCTAGCAGACGTCTAAAAACTGAATTTCTAATAGAATTTGATGGTGTACGTATTGATTATGATATTTTTATGTGGTAGCATTTTAGTGTATGTATTTATCAATTGAATGGCCCACATTAGAAATAGATATCTTTATTGTGTTTTCTTTGTTATTACTTTAGAAGTATTGAAAAAAATTTTGACTTATAGGTACAGTCTGCTGGAGATGACAGAGTGCTTGTAATGGGTGCAACTAACAGGCCACAAGAGCTTGATGAAGCTGTTCTCAGGTAGGGAAATTTATGTGGAAACGCACACATTTATTACAGATGTGTTTACTCTTTTATTCATCTCATGTATTTCTTGTCTCTTTCGTTCTCAGTGTGAAGACTAAATTCGTTGTTTTCCTTTCTATATCCATCCTCTGGCCTCTTGTTAGTAAACAAAGCTTTGGAGGACAGGACCAGCATGATATCAGGAAAACTATTTTTAACTTTATGGTTTTAGGCAAATTGCTTATTTCTTCTGGGTTGGATTAAAGTATCTTAAAACTCCAAAACTGATTTTTACCCTGCTAACACAGTTCATGGGAGCTGCATTCTCTCTTGTCATTCACGTGTTTGAGCAAATCTGTTCCCTTTCTACTGGGAGGACAGTTTGACTCACCATAAAATCCTTAGACTTCCCATTCTCTTCCTGAGGAATTTGTAACATTGCCTGTTGTTTCTAGGACTGGGTGTTGCAGTGTGAAAGTCTGAAACCAGCTTGCTTTTATTCACATCTACGGGTTAATCCAGTAGAATTAGTGTCTAATTTCCTTTCTACCACTACTATTACTTTTGTGGCCTTTGTTTCTGTGGTGGTTTTTGTTTTCTTTTTTATTGCTTTCCTGTTCTTTGCAATCCCATTTTTCATCTTCTGTTTGTCTTACTTCTTTGAACCTTTCTATCTCATTGAGCTCTTGTTTCATAGGAGCCTTTTTTTTCATTGAATTATTTTCTTGCAAAGATACTTGGTCACAGTTTTAATTTACTTTGTGGCAAAATCCGCTTGTGCATGTTCTTCATTTTATCTCTTTTATGTTTACTGTATTCTTTCCCCTTTCTTTTTGGTACTGTTTTTTAGAATCATTCCTACCCTTTTGTCTGTTTTGCCTATTTTATTTGAATAAGGGGAGTTTTCTTAGAGAACCTAATTTTGGAGGGATGTTGTAGGAGAGCTAGAAAAGTAAGATAGCAAAGCAAATATCTTAAATTGTTCTGTATACCCTGGACTGGTGAGCAGTCTCCCTGACTCACAACAAAGCTCCGCCTGGTGAAGAAGTGTATGTGTATGAAAATAAGAGATTGGGTCAATTTAGTCTTCTTCAACTGAAAAAGATTGGCCATTGCAAGACAGCTTGTCCTCTTGCCAGACTGACTGATGTCTTACAAAGATGTCTTGTCTTTGAGTTTCTTTGTTTGGTCTCATCTTCCTTGTCATTCCTTTGCTACTGACAAGGGTCACATGATCTGCAGAGCCAGTCTTCACATACTTGTTTGAATGTGGGGAGGTTAGTTTTATTGCCCCTCAGAGTGTTCTCTGTTTCCTTGGGAAAGCTGCTCTGACAGCTGTGTCTGGAATTTGCAGTGGCAGGTCCTGTGTGTATTCACCTTTGTCGGTGTAATTTTCAATGCCCTAGGCAGGCCTTCATCATACGTTTTCGTTCTGTAAACATTACCTAGTTTGCTGATGATGGAGTTTACATTTCTGTTTCTGTTGTTCTTGTTGGTTTTAGTTGTTTTCAATTTCAAGGAGATAGCAGAGATCTGTTTCTTCAGCTTCTTACATCAGATATTTTGTTTTAAAGTGTTACTACAGTTAAAAAATACAGATACATAAATGGTTAATTTAATTCTGACAATACTAAGGATTTTTAAACATTAACTGGAATTTTTTAAAGTTTTATGGGAGTACAGTTGATTTACAATTATCAGGTATACAGTAGAGTGAGTCAGTTATACATATACATATATCCACTCTTTTTTAGATTCTTTTCCCGTATAGATCATTACAGAGTACTGAGTAGTCTTCCCTGTGGTATATGCAGTAGATCCTTAATAGTTATTTATTTTATATACGTAACTAGAATGTTTTAAAAGAGTGACTTTTTACATTGATGACTGCTAAAATGTATTCAAATGCCTTGAGCATTATACTTAAAGCTTTGCTTTTGTTATTTGCTATTTAAATTCAAAACTGTATTTCTGAGATTGCTTGAATCCTTTTTTTTAGGCGTTTTACCAAACGGGTCTATGTGTCTTTGCCAAATGAGGAGGTATGTATCCACGTTTGAACTTTTTAAATTTTAGACAGAAACAAGACCTACCCTTTAACATTATTAAGTATTCTAGTACGTGGTACAGCTGCATTGGAAAGTTTGGCAGTTTCTTAAATAGACAAACTTACTCTAAGACCCCACAGGCTTCCCAGGTGGAGCAGTGCTAAAGAATCTGCCTACCAGTGCCAGAGATGCAGAAGACACGGTTTGATCTCTGGGTCAGGAATCTCCCCTGGAGGAGGAAATGGCAACCCACTCCAGTATTCTTGCCTGGAGAATCCCATGGACAGAGAAGCCTGGCGGGATCACAGATAGTTGGACATAACTGAGCAACTGAGCCTGCATGTAGGACTCCAAAATTATATTCATAAGATTCTACTTGAGAAATGAAAACATACAGACATGTACACGAATTTTACAACAGCATTATAAATAATAGCCATGAACTGCAAAACAAATCTAGTCATCAATTGGTGACTAGATAAACAAATGTGCTCATTCCTTTTATTGCTAAACGGTACCATCCATTCCATATATGGAACTTTCCCATACCGTAATATGGATGGACCTCAAAAACATTTTATTAAGTGAGGGATGCCAGATGCAAAAGATTACCTATTATATGATTCCATTTATATGAAGTGTCTAAAAAAAGACTATTTATAGAAACATAGACAGTGGTTAGCTAAGGCTTTGGGTGGAAGTCAGAATTAATTGCAAACAGACACAGGTGAGCTTTTTGGAGTGATAGAAATGTTCTGTGGATTATGATCATCACCATAATGCACAACTCTAATCTTGTTAAAAGCCACTGAATCATACACTTAAAGTGGGTGAGAGTCCATGTTATATGAATCCACACCTTTAAATTGCGGTTGTCTACCTCAGACCCTTAACATCCTTGGTGGTAGCAGCAGCTCTTTACTTAGTGCTTTATTTGGGTTAGTTTTAACTCTTTTAGGAACTTTCAGAAAATTGTCATTTTAATAGATACGAGTGAGGCTGTAAGAGGTAGAGTGTTTGGTGTAAAATCATAAAGCTCCTAAGGATTTGAACCTAACTCCTGGATACTTTATTAAGCTAACTCTTAGGACTGATAATTCTTTAATATTTCTTTTCAGACACGACTACTTTTATTAAAAAATCTGTTATGTAAACAAGGAAGCCCATTGACCCAAAAAGAACTAGCTCAACTTGCTAGGTGAGTGATTTGATTTCATCTGTCCTGCAGCTTTTCTTTATTTTTAAGAAGTCTTCTTCTGTTTTGTTTAAGCGCATGTCTGAAACGAGTAATTTGTCTGAAAACTTGTTTCATTCTCTACTTCCTTTATCTTCTCACTTATCTCATTTTCTTATATCTGATATCTAAATCTCAGTTTCTAAATGCACTTGAAGACATGACCTATTAGCTATTTGCTAATGATGGTACTATATTTTTTTTATAAACTTAAGTTGTATTAAAATAATTTTTCAGATGTAAAACATGCGTATTTGCCCACACCAGTAGGTATTTTCACTTGAACTTATTCTTTTGTATTACACATAATTTTTTTTAAACTTTGACATCTTCAACTTTTTTTTGTAAGTGGTGTATTAAGTAGAAACTGAATATAGGAGATGCACTCATTCATTTTTAGTCATTGGAAAAAACTCAAAAGGTAATTTAAAATATTCAACAAGAATGTGAATAGTATTGTTAGTAAAAACTCTTTGAGTTCCCAGATACCTCTGAAAAAAGAACAAATTGAGTGCTTGGAAATATTGAGAGCCTTCTTTGTTATTCCAGTAATAATGTTCCTGCAGTTATTTAACAGAGTACATGATAAGTAAATGTTTTTTTTTCCTTTTCTATTTTCCTCTTCCTCTTGACTTCCCTAGTTCTTAGTTCCCTTTAATAATCTCTTGGCTGCCCAGGAGTTCCCACTGTGCCATCCCATTCAGGTGTACCTCTTTTTGCCAATGTCTTCTATCCCAGACCCTTCCTTCACCCTATCTGTCCTACAGGGTGTCCTACAGATGAAGAAATCTTCCTTGATTGCCCCTCATTCCATCAAGGCAGTTCTTGGTCTAGATAGAGACTCATTAATCTGTAGAGAAGTAATTGCAGTTATGTGTCAGTTGGCCAGCAGTGGTTTATAGATGTAACCTTTCCAGGGCACATATTTACAACTTAATGGAGTCTTCTGGAGATGCAATATACCTTAATCTAAAGGAATGGTTATACTTCCTAATGCCATACAAAAAGATAAACTCAAAATGGATTAAGATCTAAATGTAAGACCAGAAACTATACAACTCTGAGAGGAAAACATAGGCAGAACACTTGATGACATAATACATCAAAACAAGATCCTCTATGACCCACCTCCTAGAGTAATGGAAATAAAAGCAAAAATAAACAAGTGGGACCTAATTAAACTTAAAAGCTTTTGCATTGCAAAGGAAACTATAAACATGGTGAAAAGAAAAGCATCAAAATGGGAGAAAAATAATAGCAAATGAAACAACTGAAAAAGGATTAATTTCCAAAATACACAAGAAGCTCATACAATTCAATACCAGAAAAACAAACAACCCAATCAAAAAGTGGGAAAAAGACCCTTAACAGACGTTTCTCCAAAGAAGACATACAAATGGCTAACAAGCCTATGAAAAAATGCTCAGTATCACTCGTTATTAGAGAAATGCAAATCAAAACCACAGTGAGATACCACCTCACACTGGTCAGAATGGCCGTCATCAAAAAGTCTGTAAACAATAAATGCTGGAGAGGGTGTGGAGGAAAGGGAACCCTCTTGCACTGTTGGTGGAAGTGTAAATTGACACAGCCACTGTGGAAGACGGTATGGCGATTCCTTAAAAAGCTAGGAATAAGACCACCATATGACCCAGCAATCCCACTCCTAGGCGTATACCCTGAGGAAACTGAAATTGAAAAAGACACATGTACTCCAGTGTTCACTGCAGCACTATTTACAATAGCTAGAACACGGAAGCAACCTAGATGTTCATCAACAGATGAATGGATGAAGAATCTATGGTACATATATACAATGGAATATTACTCAGCCATAAAAAGGGGATGCATTTGGGTCAGTTCTAATGAAGTGGATGAACCTAGAGCCTACTATACAGAGTGAAGTAATTCAGAGAAATATAAATATCACATACTAACGTGTGTATGGAATCTAGATAGATGGTACTGATGAGTTTATTTATAAGGCAGCAGTGGAGAAACAGACATAGAGAACAGACGTAGGATGGGGGAGGAAGGAGAGGGTGAGATGTATGGAAAGAGTAACATGGAAACTTAACAATACTGACGTGGAAATAGATAGCCAATGGGAATTTGCTGTATGGCTCGGGGAACTCAAACAGGGCTCTGTGACAATCTAGAAGGGTGACATGAGGGAGATGGGAGGGAGGTTCAAGAGGGAGGGGACATACGTATACCTATGGCAGATTCATGTTGATATTTGGAAGAGAACAAAATTCTCTAAAGCAATTATCCTTCAATTAAAATAAATTAATTAAAAAATAAGAAAGGAATGGTTTTAATGGTGAAGGAACCAGTAAGTTGTTTCATTTTTAGTGAGTGGGCCTTTCTGTGCCTTTAAAAATCAAATCACATAGCTGTCTGCTTGATGACAAAGGCAAACTAGCCTTTAACCCTCTTATGTGGCGATTTTAAATCTGGAAAGGTAAAAATAACTTGCTCTTTCTTCCTTCTCATTCTCAGAATGACCGATGGATATTCAGGCAGTGATCTAACAGCTTTGGCAAAGGATGCAGCACTGGGCCCTATCCGAGGTAGGAATTCCAAAGCTTGCAACATTTAGAACTGTTTATTACACCATTCAGAAGTTTAAGAAGTCCTAATTGAGAGGTCTTTTTTATTTGTAGGAAAGCAGTAAAGCTGAATCAGTGGAAAAGTTGATTAAAACTTGATACAGAGTTTCTAGACTTAAGGTTAAGTAACCTTTCTGAGAAAAGCTTTAGATTCATTGGCCACATATGCTCTCTAGCATTTTCTGCTGCTGCTGTTGCTGCTGGTTCTGCTTCCTCTTCCTTTTCCTCGTCTTCCATTTTCCTCCTTCCTTCTCTTATTCCTTCTCATCCTCCTCCTTCCTCCCCCTCCCCCCTTTTTTTCCCCACAACACAGAAAATGTTAAACCATTCTTAGCTCACAGACCATATAAAGACAGTCCATGGATCTACCATGAACCTTGTTCTAGACAGCAGATTTTGCAACTTGATAGTAGGTTAGCAGCATAAAAAAAAAAAAAAAAAAAAAAAACCTCAAGAATAAGAGAGCTTTTTTAAGCAAGTGAAAAGAATAATAAAGGGAAAATGTTCTTATCTATTTTATGGTTCTTTTCAGTTCAGTATTCTGATATCACTTGAAATTAATGTGTGTAAGGAAACTTATATAAGTAGATGTTTTTACTTTTATCATTATATGTTATCTTTTGAAAAATTGCAGCAAAGTATATCATTCATTGCTTTGTTTTGATTCAGGGTAATTTGTTGATTCTGAAATACCACATCTGTCATTTTTAGGTTATGTTAAACTCAGTGATAATCACTTTAGAGTAGATGTTCTCAGCTACTTTTCCAGGCAGCATCGGCAGTGGATGGGTGATGCTCCCAGGTTTGCACTCAGATTACTGGCTATGATGGCAAAATAGAACATGGAACATGCAACTTCAGAATATAGCTCTCACAATCAAACAGACTACTGGTTAAGAATTGCTGCTTTAGAGAGTAATAAATATAACCTTGAGAATATATTTTGAAACTCTAGTTAAAGCATTTTAGTCAAGCTTTGATTATGCTGGAGGCATAACATATTGTTCAGATACTGAACTCAGAAACATTAGCTAATGTATAAATCGTTTATATTTGGGGGGATATATTAGCTATTACTCTGAAAAAAAAAAAGTTGGCTGAAAACACCTAATGACTTCTGTAAAAGATTCTATTATTCTTGAGCAATATATGAAGAAACCAATGCCTTCCTAAGAAAGAATATTAGTCTAAGCATTTATTAATTGTATGTGCTCTTATTAATCTATTTTTCTCTTCATATAATGATTTTTCGGAGAAGGCAATGGCACCCCACTCCAGTACCCTTGCCTGGAAAGTCCCATGGATGGAGGAGCCTGGTGGGCTGCAGTCCATGGGGTCGCTAGGAGTCAGACACGACTGAGCAACTTCACTTTCACTTTTCACTTTCATGCATTGGAGAAGGAAATGGCAACCCACTCCAGGGTTCTTGCCTGGAGAATCCCAGGGACAGCGGAGCCTGGTGGGCTGCTGTCTGTGGGGTCACACAGAGTCGGACATGACTGAAGCGACTTGGCAGCAGCAGCATAATGATTTATATTGAACATATACTTTTAGATTATTGAACTTTGTTAATTTAAACTTGGAAGTCTTTTTTCTCTAAGTGGCTCATTTTTATATTTTACAGAACTGAAACCAGAACAAGTGAAGAATATGTCTGCCAGTGAGGTAAACTGTTTTATATTTATCTTTCGTCTGGTCCTGTAGATTGTAAAACATATCTTTTGTCTGGACTTTTCCAGTTTGATTAGAAACTGGAAAAAATTACTTTTGCTTCATTTCAAAATATGGAGGACTGTCAAATGATGGTTTCCTTTGGTAATGCACAAAATATAAATAATCATTAAATAATTTTCTGTCAAATCATTATACACATACTAACCAAACAAACTTATAGGCAACTTGAGAATTTTATACATTGTAAAGATGGCTTGTAACAGGTTAACCCGTTGATGTTCTATTCTGTTAGTTTTCCAGTAATGTTTATTTTCTTTCTTATAAAAGCAATACAGTTTCCATTGTAACATAATTTGTTACATCTTAAAAATATGGTAGGTCCCCTTAAGAGATGCTGAAGCATTAATTTTGAAAAAAAATGCCTGCAAAATGTAGAATTGGATATGCAGAATGGTCATAACTATGTAATCAGACATTTTAAATCAGATTTAAATTATGTAACTTATCTCTCAGAGCTCAGATAGCACCTGAGACATTAACCAAAGAGACTTCATTCTTGATGTAGAATAGAGAACAGAGCGCCACTGGAGTTTGAGTGTGAACTC
The DNA here is from genome assembly GCA_007570785.1 of Antilocapra americana. Lineage (NCBI taxonomy): Eukaryota > Metazoa > Chordata > Mammalia > Artiodactyla > Antilocapridae > Antilocapra > Antilocapra americana. The sequence goes on from ML664196.1 coordinate 400,905, forward strand.
CAAAGGAAAAAAAACAACAAAAACCCCCAGAGATGTGGGCTGGAGGCTGGCAAGGGGTTTGCACATTGCAGAGAGTCCTGTCCAAGTATTAATAGTGAAATCTTAACATAGAGAATGAGTGTACTTGAATTTTGAGTACATTTTGGAAGTCCTTTTTCTTCACTCTTCCAAGTAAATTTGAGGTTTATCTTCAGACATCTTGTGCATAGTGGTTAACCAGCTACATTACTAAGAAAGCCTTCATACTTCTTTTTCCATTTCAACAGTCTAGTTTACCAGGAGTGTATTTGGCATGAATGAAGCTTTTTAGGAATAAAGAATTCCACATGTCATATACTTTGGTGTTCAGCTACAATTACCTTTAAAATTCACGTTTATAGTTTCATGTTTCTCTTATCTGACTAATTATTTTGATCCCATATATTTCTAATTAAAAAATATATATTAGTACTAAGTGTCTTGAGGGTTTGCATATAAAATTATTAACAATATCCTATCTATATATTACTTTTTAAATGTCTTTTAGCATAAACCTAATATGTGCTTTTCTATCCAAAAAGTAAGCACTGTGCATGAATTATTTCTTTACCACACACTACTCTTCCTGCCTTGGACTCAGGACAGGTAAACTTGTTATTTCATGTATATACCCTGGCCCCCCCTAGATTAAAATTGAAGAAAGGTCTGTTGTGTGACACTTTAGGCCTCTGTCTTTGTCCCGTGAACAGACCATACAGAATGAAGGAGCTAATCAAGGCCATACGTAATGAACTAAAATCATCAGCTGGCAAATAATTTTTAGTAAGAAGTTGTCTACTAATTCTTATTCAACTTTTGCAAAATCCACTGAACCCCATGTCTGCAAGTATTCCTCACTTTGTCTCAGGTGCCTCGGCCCTGGCATTTTCCGTGAATAAGGAATGGCTACCCACTCCAGTATTCTTGCCTGGACAATTCCATAGACGGGAGCCTGGCAGGCCCCAGTCCATAGGGTTGCAAAGAGTCAGACATGACTGAGCAACTAACACTTTTCACTTTCAACCATTCAGAAGGCTGCTAAAAACCTATAAATGGATGCTTGGATACACCTTCATTAGTACCTTATACTAATTTTATGAAAGCAAGTGGGTGGCTGCTTAGGGAATAGGAGAAATTCTTAGGATTCTGTCCATAATTATTTCATGAGAAAAGAAACCTGTTTTCTGTTGATAGTGGATTTATTAACCTTTATATTTTACCCATCCTGAGAATTATATGTACAGCTAAACTTTAACATTTTTCTTCTTCACTGAACAAACTCAACGCAAACATAGTTCCTATTTTACTTGAGGAATAAATTGAGTCTGTTTTCTTTTTTAGTAACTCTTCTAGAGTCATGATTTTAAAACAAGGTAATTCTGTGGCAATAGGGGTCTGTTACCATATAACAAAACTTGCCACAAAATTTAGCAGCTTAAATGACATGTGTTTACTATCTCACATTTTCACAGAGAAAGGAATATGGGCACAGTTTAGCTGAATCCTCCACTTCAAACTCTCTGAGGGCTGCAGTCAAGGCACTGGCCTTGGGTTTCTTACAAAGCTGTAATCAGGATGTTGTCAGGGGCTATAGTCATTATAAGGCTCAAACTAGAAAGATCTGCTTCCAGGCTCACGTGTTTTTTTGTGGGGTTTTTTTTTTTTTTTTGCCAGATTAATTTCCTCTTGTGTTATTGGCCTGAAAGCCTCAGTTTTCTCTGTTTATTGGCTGGAAGCCACCTTCTGTTCCTTGTCACATAGCCCTCTCCAACATAGTAGTTTGCTTCATCAAAGCCAGTGAGCCAGGAAGAGAGAGAGTGCCAGCAGGATGGAAGTCATAGTCTTGATAACCTAGGCATGGAAGTAGTCACATCTCATCACTGTTGGTGTAGTCTGTTCTTAGGTCCAGTCTACACTCCGGGGAAGGGATTACAAGGGCATATATAACAAGAGATGGAATCATTAGGAGACATAGCAGGAGATAACTGCCACATTTGTAAATCAATTTAATTTCATGTTTAATGGGCCACACTTGGCCAGCAAAATCTGCTTTTATATTAGGATGAGCCCTCTCAACCCTACTTTAGAACTCTGGAAAACATTGTTGGTTTCTGGGAGCAAGGCACACATTGAAATTGCCTATCCCAAGACTAGAATCAACAACTTTAGGAACGTGGGTTCATTTTAATGGAGAATAATTTAAAGACACTGTGTCAAAGTGTGTACTGCTTAGTTTTTATTAGTTTGGGTGTTAAGTTAGCCTACTCCTATGACATGAGCCTAAAAATACAAATTTTTTAAAATATCATGAATTCATTCTAACAGAGTACATTTATTTCAGTATTACAGTGTAACATATCTACTTGAATTGTATCTTGTATTTTAAAAATATGTAAGCCGTTTCGTTATTTTAAACTAAATGTTATCTGTTTCTTTGGCTGTGTCGGGTCTTCGCTGTGGCACGCGGATCTCCCTTGCATCCTGTAGGCTCCTCCGTGGTGGTGCACAGACTCTAGTTGTGGTGTGTGGGCTCAGTAGTTGTGGCACGTGGGCTCCAGACTAACGGGCTTTAGTAGTTGCTCTGCAGCATACAGGATCTTAGTTCCCTAACCAGGATCGAATCTGTGTCCCCTGCATTCAAGGCAGAGTCTTAACCTCTGGACCACGAGAAAACTCCCTAAATTCTAGATAGCAGTACTAAAACTTAAAACTACTGAATTATAAAAAGTAACATGGTGGTACCTTTTTGTGATCATTCCGCTAGTAATGTCCAGTTACATTGTTAAAGTTTTTGCTTCTACTGTATACTTTTATGCAATTTATTTTTAACCTAATGGTCTTAATATTAATAATTTGGTAACAGCTTTTAGCTGTTAGTCCTGGCTTATGAGTTGATGTTTATAAAACACTGAAAGTCTGGCAGTACTGAATACTGCATAAAAAAAGTGAAAGTGTTAGTCACTTAGTCATGGTCGACTCTTTGCAGCCCCATGGACTGTAGCTCGTCAGGCTCCTCTGGCAGTGGAATTCTTTGCATAAGTATCCATTAAATAACTGACCTGGGTCTCCTGCAATGCAGGCTGATTCTTTACCATCTGAGCCACCAGGGAAGCCCTAATTTAAAAATACAAAACTAAATAATAGTAACCTTTTACAGAGATCAAGGAAATCCATTCTATTTTCTTACTGATTTTCTTAATCTATGAAATGTTGATATTAGAGAGGATATGAAGTAGTTAGATTGGGTTTTATAAGAGTAATAAAAGAATATACACAATCTAGATGTCTATCAACAGATGCATGAATAAAGAAGTTGCATACATATATACAATGGAATATTACTCAGCCATAAAAAGGATCAGTTCTAGTGAGGTAGATGAACCTGGAGCCTGTTTTACAGACTTAAGTAAGTCAGAAAGAGAATAACAAATGCCATGTATTAATGCATACGTATGAAATCTAGAAAAATGGTACTGATGAACCTATTTGTAGGGCAGTAATAGAGACACAGACATAGAGCACAGACCTGTGTGCCACAGCAGGGGAAGGGGAGGGTGGGCCAAACTGAGAGAGTACCGTCGAAACACATTCATCACCGTATGTGAGTAGTAGCCAGTGGGAATGTGCTGTATGACGCAGGGAGCTCAACTTGGTGCTAGAGGGCTGGAGGTGGGACGGGGGTTCAGGAGGAGGGGACATATGTGTACCTGTGGCTGAGGCATGTTGATGTGAGGCAGTAACTAACAACATTGCAAAGCAGTTATCCTCCAATTAAAAATAAATCTTAGGGCTTCCCAGGTGGCACAGTGGATAAGAATCTCCCTGCCAAGGTAGAGGACATGGGTTCGATCCCTGGCCCAAGCCCGTGTGTCACAACTACTGAAATCTGCATGCTCTAGGGCCTGCAAGAGTAGCCCCCACTCTCTGCAACTAGAGAAAGCCCTCATGCACCAAAGAAGATCCAGCACAGCCATAAATAAATAAAATTTAAAATGAATTTTAAAATGTAAATTAAAAAAATACAGATAAATATCAGTTGAAGTTTTGTCTCCAGTTCTTAACTTCTTATTTGGGGGCAAAATATACATGTATATATGTGATAATTTTTAATTGACCACTTTTGCCAGATTCCGTTTTGTCTTTTAAAAATGCTTAGGTAAAAATTAGATATTTATTAACTCATTTTTGTTTTATTCTATATTCTCAAAACCTATTAAAAATATCAGAAAATAAGACCAAATTAATATAAAAATGTATTAAAAACAATAATAAAATTTTAGACATAAGCATCCTCCATATTGTATTAAGAGCAATATTTCCTTCAGTGTCCCATGTGCATCTTGTAAACTCCTCTTCCCTTTCTGAGAAACATGAATTTCTCAATAGAGTATGCTTGTGGTGAGTGAGACTTGAGAATGTAAAATTTCATGAAACTGTGCAGAAGAAAAATTGGAAGGAGATAACCCAAATAGTGGTTGTATATCTGAGTAGTGGGATTGTGTTTATTTTTTCTGATTGTGAATATTTTGTCTAGTTTTCTGTAATGGTCGTGTAACGATTTTGTTTTTATAGTGGGAAAATACTGTGATTTAAAATGTTAATAGTGAAGAAGCCAAACCCATGAAATGAAAGTATATTATTAGGTAGGATTTCTTAAATAGGAAACTTGCCTAATATATAATAATATGTAAAATAAGATGATTGGCATGATTTTCTAATAATCTGTCTATATATATTTTAACATTAATAAAGCATCATTTTTAGCCACCATTGGGTTGGCTATTGTATATATGATAATCATTTGTATTGTGTGCTTTTTTTTTAAATCTAGATGAGAAATATTCGATTATCTGACTTCACCGAATCCTTAAAAAAGATAAAACGCAGTGTGAGCCCTCAAACCTTAGAAGCATACATACGTTGGAACAAGGACTTTGGAGATACCACTGTGTAAGCCTGCAGAATGTTTACTTTTCAAGAGAAAAACACCGTCTTCAATGAATAGTTTTATCAGCTACGGAAAGTCAGCCTAAGTTTACAGGACTTTTCAGAGTCTTACAATTACTTGTGCACCCCAGAAGATGAACCATTAAATAAATTTAAATAAAGTATACAATACAAATGGAATATTTTTGTTTAAGGCCTTCTTGCCTTGATGGTCACGGATATCCCAATGGGCACTGTAAGTCAGAACACAACAAAAACCGAATCTGGTCTTCTTTACCAACATAATCGTGATGTAAATAGTAATTTGTATATTATGTTGCAAATGAAAGTATTCCAGAGACAGTGAATGGTAGAAGACACAAGAGCCTTTGGTGGTTTGTCTTCTGACATCTTTTCTTAAAATAGTCATTTTTCCTGTTTTCATTTCCTACTGTTGTCTGTACTATGGGTGATTGGAATGCCGAACACTCGTTTCTTTTTTTTTTTTCCTCTTTTTACAAATTGTGTGCCAAATGAAACTTTTTCCTATGTAACAGTAGTAGGAAAAAGAATTTTGAAGTTTTTTTCTTCTTCATACATCTACAGACATTAAAAATGTTTTCTTTTCACTTTTTATTTTTTCTATTTTTTCCTTCTACCAAACAATTTGGAAAGCAATATGATAGCAACAAAACAAATCTAGTGAAAGGAGAAGGAGAAATTTTGAAGTTTTCAGATACTCTGTCATACAACATGTAGACCAGTTCTCCTGTGACCTGTAGTATTTTTTTTCTAATATGTTTGTCGGAAATCTATTGTAGACTGTTAACTTATTCCTAATGGAATTTATTTTCTGCTAGAATTATTCTAATATTTAAGAAAGCCAATTTTAACCACTATAAAAGTGGTTCCTGTGCAAGAGAAGGGAAATACTGGGAGCGAAGACATTTCTAATTTATTGCTTATTACTTTCTTACTGTTTACAGGATAATTACAAGCCAGTGGATCTACCATGTTTTATTAATCCCTCCAATGAAACTTTAAAAAAATTACTGAATTTTTATACATTGCATACATTTTATAGGTTTCTTGTGCTCACTTTGTTAACTAAAAAGTTTTAGTCTGTTAATCTGCCTTTTGTTCCCCAAAAATGTACAGTAATTCCATTTCATGTTTGTATGTGTGGGCTTTTGTTACAAAAATGTCCTTGTAGGAAGTAGACTCATATCATGGCCTTCTAAATATTGTAATAAAGGCAAGTGGGTATTTGCCATTAGTTTACTGGTTAAAAGTTTGTTTACAGAAATCGTCTTTGGTGCTTTTATGTAAAATGTCATGGGTGGAAAGAATAATTTTATAGTAGTAACAAATATTTTTTTTTTTTTAGGAAAAATATCTTTGGTTTTGAGAGAATATATTAAAGTTAACTTGCCCCCACTAGAGAAGAATTTTGTAATGAAGACATACATTCTTAACTTTACTCTTTCTTATCTTACAGATTTATCTAAATATAGAAGATGTATGATTATATGCTGTTTGTAGCTGTAACTTAAATCATGTCTCTTCTAATCATAGAACTCCCTGGATAATAAAAATGAGGGTTGAGATAAATAGAAAAAAAAATTTTAAGCCAAAACCATGATATTTTAGGTCATGAGTAGTATCTTTTTAAGGTCTCAAACATTATAGCATCCATTATAAAATACTGATAATGAAAGATGATTAAAATACACATGATAAGATGAACATCCCAAATTAAAACATTTTCAATAAAGCTCATAAAATTTCATTTTTTAATTTTCATTTGGAAAAAGATGATTGATAACTGGTAAGTTGTATTAAAAGTCCATGTGCTTTAAACTTACAACTTTTAAACTACAAACTCCTTTAAAATTGTCATATACATTAATTGTAGCTCATTAATAGGAAAAGTTTTTAGATAACAAACTTCACGTTACATAAAAAATTAATATTGTCATTAACATTGAGTCAGAATTATACTACTGTTGCATATCCATGTATGGAAATTAATTTCCTGATCAAGTCTGAAATTGAACTTAGTGGTAGAGAACAATTTTCTTTGACTTACATGACCCAAGTTTTATTTTAAGCTATGTTTCTCTCATAGAAGGCCCATAAAAGTAGATTAATTATATGGTAGGATGTGTAAGGTTTTGGTTTGATCTTTTTCAATAAAGATAGAAGTTGCTGAGGATTTCTGAAATAATATTAGACTTAGATTGTGACCTTGTAGATTGTGCACTGAGCTCTGTGTCACATTATTTAGTAAAAGGTAATGTTTGAACCTTAGTGTGCTCTTCATGTTACTATGGCAGAGTTTTGTAAACTAAATTAAAACTTACTGATGTACTGGACTTGGAGCCAACGGAAAGAATCAGTACTATCTTTCCAGATATCTTGAGGGTAAAAGCTTATTCTAAGACAGTCTGCCAAATGAGGTTATTAGGTTTCTGACTTGCAAATATGCTTTGTGCTTGGAAAGAATTGGAGGAAAAGCAGATACTAGAACTCTAATAAACAGCAGTCTTTGTTTATAGTGTAAAATTCATTATATTTTGTACAAAAACTAATTCTTTTGGTAGAATGAACCATTTACAGTTTGTTTTTGGATTTTGAGTCAAAGAATTTTGCTTTAAATGCTTGTCTCAGTTTTACTCTGGTCTTTTGTACTTTTCTTCAGAAGAAATGAATTAAAAGATTAAGCTGCATAAGTGGGTTTTTATCCTAATGAATTGGAAATAAATTATAAACTTTATTTTGCCTTTAATTTATTTGAAACTTTTTGAGATTTCAGAGGTTGTAGTCTGGTATTGAAGGAGTAGCTTGTATTGAACTGACTCTTGTCAATAACAATTACAAACTCTGAACAAAATATAAAAAGCTATGATTAGAAGACTAGAGAGCAGTCAAAAATGGGCAAAAACAGGACAAAATCATATGCTAGAAGAGATCCGCATTAATTAGGTTTCACCATGAGAGCAACTTGCAGCATCCACAGTGTGCTTGGAAATAGAATTCAAGGAGAATGTGACAGTCTTAGTGGGCTGAGGAGTCATTTAGTGCTTCTAGAACAGCTTGAAATTGGGAGGGAAGTTTTGAAAAGGAGAGATCTGAGTCCCAAAATCTGCCTGTAAATTCTTTTCAGATGCTTGTTGGATTCTGAAATTATACCTGTGCAGTGTGACAGTCAAAAGAATCCCAAGAGAAAGCAATAGTTGAAATCCAAAGAGTAGTTGTAGCAATTGCTGGACGAATAGAGTTTGAAATTCAAATTCCAGTAAGAGGGGTTTAGTAAACACTTCTGGTTTTCCATTGACACCCGAAAAGGGCCATGGCTTAGGAGGAAGGACAACATCCTAGAACTAAGGGCTGTACGTTAGAACTCTGGGCACAACTGGAAGAAACTCACTGAAACAAACCTTAAAATTAGGCTTTCACAACATCAAGGTTATCCATTCGTAATTTAACAGCTAGCCAGAATTAGACAATGTTAAAACAGAATCCAGAGCCTTTACAACATATCAATTCGCAAAGCCCAGCAAAAATAAGCATACAAAGAAAAATTATATGATCCGTTATCAACAAAATCTATAGAAGCAGAAAGATGACTATCTTGGAATTAACAGAAAATATTTCTTAACAGCTTTAAAATACATTAAAATATTTACAAGGGAAGATGATGGATTAAATAGATTAGGATTCTTAGCAGAAAAATAGAAACTGAAAACCAAATAGAAAGTCTGTGATTATAAATTGTGAATCACAGTGTCCGAAATTTAAAAAATCACTGGGTGGGCTTAACAGTAAACTGGGTGCATCAGAGATAAGAAAACAGGAAGGCGGTTAATATAATTATCAAAGTGAAGCACAGAGAAAGAAAGGAAGAAACAGATTTCAGACCTGTGGGACAGAATCAGTCATCTACTTTGAGGTCCAGAGGGAGAGGACAGGGAGAGAATGGGGCAACAGAAATATCTAAAGCAGTAATGCCTGGAATTTCCCAAAATGGTTGGAAGACATCAACTTACAGGCCCAAGAAGTTCAGTGAACTCCAAGCAGAATAAATTCACAAGGATCACATCTGAACGCATCCTTTGGCAAAACACACACATGCACAAAACCAATTCAATTTAAATATCAAAAGCAGCCAGCAAAGGGAAATGACATTACATTTGATAAAGCAAAAATGGTGCGTAACTTTATTTGAAAAAATGGAATCCAGGAAATGATGGAGTGACTTTTTTAAAGTGTAAAAATTATACAATACCATGTAAAAAGTGAACAACGGACGTACTGTGTAGCATAGGAACCTATATTCAATATCTTACAATAACATCATCAAAAAGAATCTGAAAGAGAATATATAACAAATCACTTGACTATACACCTGAAACGTACGTTGTTCAGTCAGTTAATTGTGTCTGGTTCATTGTGACCCCATGGACTGCAGGACAATAGACTTCCCTGTACTACACCATCTAATCCTAGAGTTTGCTCACACTCATGTCCATTGAGTTGGGGATGCCATCCAACCATCTCATTAACAACACTAGAACTCAACTATACATCAATTTTAAAAATACGTGCAAAAATAAAAACCTAAAATTTTGTGTTTATTTAGAATGTTCAAAATACATAAAAGTCATTCCAGTTGTACAAAAAGAGAATTTGTTCTTAGCAGGCTGACATGGGAAATTCTTTAAAATAGCCTGTTTTTAAAAATAGTTATTTTATTTATTTGGCTGCACCAGGTCTTAGTTGTGGCACTCGGGATCTTTGATATTCATTGTGGCATGCAGTCTGGTTCCTTGACCAGGGATCAAACCTGAGCTCCTGAATTGGGAGCTCAGAGTCTTAACCACTGGACCACCAGGGGAAGTATCTAAGAAATTATTTGGGTTGATGAAAAGGAATCCTCCAAAGGAATCCACATCTCCAGGAAGGATTTAAAGACTTTGGAAATGATATTGTTGTTCAGTAGTGCAGTCTTGTCCCACTATTTGGCACCCCATGGACTGCAGATTGCCAGGCTTCCCTGTCCCATCACCATCTCCTGGAGCTTGCTCAAACTCATGTCCATTGAGTCAGTGATGCCATCCACCTATCTTAACCTCTGTCGTCCCCTTCCTCCTGCCTTCAGTCTTTCCCAGCATCAGGGTCTTTTCCAAAGAGTCAGGTCTTCCCATCAGGTGGCCAGAGTATTGGAGTTTCAGCTTCAGCATCCGTCCTTCCCGTGAATATTCACATCCTTTAGGATGGACTGGTTTTATCTCCTTGCAGTCCAAGGGACTCTCAAGAGTCTTCTCCAACACCACAGTTCAAAAGCATCAATTCTTCGGCGCTCAGCCTTCTTTATGGTCCAACTCTCACATCCGTACATTGCTACTGGAAAAACCTATCTGACTATACAGACCTTTGTTGGCAAAATGATGTCTCTGCTTTTAAATATGCTGTCTAGGTTGGTCATAGTTTTTCTTCCAAGGAGCAAGCGTCTTTTAATTTCATGGCTGTAGTCACCATCTGCAGTGATTTGGGGTCCCAAGAAACTAGTCTGTCACTTTTCCATTGTTTCCCCATCTATTTGCCATGAAGTGATGGGACCAGATGCCATGATCTTAGTTTTTTGAATGTTGTGTGTGTGTAATCAAGTTTTATTAAAGTATAAAGGAGATAGAGAAAGCTTCTGACATAGGCATCAGAAGGGGGCAGAAAGTGTACCCCCTTGCTAGAGTTTGAATGTTTTAAGCCAGCTTTTTCACTCTCCTCTTTCACCTTCATCAAGAGGCTCTTAGGTCTTCTTCACTTTCTGCCATAAGGGTGGCATCATCTGCATATCTGAGGTTATTGATATTTCTCCCGGTAATCTTGATTCCAGCTTGTGCTTCATCCAGCTGCATATAAGTTAAATAAGCAGGGTGACGATATACAGCCTTGACGTACTCCTTTCCCAGTTTGGAACCAGTCTGTTGTTCCATGTCCAGTTCTAACTGTTGCTTCTTGACCTGCATACAGCTTTCTCAGGAGGCAGGTATGGTGGTCTGGTATTCCCATCTCTTTAAGAATTTTCCATAGTTTGTTGTGAAACAAACACACAGTCAAAGGCTTTAGCATCGTCATTGAAACAAAAGTAGATGTTTTTCTGGAATTTTCTTGCTCTTTCTATGATCCAATGGCTACTGGCAATTTGATCTCTGGCTCTTCTTTTGTAAATCCAGTTTGAACATCGAGAAGTTCTTGGTTCATGTACATTGAAGCCTCACTTGGAGAATTTGGGGCATTACTTTGCTAGCATGTGAAATGAGTGAAATTGTGTGGTAGTTTGGACATTCTTTGGCATGGCCTTTGGGATTGGAATGAAAACTGACCTTTTCCAGTCTTGTGGCCACTGCTGAGTTTTCCAAATTTGCTGGCATATTGAATGCAACATTTTCACAGCATCATCTTTTAGGATTTGAAATATCTCAGCTGGAATTCTATCACTTCCACTAGCTTGTTCATAGTGATGCTTCCTAAGGCTCACTTGACTTCACACTTCAGGATGTCTGGTTCTAGGTGAGTGATGACACAACTGTGGTTATCTAGGTCATTATCTCTTGTATTGTTCTTCTGTGTATTCTTGCCACCTCTTCTTAATATCTTCTGCTTCTGTTAAGTTCATACCATTTCTGTCCTTTATTGTGCCCATCTTTGCATGAAATATTCCCTTGCTATCTCTAGTATTCTTGAAGAGATCGTCTTTCCCATTCTATTGTTTTTCTCTATTTCTTCACATTGATCACTTAGGAAGGCTTTCTCATCTCTCCTTGCTATTCTTTGGAACTGTGCATTCAGATGGATATCTCTTTCCTTTTCTCCTTTGCCTTTCGCTTCTCTTCTTTTCTCAGGTATTTGCAAGGCCTCCTGAGACAACCATTTTGGTTTTTTGCATTTCTTTTTCTTGGGGATAGTTTTGATCATCACCTCCTATACAATGGGATTTCCCTTGTGGCTCAGCTGGTAAAGAATCTGCCTTCTGTGTGGGAGACCTGGGTTTGATCCCTGGGTTGGGAAGATCCCCTAAAAAAGGGAAAGGCTACCCACTCCAGTATTCTGGCCTGAAGAATTTCATGGACTGTATAAGTCCATGGGGTCACAAAGAGTCGGACCTGACTAAGCAACTTTACTTAACTTTTCACTCCTGTAGAGTAATACAAACCTCCATCCATAGTTCATGCACTCTGTCTGTCAGTTCTAATCCCTTGAATGTATTTGTCACTTCCACTGTATAATCTTAATGGATTTGACTTAGGTCATACCTGGAAATGATATATCTGTCAGTAAATAGAAAAGATAATTTTTCCTTTATGTTTCTGAATACCTATCAGTTGTTTTAAAAAAACAGTTTCCAGTGTGTGGTATTTATAATATATGTAGAAGTAAAGTAGATAACAGTAATAGCACAAAGGATGGGCAAGGCCAGTGAATGAAATTATGTTGAAATAAGGTTATTGTGCGTAAAGTTGTATAGTTTTAAGGCAGGCTGATGATGGTGCCTCTCTCACCCAGCAAAAGGAACAAGGGTATGGGGCAAAGTCCAAAGGAAACCAAAGACTGGCTCTGAAGCGTCCTCTCCCAATGGAGTTACACAGGATGTTCTTAATTCCTACAGCATTGTTATGACATCTCTGAAAACATTAGGCCTATCCCTGTTAGGCATGGTGAGCCATTATCAGTTAGGGAATAGTGGGAACCCTCCCCCAGATCCAAGTTCCCAGATGCCAACTAAGGGCCAAACAGGCCTTTGAAAGGATAGCGATCCCAGCCCTGCTATTTTAGTTCTTTACTGCACCGTGGTTCAGGGCAAGCTTTGCAATGAGGAAAAACAACATTTGTGGGGTGTCATAGACCAAGTGGGATGAGGAGGGTGTCTACAATAATGGACACTTAGTCTGAGGAAATTATCCATATGGGTGGGGGCAATCTGGAATGAGGACTAAATTCTCAAGAATAGAGAGGTGTCTATATGGAGGAACAGTGTCAGCATAGATGACAAATTGCTTACGTACAGGAGACCTGATCACACAAGTCAAGGTACGTTAACCCTACTGGAACCATGTTTCTCACTGTTGCAGAAAGGAGTCATGAATACAAAAGAATGAAACTTGTATGGTTGGGTTGGAATTGGATTTAAGAATATGGATGCATAATTTAAGACATAAAAGTAGATGAAGAAATGTAGACGTAAATATATGCCTATGTGTGTACACATATTCTATAGTTCTTTGCATTGAGAAAGCCTTGGAGTAGTTATCCCCCAAAAGCAATGAGCACACGTATCACTCCTGTCTTCTAAATTCTCCACTGCCTTAGTCTGTTCAACCTGCCATATTTTTAGGTGGCTGCTTTTTTTCTGTTTTCTTTGGTACATGGCATGTGGGATCTTAGTTCCCCTGAACAGATACCAAACTTGCACCCTCTTCAGAGATAGCATGGAGTCTTAACTAGACTGCCAGGAAAGTCCCTTTATTTCCTTCTTTGTGCTTGCTTTTAGTTTAGTTTGCTCTTCTTTTTCTAGTTTCTTTAAGTTGAAGGTTAGGTTCTTATTTTTTCAATATAGGCATTCACAGCTATAAATTTCCCTCCAAGGATTGCTTCTGCTGCATCCAGTAAGTTTCAGTATGTTGTTTTAATTTTCATTCATCTCAGTGTATTTTCTAAGTTCTCTTGGGATTTCTTCTTTGTCCCATTGACTAAGAATATGCTTTTTTTCTTAAAATTTCCACCAGATGGAAATTGGATGGTGTATTCTAGACATGTGTTAGATCTACTAGGTATATACAGTTGTTCAAGTCTTCAGTTTCACTGTGATCTTTTGTGTAGTTGCTTCCTACAATTTTATACCAGTTACTCAAGTCCCTATATTAGAGTCTTCTTTTCTCCTTCTTAAAATGGCTTGAGAGATTTCTTTTTACTACCTCTAAACCATGTCATCAATAAGGAATTAGTTAACTATATTGATACGCAGGTGGCACAGTGACAAAGAGTCCACCTGCCAATGCAGGAGACATGGGTTTGATCTCTGGATCAGGAATATCCCCTGGAGGAGGAAATGGCAAACCTGCCCCAGTATTCTTGCCTGGAAAATTCCATGGAGAGAGGAGCCTGGCAGGCTACAGTCATGGGTTGGCAGAGTCAAACTTGACAGTGACTGTGCACATCCACACACGTGCACAACACATACACGCAATTGATATTAAGGCACATGCCTATGACTGAATTCTCTAAGGCACTAAAACTATAATCTAGAAAAACTAAGACATGAGGAAAAGTCACAGTACAACCTTACATGAAGTAGGCAAACTATAAAATAGAAAAGACTGGAAAGAAACTTCAAGAATCAAAAATGATTTGCTCGGTGTAAGTGAAGCAATAACATTCTAATTTGCCTTCTCCATGCTAATCTTATTGAAGAGTAGCAAATACAGGATAGCTGGTAAGGCTTTAAAACTAGGTTGTACAGAATTCCAGCTCCACCCCTGACTAGCTGTTTGACCCTGACACACAATTTTCCAAGCAGGAGCTAACAACAGTACCTGGATCAAAGGGATGTTGTGCTGTGCTTAGCAGTTCAGTCCTGTTGGACTCTTTGTGACCGCATGGACTGTGGCCCTGTCTATGGGGATTCTCCAGGCAAGAATACTGAGTGGGTTGCCATTCCCGCCTCCAGGGGAATCTTCCCAACCCGGGGAATCCAACCCAGGTCTCCCTCATTGCAGCTGATTCTTTACCGTCTTAGCCACCAGGGGAGCCCAAGAGTCCTGGAGTCGGTAGCCTATCCCTTTTCCAGCTGAACTTGCTGACTCAGGAATCGAACGGGGCTCTCCTGTATTTGCAGAACGTTTACCAACTGAGCTACTGGGGAAGCCCGAAAGGATAATATAAGGATTAAATGAGCTAATACACTTTAAGTCCTTAGTGCCTACTACATAAGTGCTTTAATAAATGTTAGCCATTATCTTCTAACTACAATCCATTCTGCATACTACAGCGAAAATGTAGCAGGTCACTCCGTTGTAAAAACTGTCCCCTGGTTTCCTGTCTCACGCGGGGGGGGGGGGGGGGGGAGGGAAGCAAACTCTTTAACCCTGATTAGAAATTTCTGCTTGATCTGGCCCCTATTTACCACTTCGATATTCTCTTCATTTCTTCCCTCAAGGACAACCCTCCAGACACACTCCCTTCTTTCAGATCTTAAAACACACTTGAGTTTTGCGCTACTTATCCTGCCTGCAAAAATCTTCACACAAAGACTTGTCATTTGCAAGTCAAATTTAATCTTCTTAGAGCTTTCTGGGACTACCTCTTTAAATCAGCGACTCAGTTACTCTCTACTATTACCCATTTTCTAAATGGCACTTCTTACCAATATAGTTAAAGAATCTCCTCCTCCCTAATTGCTTTGCCTCTTCTTACTAGAGTATCTGGAGAAGGAAATGGCACCCCACTCTAGTACTCTTGCCTGGAAAATCACATGGACAAAGGAGCCTGGCGGGCTACAGTCCATGGGGCCGCAAGAGTTGAATACGACTTAGCTACTTAACCACGACCACAAGAATATCCTTTTCAGGAGAGCGGTACCTGATACACACGTGTTCCATATTCAGTTTTCGCTGAATGAATTATATTTCCATGTGTTTTATTTTCCTTTTTAAAGTAAAATCAATCCTATAAAATTTAAGTCGTATTTTAGGAATTACCACATAATACTCTGTCGTTAGTCGGCCTGAGCAACAGTTACTATGGCAAACTAGGTATGTCTCTGGGTAGGTTTCTCAATCCTGTTTCCTCACTTGAAAAATGGGAATGTTACCTATTTCATAAGGTATTGCAAAAATTTAAAAACACAACATAGGTCAGAGCGCTTCAGGACTCAGAGAAATTTTTCTAGTTACAAACAAACAAATTGCTCCTTAAACCTAAAGACCTCAGCTGGCAAATGTGCACCTAGACCTCCGCCAGCCTGGAGGAGCCGCTCTAGCCGCCCCTTCGCCTCTATAGAACGCAGGGGCAGCCGGGAAGTGCGGCGCCGGACCCGGAGGCCAGTGCACGCACTTCCGCCCCCCGTGTCGCTCGCAGCCAATCGGCCTCTGATGTCCACGCCCCTTCCGCTCCGGGGAACTACCAGCTCCCAGAGCGTCTTCCGGTGGGAGCCGTGCCGCTCCTTATCATGGTGAGTTGGCCAGGGGGATGAGGGTGTCTTTTGTGATTCTTATCTTCTCTGGTTCCGAAGCGGCCTAGGAATGCTTCAGCTGCCCAGAGGAGAGGTCGTCAGAATTATGCTCGAGGTCTCCGGAAGGAGCCAGTAGCGTCCGAGAGAGTACCCTCATACCCTCAGAGCTCCGTTGCCCCCTCGCTCCCTCACCCGTTCCTTTGCCCCTGGGGACCCAGGCATCGCTCCAGACCGACTTTTCGGCTCTAATGAGTGTATGACTCCTCCCTGCCGTGATATCCTTGATATAGAAATAAAAGTCTTTGCTGGTGTCAGTAACCACAACACCGACAAAAGATCTGAAAACAAGTCCACAGCAGCAATGACCGTCATAGTGATGCTTACAGCAGTGATGATAACGTTGCATTAATGAAC
This sequence comes from Antilocapra americana, assembly GCA_007570785.1. NCBI lineage: Eukaryota > Metazoa > Chordata > Mammalia > Artiodactyla > Antilocapridae > Antilocapra > Antilocapra americana. The sequence continues at coordinate 417,493 of ML664196.1, forward strand.
AGCATGATTAATAGGCTACTGAAGCTGACGCCCCACTCTCCAAATTGGTTTTATTGAGTGCAGATAGGCGGGTACAGCACAGCTTTCAGAAGGCCAAAGATTGGCGAAAGTCAAGGTGTCGGTCGTTCCTCTTATTGCAGCTTTTTTGGTGCGTTTGTAGATCCCAGTATTCCTTAGGGTTTTAGAAATGTGGTTAAATTTTGTTAGATAAGTTAGTTATTTTATTCTTTCATAAGTCAAGTATATAGCTCTATGAATTTTATCTAAGGGTAAGCAGTAGATTGTGATTTCAGTGTCAAAAGAGGTACACACCGTTTTATCAGAAAAATTTATGAATCTCTTATTTATAGCCTGTATATGACAGAACGACCATGTTTCTGTGTCTAAGCATTGTCATTCCATTTTTTCCTTGAGTGGATATGGTGGAAAAAATGTCTTATTTATCTACTTAGATATTTTCTAAATTTCCTGTAATCTTTCCTCTAAACATGCAGAAAGTAGGTAAAAGTTTACTCTTTTGACTAAACAAATAGCCTCTGTGTTCAACATCAGAACATTCATCACTGTGTAACAGTTAAGTTTCGAAAACTTGACCATACCAGTCCCTTGCTTAAAATTCTTCCTTTTTTTTCCTTTAGCCCACAAGCTAAAGACCGGTTTAGTATGGCAAGCAAAGACATCTGTAGTCTAGCTTCTTACCTTTGCAGGTTTTTTTTCACACCTACATACATAAATCCATATTCCAGCTACCGGAAACAGCTTGCAGGTTGTGCTCTAAGAATTAGACCTTTGCACTGAATTTATATATGCTGTTCTATCTGCCAGAATCATTTTCCATCGCTTACGTGTCCTTTAGTCTCTCTCCTGAGCCTTTCTGTCATGTCTCAAGGTCCTATTAAGTGCCTCCTTTGGGCTCCTATGAGGCTGCTTTTTACCAGTAACATTTGTAGCCCTTACCAGACTGTGTTAAGGTTGTGTATTTACTTGCAAGTCTTTCTCACTTCCTAGGCTATAAGCTCTTTAAGAGCAGAATCTATGTATTCACTGTCACATTCCCCGAATCTTTTGTACAGTGCCTGGCCCAGAGCCAGAGGAAGTTTTAATAAAGATCTGTTCCATAGAATTAAGAATAAGTAACCTTGGCAGTAAGTTTTTAAGTTTGAGACATTAGTAATAAGGGAAATACTAACATTTAAGTTTTATTTTTAAAATTCCCCATTATTTATTATTAATAACATATGCTCTGTGCAAAGCATAGTGCTATCTTAGAAAATGTTGGGAAAATGTAGCCCTCGTCATTGGTGAAGTTACTGAAAATGAACTTACCATGCAAGATGACAAGATGAAGGCTAGCCTGTGGTGAATTACAAAGCAAGTGGCACTAAAAAAAAAAAAAAAAAACTGTCATTTAAATAACCTAATATGGCTTCTTGCAGGAAGTGAACCAGTGAACTGAGTACTTTGTCCTTTTATTCCAGTCTCTTGGTCTACTCTTCCCTTACTCTCTTCTGGGTGAGCAGACAGAGAGGTCGGGTAACTTACTAAGTGCTACAGAGCTGTTAGTGCCTGGGTTAGAGCAGTCTGACCTTTTCACTCTAGAACTATCGCTACGATCATGAGACGAGGGGTACACCAGTATAGTGGAAACTGAGGACAACAATTTCCTCAATAGTGGAAATTAACCAAGAGAAAAAATGGAAAGAAACAGGCTAACTCACTGAACGCTGAGTTCCAGGTTGTAAAATTTGGTGTTTATTGTGATAGCAGTGGAGAGCCAATATAATTTTAGAGAGATTGACATTAAGATTAGGGTATTTGTTATTGTTCCTCCACTGCCAGAATGGCACCAGAAATGGACGTTTGCCTTTTAGAAACTTTATTGATTGTCTTAACCTGAAACTTAAAGAAACTGAAATAATTTTAAGTGAGCTAGAATTTGTAAGATATTCAAGGATACCAGTAGTAAGCAAAATTTATCTTTGGACCAAAATATCCTACACATAATTCTTTAAGAATGAAGTATGTGTGCTAACATTAACAGTTATTAACATTGCAGATAAAAACAGCATTTCATTCCTGTTCAGCTGAATTGGCTTAGCAGAGCCTTAGGTTATTCACATACACTGATCTTTATTTGGCTATCAAAATTGGTAATACCTTTTTCTTGATGCTTTGTTTTTACATTTTAAAATATATCTTTAACTTTTTATTGTGTAAACTTTCAAACATGCAGAAAAGTAGAGAATATCATAAAGTCCCCGTGTAGCCATAACTTGGCATCTACAGTTATCAACATTTTGCTGTTTTTGTTATGCCACATTTCTAGCACTCAGCCTATTTTCTGCCTTCGCTGAGTCTCAACATAATGCAACTAATGACATGTCAAACTTAAAGAAATGGAATATATAATTTTGTAGCTACTGAGATGTTTCTAAATGCTCAGTTCAGTTCAGTCACTCTCAGTCATGTGTGACTCTGTGATCCCATGAATCGCAGCACGCCAGGCCTCCCTGTCCATCAGCAACTCCTGGAGTCTGCACAAACTCATGTCCATCGAGTAGGTGATGCCATCCAGCCATGTCATTCTCTGTTGTCCCCTTCTCCTCCCGCCCCCAATTCTTCCCAACATCAGGGTCTTTTCCAGTGAGTCAACTCTTCGCATGAGGTGGCCCAAGTACTGGAATTTCAGCTTCAACATCAGTCCTTCCAATGAACACCCAGGACTGATTTCCTTTAGGATGGACTGGTTGGATCCAAGGGACTCTCAAGGGTTTTCCCCAACACCACAGTTCAAAAGCATCAATTTTTTCAGCACTCAGCTTTCTTTATAGTCCATCTCTCACATCCATACATGACTACTTGAAAAACCATAGCCTTGGCTAGACGGACTTTTCTTGGCAAAGTCATATCTCTGCTTTTAAATATGCTGTCTAGGTTGGTCATAACTTTCCTTCCAAGGTGTAAGCGTCTTTTATTTATTTATTAATTTTTTTGTTTTATCAAAACCTGGCTGGGCTTTATTTACTATTTTTTTTTTTTACTTTGCAATATTGTATTCGTTTTGTCATACATTGACAAGAATCTGCCATGGGTGTACATGTGTTCCCCACCCAGAACCCCTCTCCCCCCTCCCTCTCCATCCCATCCCTCTGGGTCATCCCAGTGCATCAGTCCCGAGCACCCTGTATCATGCATCGAACCTGGACTGGCAATTCGTTTTACATATGATAATTTACATGTTTCAATGCCATTCTCTCATACCATCCTGCCTTCTCTCTCTCCCATAGTGTCCAAAAGACTGTTGTATACATCTGTGTCTCTTTTGTTGTCTCGCATGCAGGGTTACCGTTACCATCTTTCTAAATTCCATATGTATGTGTTAGTATACTGTATTGGTGGTGTTCTTTCTGGCTTACTTCACTCTGTATAATAGGCTCCAGTTTCATCCACCTCATTAGAACTGATTTAAATGTATTCTTTTTAATGGCTGAGTAATACTCCATTGTGTATATGTACCACAGCTTTCTTATCCATTCGTCTGCCAATGGATACCTAGGTTGCTTCCATGTTCTGGCTATTGTAAACAGTGCTGTGATGAACATTGGGGTACACGTGTCTCTTTCAGTTCTGGTTTCCTCGGTGTATATGCCCAGCAGTGGAATTGTTGGGTCATATGGCAGTTCTGTTTCCAATTTTTTAAGGAATCTTCCACACTGTTGTCCATAGTGGCTGTACTAGTTTGCATTCCCACCAACAGTCTAATAGAGTTCCCTTTTCGCCACATCCTCTCTAGCATTTATTGCTTGTAGACTTTTTGATAGCAGCCATTCTGACTGGTGTAAAGTGGTACCTCATTGTGGTTTTGATTTGCATTTCTCTGATAATGAATGATATTGAACATCTTTCATGTATTTGTTAGCCATCTGTATGTCTTCTTTGGAGAAATGTCTGTTTAGTTCTTTGGCCCACTTTTTGATTAGGTCGGTTATTTTTCTGGAATGGAGCTGCAGGAGTTGCTTGTATATTTTTGAGATTAATTCTTTGTTAGTTGCTTCGTTTACTATTATTTTCTCCCATTCTGAAGGCTGTCTTTTCACCTTGCTTGTAGTTTCCTTTGTTGTGCAGAAGCTTTTAATTTTAATTAGGTCCCATTTGTTTATTTTTGCTTTTATTTCCAGTACGCTGGGAGGTGGGTCATAGGGGATCCTGCTGTGGTTTATGTCGTAGAGTGTTTTCCCTATGTTTTCCTCTAGTAGTTTTATAGTTTCTGGTCTTACGTTTAGATCTTTAATCCATTTTGAGTTTATTTTTGTGTCTGATGTTAGAAAGTGTTCTAGTTTCATTCTTTTATAAGTGGTTATAAGTGTCTTTTAATTTCATGGCTGTAGTCACCATCTGCAGTGATTTTGGAGCCCAAAAAAGTAAAGTCAGCCACTGTTTCCACTGTTTCCCCATCTATTTCCCATGAAGTGATGGGACTAGATGCCGTGATCTTAGTTTTCTGATTTGTTGAGCTTTAAGCCAACTTTTTCACTCTCCTCTTTCACTTTCATCAAGAGGCTCTTTAGTTCCTCTTTACTTTCTGCCATAAGGGTGGTGTCATCTGCATATCTGAGGTTATTGATATCTCTCCTGGCAATCTTGAGTCCAGCTTGTGCTTCCTCCAGCCCAGTGTTTCTCATGATGTACTCTGCATATAAGTTAAATAAGCAGGGTGACAATATCCAGCCTTGACATAATTCCTTTTCCTTTTTGGAACCAGTCTGTTGTTCTATGTCCAGTTGTAACTGTTGCTTCCTGACCTGTATACAGGTTTCTCAAGAAGCAGGTCAGGTGATCTGGTATTCCCATCTCTTTAAGAATTTTCCACAGTTTATAGTGATCCACACAGTCAAAGGCTTTGACATAGTCAGTAAGCAGAAATAGATGTTTTTCTGGAACTCTCTTGCTTTTTCGATGATCCATCGGATGTTAGCAATTTGATGTCTGGTTCCTCTGCCTTTTCTAAAACCAGCTTGAACATCTGGAAGTTCATAGATCATGTACTGCTGAAGCCTGGCTTGGAGAATTTTGAGCAATCTAAATGCTAACTGTAGGCAAATCATACTTCTGCTTGAATTGGATCTGAAACTTTTTCACATTTTTAATGTGTTAACTCCCATTTCCTCTGCTGTCTGTGAATAGTCAGTGTTTGACTCAAATTGGCCAACTTTAATGAGATAGAAATGCCATGTGGTATAGTGATTGTGGCATTTACCATCTAGGAAAACATTTTGTTAAAGTTGAAATGCAAATATTTAAATGCATGGCACTTAGTATTCAAGTTATTGTGTATGACCCATTGAAAATTATGAAGGATATTTTTTCTCTAGAATCAATTACTTTACCTTTGTAATAACAAAGATTTTCAGTTTATTTTTTAGGATTTTGTTTCTTTTTATTTTGTAGATTATTTCCATCTTGAAAGTATATAGAAAATGTATCAGTTTTTTTCCTTTACCGCTTCTTGATTTTATGTCTTATTAACAAAAGTCTTCTCCACATCCAAGATTATAAAATCATACATCCATGAGTTTCTTCAAATATTCTATTGTTTTATATTTGAAAACTTAGATTGAGAAGTATAGTAAGGACCCATCTTTGCCTTTTTCCAAATACCATTTGTTGAATAACCCATACTTTCTCCTACTGATGTTTGGTACTACCTTAATTTCTGGCTAGTTTCCTGTATGTGGTTGAGCTCTCCTTATTTTAAGGCTTTCTTACATTGTTTCCTGAATTTAAGTGGCAGATCCCTCTGTGGTCACCACTGCCATGTTCTTTCTCTGCTAGTACCGTACTGCATGCTAGCAGGGACCGTGGAAGCCAGCTAGGATGTCACATACTTTTGATGCCTAAGAGAGAAACTCAGAGGTTTGACTCTAATAATAGTTGCCAAACCTTTCATATATAAAGCTTTAATTAGGTAAATGGTATAATTTCTTGGAAATTAGAGCTAATCGTAATCTGCTTTTCCAGTTCAAAATTGCCTAGGCAGTCTATTTTAAGGCAGAGTTTTTGGTCCTGAGCTAAAACTCCTAGGTTTGAATTCCTGCTCAGATGTTAATAGCATTGTGTGCTTAGTTTACTAAAAATTGTTTATACCATATAGGTTATTGTGAATCATAAATAGATTAATACATGTAAGGTATCTAAAATAATTGCTTGACATGTATCAGGCATTCAAGAAATGTTAGTTGTGATTTACCATATCACAGGAGTGCAGAAGCTTAGGTACTTAAATGCTGATTTGTATACCTTTTGTTTACTTTAAAGGGGACAATTCATCTCTTTAGAAAACCACAAAGATCTTTTTTTGGCAAGTTATTACAGGAATTTAGACTTGTAGCAGCTGATCGAAGGGTAAGTTATTTTTATTTCTTAATCCTAATTTTAATTCTTGTATCAATAATATTATAAAGTTGAAAAAGGTAGTTTTTAAGACAAATATAAATCACTCAGTTCATCACAGTGTTTTTATTTTTTTTGTTGGATAAGGAATTTGCTAATGTAAAATCACAGCACTTGAGTACACAGTTGTTATGCCTGAGAGGAAACTCGGCTTTGATTAGTTTTTTTTCTGATTTTAAAGAGTTTTGAAGAAAAATTGTTTGGTGATTGCCTTATGTTGTTAGTTTCTTAAGTTAAGTAGATATAGTCTGAAGCCATGTTTTCTCATTTTGAATGTAAGGCAGAAAACAAGTTTTCTCATTAAGTTAAACTTTGAGACTGTAATAAACAATTGGTACCCATTTTGGTCACCAATGTAGAGTTTGTAGTTATTATTCTGTTTTCATTGTTCTTATTACTGTCTCATTTATACTGTAAGTTCCTTGAGGGGAGTGACTATGTGTCTCTTGCTCACATTTTTAATAAAAGTATAAAATAAAAGTTTAAATAATGCTACCTTTATGTAACATAATAAGCAGAAGCAATGATATTGACCATGTCTTGTGATACTAAAGACTTCTTTTCTTTGTTTTTTACCCTTTTATCTCCTGTTTATAAAACCTTGGTGTATAATCAGAAGTCAGTAATTCTAGTGTTTGGAAATATTCTCACCTCTAGATGTTAAACTTCAAGAGCCAAGGATAGGGAACTAACTCACCTACTTCTTATGTATCTAGTACATTTAGGATGCTCTCTGGACACGACTGAGCAACTTCACTTTCCCTTTTCATTTTCATACATTGGAGAAGGAAATGGCAACCCACTCCAGTGTTCTTGCCTAGAGAATCCCAGGGACGGAGGAGCCTGGTGGGCTGCCGTCTATGGGGTCGCACAGAGTTGGACATGACTGAAGTGACTTAGCAGCAGCAGCAGCAGCTTGAGAACGGATAGTTAAGATGTTGATGGAAAACACCTCTATTGCAGAAGTAAGCAGGAAGTTCTTTAAGTACACTTCAATGAAGCACAGTATACCACAGAATAGATAGTAGGAACAAAACTGATACAGGAACACCTGAATTATACAGATAACCTCGATCATAGTTTAAATCTGAAGAGATACACCTGGCTTATTGCTGTTCATTACTTTTCCTGTCTTAGTGATTTCATATTTCATGTGAAAGATCCTTACCTCTCAGTTCTTCACCACAAATCTTGTCCTGTATCCCTCTCAGCTGTCCTCTCCTGTGCTCATACCATGCTGCTGCTGCTGTTCAGCCACTAAGTCATGTCCAACACTTTTGTGACCCTGTGAAGCCACTATATGCCTATGTCCAAGAAGATTCCTAGGCAGAAATACTGGAGTGGGTTGCCATTTCCTTCTCCAGGGAATCTTTCTGACTCAGGGATCGAACCCACGACTCCTGCTTAGCAAGCAGATTCTTTCACTGAGCCACCAAGGAAGCCCGATCATGCATACACTTTATCATTCACAATAACGATCCTCCCATTGTCTCAGTTATAAGCATTTTTCTCATCAGTCACCGTCTTTTGTCTTTCCGGTTCCCTTCTCTTGCTGGGATGCCCAGTTCATCGACTCTGCTGTGTTTTCACTGTTTTTCATGTCTCTTATCGTCAGTTGCTTGCTTATCAATTTAGATTCTCTGGTCCATCATTTTCATTTCATTAAACACAAAACCATGCTGACTGGTCTTACTTTGTATTTTTTTTTTTTTTTTGGCCACACCATGCCACATGTTGGATCTTAGTTCCCCAACCAGAGATTGAACCTGTGCCCCCTGCAGTGGAAGCACAGAGTCTTAACCACTGGTCTACCAGGGAAGCCCCTGGTCTCACTTTAAATTCATGATCAAGTATGCCATTAGCGCTGTCCATACTGTATCTTCCTAGTTTATTCAATTTCCCATGTTCTTAAGTGACAGTTTCATACCATTTTCTTTCACTTCTATCCTCAGACCTTGTTCATCCTCATTCTAACCTGTTGGATCTTGCTTGCTGTTTCTCTGAAGGAAAAGAAGCAATCAGGAGAAAACTTCTGCATCCTGTCATTAGCACATCTGCCAACATTGCCTTCCCCCAAATGAACTGTCTGATTTGTTTCATAAGGCAGGTCCCTCTGTTATTGCCTTACTCAGAGCCAGTGTTCCTAGAACCATTCCTTCTTCTCTTGCTTTGTTGTTCCTTCTTTAATCTTTCTCCTCTTATCATAATTACATGCCATAAATACCACTCTCAGCTGCTGCTTCCTTTCCTGCTTGCTTTTGAAGCAAAACTCTTTAGAATTGTCTTTACTCTCTTTGTTCAGTTTCTCTTCTACCCGTTTCTGTTAAGCAAAACCAGTCTAACTCTAGTCCCCACTTATCCACAGACACTGCTTTTGCAGGTGCTTAATAACCTCTGTGTTGCCAAAAGTGGTGGTCATCCTCGTTTCCCATCTTATTTGGCCTTCAGTGGCATTTGAATCAGTCTTCCTCCTTAAAGCATTTTATTCACTTGGATTCTAAACTGCCGCCCTTGATTTTCCTCCTACTTACTTCTTGAAAGTGTAAAAGTGTTAGTCACTCAGTCATGTTCGACTCTTTGTGACCCCATGGACTGTAGCCTGCCAGGCTCCTCTATCCATGGGATTCACCAAGCATGAATACTGGAGTGGGTTGCTTTGCCCTCCTCCAGGGGATCTTCCTGACCCAGAGTTTGAACCCACGACTCTTAGGTCTCCTGCATTGGCAGGCGGGTTCTTTACCACTAGTGCCACCTGGCGGGGCCCACTTACTTCTTAGTCTTTATTTTTTAGTCTCCTTTGTTACTCTCCTCCCATCTTTCTGACTTCTGAGTTCGGAGTGTCCCAGGACTTACAGAACTCTGGCCTCTCTTGTTTGCCTCATTCCATCTTGGTGACACTCTCACCACCATATGCTGATGACTCTGTATTTATATCTCAGCCTCTACCTTCTTCCCAATTCCTATATATAATGGCCTTCTCAACATTTTCCCCCAAATATCTAATAACCATCTCAAATTTAGTAAGATCAACCCTGAACTTTGATTTTCTATCACTTCTTCGCTACATGGCTCAGGCCAGAAACCTTGGAGTCACCTTTACCCCTCTCTTTCCTTCACTCCTCACAGCTGTTTATAAGTAATTCTTGCCAGCTCCATCCTCGTAATACACAGAATTATTTGGCATTCCCCACATGGTTTATTGCAAGCACATTCTAAATGGTCTTCCTACTTTTCATCCTTGCCCCTGTGCAATATATTCTAGGTTGAGAAGCTGAATGAGCTTTTGAAAATGAAAGCTAGGTCACTTCCATCTCATCTGAAATACATCCCAGTTCTTTCCCTGGCATATATGACACTACTTAATGTAGCCCCAGACTTCCTCTCACCTCTCTTGTCCAGCTGTCCTCAGCCCCTTTTATCTCAAGGTATTTGCACTCTGGTTCCTGTTTTCTCTCCGAGATGTCTGGATGCTTAGCATCTTCGCCTCTTTCACATGTCACCTTATCAGAGAGTTCTTTTCTGACCACCCTATCTAGAAGAGCAGCTCTTTAATATCTTCCGTTACTGTGTTCTTACCATGCTTTACTTTTTCTTCGTAGCACTTATTACCACCTGACTTTATATATTTCCTTCTTGTCTGTCACCCTACCTGGATTATAAGGTCCATGTTTCATTCACTGCTGTATCTCCTGTGCCTCAAATAGTATCTGTTACAAAATAGATACTCAGATGTTTGTTGATCAACAGCTTGATTCAGCATTAGAACAGCATGTATTACATGCTTTATCTGCCTTTTCTGTCTGTTATTGAATCCCTGTCCTGACCAGGCCCCGTGTGCAGTCATGTTCTCTCTAGGCATACAGTCCCTCATCCTGTTAACCTGTCACATCAGTTCTCAAGTTTGTAACATCCCCATGTCACCTGCTCTTCTGGTTTTGCTCCTCAAGGAGGAAGTTCGGGAATGGTGTCTGCCATAAATTCATGCTGGTAATTGTTCTTCTTTTTGATGATTCAGTAACGTATTCACCATCATAGCTATTCTGAAGATTTTTTCTGTATTTAAGTTTCCAGTCCTACTTTACCATATCCCTTAGTTTTAGTAAATGGCCTTGTTTCTTCCTTAGATTTATAGCCTATTACCTCTCTGCTCCATCACTGTCACTTCTTTCTACCTTATAATTTCTGTCTCTTGAGTTACCTTCTTATCCTTCTCAATTCTGGTGGTGGTCTTCCTTTTAGACATACAGCTTTCGTCTGTATTCTAAAACCATCCTATCCCATACCTTACTTGACCTTAGCAATTATGTATTTAAACTTAACATCTCCAAATAACAACTTTCCACTATTTCATCTCTACTTTGAAACAAGTGTCGGTCTCCCTATGTAGGGATTGGAGCAGAACAAGGTAAAAAAGGCTTCATTTGATCTTATCTTCCTTTATTTTTAGAATGCTATTTTTCCTTCCTCTGACTAATTCTTAGTTGATTCAAGGTGTATCCCAAATTCTCCCTTTTCTGTGAACTTCGAAACTGTGGTAATCTCCTCATTTAGCAGTCCTGTTTCTTATGACTTATTTGGTAAATAACCAAGCATTGTTTTGTTTTTGGTGGGTGGATGGGCAGGGTAACTTTATTTTGATGTAATTGCAAGCTTACAGAAAAGTTATAAGATTAGTATAAGGAATTCCCTTATACCCTTTATTCAGATTCATCAATTGCTTTATATTTTGCCCCATTTGTTTTATCATTGTCTCCATATACTTGTTTATAGAGTCAAAATTATATTCAAATGTCATCATATTTTCTCAACTATTTGAGAATTTATATGTCGGAATTTATTTTCTCTTGAATAATTCCCCTTATCGAATTATCCTTTTAGGTTTATTTATTATAATAATAACTTGGTTGATGATTTTTTTTGGAAGTTTTAGAAACTGTAATCCTTTAGTTTTTTTAAAACAGGTTGTGCTTATTCCTTTGACTATTAAGAGTATGAATCACAAAACTTGAGTGGACCCAAAGAAATTTATCGGTGTTATTATTACAAATAAGAATGATTTTCCTTTTCACAGTCCTGGAAGATACTGCTCTTTGGTGCAGTAAACTTAACATGTACTGGCTTCCTGCTAATGTGGTGCAGTTCCACTAACAGTATAGGTATGTCACTGTTCTTATTTTTATAGAGTTAGTTATTAATTTCACTTTTATTGTTCTCATTTTAAATAAAGGTATGTCTTCCTTAACATGGAATATACTATTCTGAAATATAACTTGAAAGATTTAAATGAGGGAATCTATTCCAAAAGTACCTTGTTATATTCTGTTTTGGCCGTGTCGCTTGGCATGTGGGATGTTAATTCCCCAACCAGGGATTGAGCCCCTGCTCCCTGCAGTGGCACTGCAGAGTCTTAACCACTAGACTGCCAGGAAAGTCCCCCAAAAGTACCTTGTAAACTATAAAATTTGGTTCAGTTGCTAGGCATTATTTAAAATGAGCTTTTTAAAAAAATTTAAATCTATTTGAAAAACTGAGATTTCCTTTTTTATTTTTTAATTGAGCTATAGTTGATATATATTATTATATTAGTCTCAGGTGTACAGCATAGTGATTCAGTATTTTTATAGATTATACTCCACTCAGAATTACTGTAGGGACTTCCCTTGATGAGGAAGCTATGTATTAATACATTTGTTTGTTTTATTTTTTAGATTTCATATATAAGTGATACCATGTAGTATTTGTCTTTTTCTGACTTATTTCCCCAAGTGGAATATACTCTAGGGTTCATCCTTGTTGGCTGCAAATGGCAGAATTCAATCTTTTTTATGGATGTGTAATATTCCTTCCTACATTTGTGTCTATTGATGGACACTTGGGTTGCTTTCATATCTTAGCTACTGTAAATAGTGCTGCTGTGAACTCTGGGAGATATTTTCAGTGTGATAGATTAGTTCTTCAATTTATGTAGTGTATAAATAAGATTTTGAGGTTTATTGAGTTTTCTTTAATAAGTAAAACCTCTTAATATCTTTCTTGTGTTTTTAAAAACCTCTTATATTTTTATGTACCATTATTTGTTGTATTTCCTAACTGTGGATTCAGTAACATTTTAATCAGTCTTTCTGTTGTTTTGCAGCTTTGACTGCCTATACTTACCTGACCATTTTTGATCTTTTTAGGTAAGTTTTAAAAACTCTCCTTCATGTTTCGAAGCTTATATAGAATTTGTCATCAACTATACTTCATTTAAAAAAAGAAAGAGAGAGACGTCCAGAAGACTTCCTGTTGTTTTACTCCTGACCTTAATTTGTGGTTACATGAGTGGTTTTTTTTTTTCTATTTGTTAAAATGTACATATGTGCTTTATGCACATTTCTGTATAAATGTCCTATTTTGAATAAAACAATAAAAATAAGAGTTTTTTGCACTGAATTTATGAAATTTTCTTTACTTAAAGGAAAGTAATCTGAAATAAGTAAAATTACCAACATGGATCATGTATACAAAGAAAAACAATTAGAAGATATGGTTGAAGAAGATATCCCATTTACATAGCAACAGAAAAATACCCAGACATTAGGTCAGTTGTCTACCTATAGATGAGTCAGCTGTGACCAGGGAGCAGGAACATGTAACAGCATACCAGTTCCCACTGGAACTATGTAGATGGGAAAAGAAGTGAGGGATATTAATGACTGCAAAGCATGTATGTGATTGTGAGATCGAGAGACAGCCTGTCGGCTCCTGCTTTTGGGAACCTTTTATATTTCCAGTGTGTGTGTACTTAGTCGCTCAGTCATGTCTGACTCTGTGACCCCATGGACTGTAGCCCTCCAGGCTCCTCTGTCCATGGGGATTCACCAGGCAAGAATACTAGAATGGGTTGCCATGCCCTCCAGAGGATCGTCCCAACCCAGAGATAAAACCCAGGTCTCCCGCATTGTAGGCGGATTCTTTACCGTCTAAGCCACCAGGGAAACCCCATGTTTCCAGTAAAAATTGCAAGGTGCTTGGACAATGATATCTCCAATATCTGTGCCATAGGTGTGTTATAAGGATGTCTCTTTTCATCAGTCACATAACTAAATCTTCTTGATGGACCTAAGACAGATAGTTGTTCCCTGAATTTCACACTGTAGTAAAGTGTTTTAGAGTGACTCTCCACTATACTTGGAAAGCGACCATAACTTTACCTCATCTAGAATATTGTCAAGGTGTTGTTAATATTTAGTTTAACTTTTAACATAGATTGAATAAAGTTTGTCAAAGTTGCAATGTTTATGCCTAGAATTAAGTAAATATTCTTATTATTACTGTGTTATTTTTTGCAGGCTCAGTTATGGAAACCATTTAGGGTGGATAACTTACTGAGTAGAGAAAGGATGAGTTTAAAGTGTTTAACTGTCTTAATGGTATATCATAACTTCTTCTGTTTCTCCCCATGTTAAAACTCACATGTTAGGGTGTTTATTGTGATTAGATTATAAATTATTAGGATAGTTTGTTATTAGTCTGTGAACACTGTTAACTGTTAGCAACTTAGGTATTCTGAAAGCTTGGTTTCTTTCTGTATGTCCTCTAGCTCTCGTTCTAATGCTGAATTTATTTGCCTTTTTACTTAGTTTGATAACTTGTTTAATAAGTTACTGGGTGATGATGAGGAAACCTAGCCCTGCCTATTCATTTGGGTAAGTTCAGTTTATTTTCTGCTAACTTATTGCTGTTAAAATCAGTAGTTAAACTGCTAAAGAGCTAGCTTGAATATTTCTAGAAAATAAGTATTGCCTGTTTAGTGTGATAGTGATAAATAGTAAAAGTAGATTTTAAAAAGCATCTTCTAAGAGGATTCTAGATAAGAAACATAGATGTTTAAATTTAAATCATTAAAGTAAAATGTTCACATTAGGTTCTTTGCTATTTTACAAAACATATCTTAACATAAAATGTTCATTTTAAGGTCTTTGATATTTTGGTAATTTCTTATTTCAGTTAGAGAAAGTACAAAGGATTTTCATGTATATATCTTCTAGATGTTAAAGTAAGTGGGATATATTTTAACATTAATGCAGTGGTAGAGATGTATTTTTATCATAAGATTAGATTTGTGATAGCAACAAACTGACAAAGATTTTGAGATTTCTGTGTCTATAGTTTAGAAATTGCTGAAAGCTGGAAAATAATCTTTTATATCAGAGGATTTTTTTCTTTTTTAATATTCATTTATTTAGCTGTGCCAAGTCTTAGTTGCAATAGGTGGAATCTAATTCCCTGACCAGGAATCAAACTTAGGGCACCTGCATTGGGAGTGCGGAATCTTAGCCACTGAGCCACCAGGGAAGTCCTGGATTTTTTTTTTTTTTTTATTATATTAGGAAAAGAAATGAATTCCTTTCAGATTCAAAGAAAGAACTAGAAAGAAAAATTTAACCTTGGTGAAGAAACTCTTGTACCAAACTTAACCTTTTTTTCCCATACCATTCATTGGGATTATATTATTTTGAACAAAATCAGATTTTATTTACTTAAATAATAGGACAGAGTGAACATGAAATTATAATGCAAAATGAAGATATTTATGTGTCACTGAAATTTGATAGAGTTGGACTGTTACTATGATAGTCATTTGTATGGGAATTTTCAGGCAAGAGTACTGGAGTGGGTTGCATTGTCTTCTTTTGTATCTGTATATGGAAATCTTAACTCTCGAGTCAAGTCTTTTGGTGGTGACAGAAATCCAACTCAGACTAATTTGAGGGGAAATGATAATGTACTTTTTCAAAGTGTGGGAAGACTGAGGTAAGCGGGCATAGGGACACTCAGGACATTGTCTTTCTCTTACCTCAGTGGCCTGCCTTTCTTTGCATGTCAGGTTCAGTTTCTCAGACCACTTTTCTCCAATCTACTGGAATGATGACTTCTAGCAAGACTTGGAACCTTCCTCCTAGAGAGGAAAGGACTCTTCCCCAGCTCTAGTTCCGAAAATCATAAGAAAGAGCTGTTGGTTTGTCTATCTTGGTATAGATATTAGGCTTTTTAGTTCAGCTCCTGTGGCCAGGATACAAAGTTTAATAAAGACACAACAGCTCCCATTTTATCTCATTGCTTAGAGAATAGGAAATGAGAGAGCAATTAAATATAATTACAGTCAGTTGCATAGCTTGAAGTATCATTTGTATCTGATAATTCCAAAATTCAGTTCTGCACACTGAGATTATCTCATGTCAGTGTTCCCTTCATGCCAGCTTCACATGGATGTCTAATTGATGTCTTAAATTCAAGCTAAATTTCCTGTTTTGTTTTCTTTCCCCAGAATCTGTTCCTTTGCAGTTTTTCCCATCTTAGTAAATACACAGCCACTTAGTTGCTCAGGCAAAGTCCTCGATTATTCTCGCATCACCCACGTTTATCCATTAGGAGGTTATGTCAGGATAACTTACAAACACATCCAGAATCTGCCTCCGCCCCCATTTCTATCTCCAGTACTACCATCCTAACCAAGCTACCTTCATTTCTCTCCTTCATCAATATCCTGCATCCTAATCCTAGCTAGTCCACATACTTCTGCTTTTACCAACCCTTGTAGTCCATTCTCTGTGTAGCAGCCAGTGTTTTTTTTTAAGCCTAAATCATGCTGTCATTCTACTCCTTAAAACCATCCAGTTGTTTCCTGTCATACTGAGAATAAAATCCTGATTCCTTTCCCTTGTTTATAAAAGCTTTATATGACTTAGACCCAGCCTACTTCTTTTCAAGTTACCACCGTCATGCCTTCTGTTGCACAGTCTTTGTGTCTATAATTTGAGTATAACTTATTCTTGCTTTAGCATCTTTATACAGACTGTTCTCTCTCCTTGAGAGGCTCTTCACCTGATTCTTTCAAGATAAGCTCAGTTTTGTTTTTCCAGTCATTAAGTGACTGGGCCCAATCTAAAATGAATTCTAAAATAGACCACCTCGTTAGTTTCATGTCACATCAGACTGGACTTCTCTGGTGGCTCAGATGGTAAAGACTCTGCCTGCAATGCAGGAGACCCAGGTTCAATCCCTAGGTTAGGAAGAACCCCTAGAAAAGGGAATGGCAGCCCACTCCCAGTCTTCTTGCCTGGAGAATTCCATGGACAGAGGAGCCTGGTGGGCTGCAGCCCATGGGGTTGCAAAGAGTCGGACACGACTGAGTGACTAACACTACACATCAGACTACTATCATTCTCTGTATAGAACTTATCAGTTATTTGTTTTTTTGTCTCCCCCTTTAAAATATAAATTTCTTGGTAGCATGGACTGTTATCTTATTCTTTTCTTATATCCTTGTACAGTTTGATGAATTTTAACAGATAAATATACTTGTGTAACTACTATCTGGATCATAATATAAACCATTATAAGTTCCCCCAAAGCCTCCATTAATGACTTAATGTTGAGTCAGAGTCAAATGCCAACCAAAGTAACCAGTATTCTGATTGTTGTCATTACAGATTATTGTTGCCAGTTTTGAAATCATATAAATGGGATTATATGTATCATCATATAGCAGTAATTCATTCTTGTTCTTTGCTCTAATATTCCAAATTGCCAACATACATTTATATGTTCAACTATTGAAAGAAATTTAGGTAATTTTTAGCTTTTTGTTGTTATGAATAAAACTACATATGCTCATACTTTTCTTTTGGTATACATGTGTGCTTCCTTATGTTGGGCATATGTCTTTGAGTGAAATTACTGTCATAGGACTTGTATATATTCATCATTAGAAGACAGGATAATACCAAGCAGTTTTCCAGAGTGGTTTTGCATTTCTACTGGCAGTATACATTTCCTCTGGCAGTATATCTGAGTTCTAGTTGCTTCATGTCCTTACCAACTGTTACTATTGCCTTTTTCTTAAAAGCCATTCTAGGATGTGCAGTGGTATCTCATTGTAGATTTAAGTTATTTTCTTGCTGAGTATTTGAACACTATTTCTTATGTTTATTAGCCATTCAGATTACCTCTTTACTGAAATGCTTGTTAAAGTGTTTAATCCATTTTTAGATTGGGTTGCTTGTTTTTTCTTATTGATCCGTAGGAGTTCTTTCTCTTTCATTCTCTTAAAGCTATCTTCTGATGCATAAAGAGTTTTTAATTTCAATGATGAATTCAGTTTATCGGTCTTTTCCTTTATGATTAGTACTTTTTGTGTACTTGTCAAGAAATCTTGGCCCAAGATCATGTGATATTCCTCCCTGTCATTAGGAGTTTTACAGTTTGACCTTTCACATATAGGCTTAACAGTCAAACTAGAATTGGTTTTTGTATATGGTTTGAAGCAGAGGTCAAAGCACATTGGTTTCTATACAGCTATTCAATTTGATAAAACATTAATTGAATCAAGTTTTTTCTTGTTTATTGCTTTTATGTGCTACTTCTTCATTAATCAAGTGACTATGTATATGTTGGTCTATTTCTGGATTCTCCTTTCTCTTTAGGGTGTATGTGTCTGTCTTTGCATTAGTTTTATACTGTGTTAATTACTGTAGTTTGAAATCTTGTAGTGAAATACTATAGTGGATATCTTCCTACTTTGTTCTTTAGACCTTTGCTTTCCTTCACCTTTTGCATTACCATATGCACTTTAGTATCAACTTACCACTATCTACAGATAACGTTGCTGCATTTACATACTGTTTTTTTCATACTCTCCTATAACCCACTTTTTTTCGTTTACTTCCTTTCGTGTCAGTAAATACATTTGTTATATTTTTAGTAATACATAATGGTCTTTTGTTGATTCCAACATTTTTCCATTACCAATAGCAATGTGATGAATGTCCTTAATTATTTTATTATTTCCTGAATTTTTTACCTCCTGGAATTAAACCACCTGATTTGAGGAGAAAAAAGTGATATGATGAACATCCTTAATTATTTATTATCTTTTCTGAACATAATTATTTCCTTGAAAAATTTTAGTGTATGTACGTACTACAAGTGTTGAATGCCATTAAACTATGTATAGTGGGAAAAACCAAGATAAATAAGACAGCAGTCCATGGCCTCTAACTGATAGATTAGGGATAATAAGAATATTCAATTAACTGCAATTATATGTAGATGTGACAGACAGTATAATAGTGGTTAAAGTCGTGAATGCTAGAGCCAGAGTATCTGAGTTTGAAAATCTGACTCCTCCACTTGCTAGCTGTATGACTCTAAACAGTTACTCTTCCTCCTAGGCTTCAAGTTCCTTATCTCTTACTTATTTACTTTTTTAAAGTGGATAGAATAACCCTCCTAAGGATTTAGATGAGGTAATGTGTTAAGTACTTTGACTAGTGTCTAACATAAGATGGGTCAATTAAGTGTTAGCTGTTTTTATGATCATGAATATTTCTAGAGAATAAAAGCCATAGAGAATATATGTTGTATTAAATAGGTACTCTTTCTAAAATCTAAGATATTCATCATTTATTATCATTCTAGAAACTAAACTTTTTAAACAGTGTTTGGCTTATAGTAGGTACATGTGTAGTGAGTGAATGAATGTGTTTTAGAGATGCTACTTTGTGAATTAAAAAAATTAGGCTGATTTAATTAATTTTCCAATTTCAGATTTGAAAGATTAGAAGTCCTGGCAGTATTTGCCTCCACAGTCTTGGCACAGTTGGGAGCTCTCTTTATTTTAAAAGAAAGGTACATTTGTATATGATGTTACTGTCACTGTAAATTCTACCTGTGCCACCGTTGGAAATATGAAAGAATCCAGTGAGACATTCTGGTTAAAAGGGTTTACAAATTAATATGAGCAATGCTGGAGATTTGATAGTACAATTTCTTCATGTTTTAGACTTTTCTCCCTCTTTATACCCTTCTTTTATTACCTTTGATACTACTATATCCAGTCATAAATAGATGTGAATAAAACAAAGGGATTCAGTCAGACATGTTTTAATGCTTAGTATAAACCCATTGAAGCAGGTTTGTTAGAGAAAGATTGGACATTGCACCTTGAGGATAATTTGTGGGTCTGCTTGTCTCATCACTACTAGTAATCAGCAGGTCATATTTAAAAGTTTTGTGAATTTATTGTTTTAATTATGTATTTAATAAAGTATTTTAACTTGATTCTGTAATACATTAACATTATCTCTTTCTTTTAGTGCAGAACGCTTTTTGGAGCAACCTGAGATACACACGTAAGATTCTACTTTTGACATATAATGTAGTGTTAAGTTTGATTTCCAGTGATTAATTGGTATATTATGAAATTGTGATTACTTTGGCCCACACTAGAGTGCAGAGTGTGGTAATAAATATTTCACAAGCAAAATCCCCAAATCCCAAGACTCCTTTTTACCCCTTAACTGTTCCCAAGCCCCTACATTTTTATACCAAACAGAAAGGCCTCTCTACTGTGATGTTGGATCCCTCAGTGTTTCCAAACCCAGGTGAACATGCTAAACCAGCCCTGGCTTGTCTTCTATAATTTGGATCCCCCAAATCTTTTAGTAGCATCTCTAGAAGTAATGGAATTGTTATTAGCTGCAACATAGTTGCTAACTGTGTGGATCTGTTCTGATCAGCTTCATTCAGCACAGTTTGCCTTAGCCAGCAGACTATAAACCAAATATCTGTAGCATTTCTAAAAATTTATAATAGCAATTACCTGTAAGAAGATACTGTTAATGCTAAGGGTCTTTTTTGAAGGGGTGGGGATCCCATGTAAGATGGAGCAGCCACATGCAGAACATGGGTCATGGAACTAGAAACCAAGTTCAAATTCTGACTCTGCAAATACTGAAGCCGACTACTCTGCTTCCTCATCTCCTAGTCTCGCTATATGCTGAAATTATATATTAATATTACCAAGAAAAAAATAACAATGAGTGTTATTCTTTTTAGGGGAAGATTATTAGTTGGTACTTTTGTGGCTCTTTCCTTCAACCTGTTCACAATGCTTTCAATTCGGAATAAACCTTTTGCTTATGTTTCTGAAGGTATGTTTTTGTTTACCATTAATAAAAATCCAATTAATATCTCATAACAAGTCTTTTGTTTGTTTCACTGATTCATATATCAATGAGAAAGTGTATCCTGAGGAAAAGAGAGGACTACCCCTAAGGTTCTAAAGTCTTCAGAAAATTATGAAGCAGAAAATTATGAAATAGAATCTAACTTAAGCTTTAAAATAACATATTCCTTAAAAACAAGCAGAACTGACATTAAAAAATTACATGAGATAAAAAATTACATTTATCAGATAACATGAATGAGATTTTAAGTGTATAAACTACCTGAGAACGCATTTTAGAAGCATCAGTGTACCTAGACTAGTTGATGTGCTCATTGCAAATAACTGTATTTTGTTAATTAACTTCGTTCCCAGGAACGCTGGGGCAATGATGGGTGGGCATATATTTGAAAGTAGCCAAATTTTATTCCTTTTGATAAATTATTTTACTTTCAAGTCTTTTAAAATTCAGATAGAATTTTTCATTTTAGTGGTCTAAATTATTGACATTTTTCACTAATTTCAGTGTTTTGGAATCCTACTCCCCCACACCAGGTTAACCATTGTTGGATGGCTGGAGGAGTTTTACCTCACTTTACACTGAGGTAAAAACAAAAGTGGGCTGTGTACACACACCTACACTTTGAAGAAAAAATAGGTGAAGGTCTTTTTAAGTCTCACTGACTTGAACACCAAGATAATCAGGGGAAGAAAGCTTTTGGAAATACCCACTGAAGCTTAAACAGCTTCCTAAGTGTCATGAACTATGAGTTATATGAATTAGAGTTTAAGAATTACTGCATAAACTAGCAAATTAAATAATGATATTTATAATGATCAGAATTATTTTGAAAAAACTTTATTAAAATGCTATTATGCTCATTCTTAAAATTTTAAGAAAGTACAAAGAATTAGAAACTATATTTCCTTGAAGAGCAGAAAGGTACAAGAAGGAAACAGTATTGATAATCTCATGAGCCAGAGATAACATCTATTAACATTTCTGTTTTGTTCCTTTATTTTTTTTTCTGTGGACATATGTATATTTTTTCCATACTTAGAATTGTATCAGTTAAAAATTTTATGTTTGGCTTTTTTCACTTAACTTTACGTCTTGAATATTGCCTGTCATTAAATAATCTTTGAAAAATAATTTTTGAATGCTTGCATAACAGTTTGTCATGAATATTTTAAAAAATTAGTCAATTGTACATTTTTAACTTTTCCTTTTAACTATAACCACCTTTTTTCTATCAAATTTCTTGTGTGCATTTCTAATCTTCTCAGAGAAAAAATTATAAATGGGTTTAAGATACAGTATTTTTTCAAGTGTTGATATATATTGCCAAGTTTATTTCCAGGAAAATCATCTAGTTTTATTTTTATTAGCTGGAAATGAAAGTTCACAGAAACATCAAGATTTACAACATTAGTTGAAATTTGAGTGACAAATAATATTAAAGCACTTTCTACCAGGCATTGTGCTCAGTGCTTTACACAGAACCCATTTAATTCTTCCTATAACCATATAAGGTAAATCATTTTATTCTCCCCACTTTACACTGAGGCACTGAGAAATTAAGTCACTTGTCTCAGGCAGTATATCTAGTCAAGGGCAGGGTTGAGGTTGAAGCTAGGTATTCTGGCATCAGAGTCTGCTCTAACTGCTATTCTAGGCCAGTTTTTATATGGCTTGCCAGTCTTTTCTACATCATGGTACACATGAATGAGGATTGCTGTAGCACCTGAGATAAATGTAAGAGTATGCTTGCACCTGGAGGCCACAGGTCCAGGGTCAGTCACTGACGCATCTGTGTGTAGCCAGACACCCGGCCTCTCTGAGAGCTAAGAAAGGTAGTAACTGGTGGACCTGCAGCTTATTGTCAGCACACTGGTTAGGAAGCTTTGCAAATAAGCCTTTAAAACTTCAAATTAATAGTAATGATGACATATGTAAGTTCACTGACTGATTCCATCAGATCAGCTATGTACTGTAGTTGAAACTACTTTTCATTAAAGGCATTTAAAAAAAAAAAGGTTCTAGATATAACCTGTCCCTTTGTATGTTACATAGTCATGATGAAATTTATTTTTTAAATTTAAGAATCAAGTATTTCTGGTAATCTAATCATTATTTCTGGTAGTTTTAATAATTTAAGTATTTTCTTTTTAAAGCTGCTAGTACAAGTTGGCTTCAAGAGCATGTTGCAGATCTTAGTCGAAGGTAAGATGTTTGGGGTTTCATAAAATACATATTGTTAAAGGAATGCACAGGGAACGCATCTATTATGGAAACTTAACATTCATTGCTGAGGTTACTATATGAATCTCACAGATCAGAGTCTTCCTTTCCCTTCACTTTTTCTTATTTTTTAGTTGATGATACAAAGGAGAACTTTACAAGTGAGAGATGTGTTCCCAAATCCTCTTTGTTAAATGATTTATGATACTAAAATACAAGTCATCTTTTATACAGTTTTCATTATTATTACATAAGTTTTGCTAATGAGTACTCGTTTTGTTTGTTTTTTCATAGCTTGTGTGGAATTATTCCAGGACTTAGCAGTATCTTCCTTCCCCGAATGAATCCATTTGTTTTGATTGATCTTGCTGGAGCATTTGCTCTTTGTATTACTTATATGCTAATTGAAATTAAGTAAGTATTTTTTATTGCGCTCAAGTGGATTTCCATTCCTGGGGTCTGATTTTTAAGGGCATCAGGATGCATGTGGTGTAAGTTTGTAGCGTGTTTCTGACCTGTGCAACTTTGGTCAAGTCTTGTCCACATCTGAAAAATTAAGGGGGTTGGATTCAGTAAGAAATCTTCACTACAGTCCATAACGCAGATGGGAAAGCTATTTAAATTCCCTTCTGCTGGCCAGATGAATGAAACAGAGAAGAGGAGAGTGAGAGACACGTAAATCACAACTACTGTTGCTAAATGAGGAAAGAGGAGTAGATGTGAACCAATTTTTTTTTAAAAAGCAAGCCTATTAAGAAATAGTCTTTAGCAAGCTTAAGTTTAATGCTATGACATTATTCTTTGACTCCCTACCCTTTTGCCTACTCTCCTAGGACATCACATACCACTGTTTGTATTTTCTACTTTTGTATGATTCCTTCACTTTATTTCTAGCCTAGATCTCTGTTGAATTCCAAAAAAGCATATTTTCTGTTCATGTCCACCTCGACTGAACCTGTTTTCCAAATCCCCTGAACTGCTTTTATTTGTATTTCCTGTGAGAGTGAATGCTACTACCATTCACTTTCTACTATGCGTTCTACTTTTTTTTGATTTGTTTTCATTTTATTTATTTATGTATGGCTGCACTGGGTCTTTATTGCTTCGTAGGCTTTTCTCTGGTTGTGGTGAGCGGGGGCTAGTTGTGGTGCTCAGGCTTCTCACTGCAGTGGCATCTCTTGTTGTGGAGCACGGGCCCCAGGGTGCACAGCCTTCAGTAGTTGCGGCACGTAGGCTCAGTAGTTGTGGTGCATGGCCTTAGTTCCTCTGCAGCATGTGGGATCTTCCTGGATCAGGGATCAAACCTGTCTCCTGCATTAGCAGGCAGATTCTTTACTCCTGAACCACCAGGGAAGCCCCGCTTTCCACTTTTAAATTGTGTGAAAAACATACATAAAATAAAATTTACCATTTTAGCCATTTTCAAGCATACAGTTTAGTATTTTCACAGGCATTTGGTACATTCACTTGGTTGTACAACCATTGTCATGATTCATCTACAGAACATTTTCATCTTCCCCAGCTGAACCTGTACCCATTAAATAACTCCTACCCATTCGGCCTCCTTCCAGCCCCTGGCAACCACTATTCCACTTTCTGTCGTTATGAAGTATTCTGAGTATTTAATTTAAATGAAATCATATGTATTTGTCCTTTTGTATCTGGCTTATTTCACTTAGCATAATGTCCTCAAGGTCCATCCATGTCAGAAATGGCAGGATTTCCTTCTTATGACAGAATACATATACATAATATATATATTATATATATATACATATATATGTATATACATATATATATGACACATGAGGCCTCCCTGATAGCTCAGTTGGTAAAGAATCCACCTGCAATGCAGGAGACCCCAGTTCAGTTCCTGGGTTGGGAAGATCTGCTGGAGAAGGGATAGGCTACCCACTCCCTTATTCTTGGGCTTCCCTTGTGGCTCAGCTGGTAAAGAATCAGCCTGCAATGCAGGAGACCTGGGTTCAATCTCTGGGTTGGGAAAATCCCTGGAGAAGGGAAAGGCTACCCACTCTGGTATTCTTGCCTGGAGAATTACATGGACTGTATAGTCCATCGGGTCGCAGAGAGTCGGACATGACTGAGCGACTTGCACTTTCACTTTGTATATGCCGCATTTTCTTTATCCATTTATCTGTGAACAAGCACGTAGGTTGTTTGCATGTCTTGGCTGTTGTAAATGAGTCTTGGCTCCTACTCTTGTTTAATCTTTCCTTTTAATTTTTATCTTTCCCTTCTTCCCATTCTGTTCCCTAAATCGAGGCCTTTATCATCATTTCCTTGACCTAATTAGAATAGTCCTCAAAATTTTTCCTCTCACACATCTTTAGTTACCTGCTATTTTGCTACTGAAGTGATCATTAAAAGTTGCAAATCTAGACCTAATATTTTCCTGTTTCAAAATCCTCTCCTTTGTGTGCTTAACAAAATTAAAAGTTGCTAGGATGATGATGAAGCCTCTGCCAACCTTATTAGCCACCCATCTGCCTGCACTTAACTGTTCATAGTCTCTTCACTGCATTAGGGTTTTCATGCCCTTGCGTATGCTGCTCTCACTGTCGGCAGTATCTTGCCCCCATCATCTTGGCCATCTTTGAAGGCTTAGCTCAGATGTCACCTCTCTTTTATTTAGCCTTTCTGGATTATCCTACCCCTGTAGGCTCACCACTCACTCCTTTGTGCAGCCATGATACCCTGTAGGACTTCTCCTTTGTACTCAAAGTCATTTCTTGTATTTTTCACATGGGTGTTTCCTGCCATTTCAAAGGCAGGAACTATGTCTTTACTCGTGTTTCTATTCCCAGTTTATAGGAAAAAGTGAAAAAGAGTACACGATTAGCTTGTAAATTTTGGCCTTTTTGGTCTCTCTTGTTAATAGACCTGTGAACTACTGATGAGCTATTGTACTTCAGTCACAGTGTTTACTGTAACAAATTCTTAAGAATCTCATCTTATGAAATTCCTGGGGAATTTGAAATTTTTTAATACTAATTATTGGAAAGTTACTGTTTACAGCAGATTGATAGAATCACAGATGAATTCCATTGGTATTGATCAGAAATTACTAGTTAAAGGTTTTTATTTGTTGCAGCAAATAAATATATACGACATATTTACAGTTGACAAGTATATTAAAAGTACATTGTGGGGAAATACATTTTTTTTCTTCATCATCTCTCTTCACACTAGTTAACATAATTATTACTTATTTTTCCTCAAACTTTGGCAAGAAAGGATTCTGAAAACTTTTTTTTCCCTTGAGATGCTCTCATTGCAGTTGTGGCCATCTGTGGTAAAATAGTCCCGTTGCTTGAGATAATTAAAGTTTGGTGGATTAAATTGTAAGAAGCCTAGTGAAGGATGCGTTTTAAGATTTAGAATTGTTTTTCTTTTTAGTAACTATTTTGCTGTAGACACCGCATCAGCCATTGCCATTGCCCTGATGACATTTGGCACTATGTATCCCATGAGCGTGTACAGTGGGAAAGTGTTACTCCAGGTAATGGTCATCTTCAGTGTGCATGCTTAAAATTAGCTATGTTCTTTTACCAGATTATAAAATGAATGTGTTCTTCTGCCAGATTACGAAATTTTTAGTTACTGAAGGGTCCTGTTGGAGATGAAGCCACACAATAACCTCTGAAATTTGTATAGTAAAAACCAGATGAAATTATATTGGTGTACAAAATAGGCACAAATGAATTTTCATATATTTGTATATAAGACAAAAGCATAAATGAGAAACTTTGCCTCTAATAATATTTCAAGTAAAAACAATATTAGTTAAAATGTCTTTAGATACTTATTTTTCCCTAATAAATGTATTTTGGCTTTTATATAATCCAGTTAAGATTGTTTTCTTATTTCCTATCCTTGAATTAGTGAGACTTCTAAATTTAAAACTTAAAAACAAGAAATCACTCCTTATTGAAACAGTAGGAACACGTGTAGACAGCACCTGACTAGAAAGATGGGTTCCCAGGACTAGATGAATATATAGGCACTGCTTCTCCTTATGCCTTTCCCACATGTCTTTTCTAAAACGTTGGGTTGTACCTCCCTCTCCAGAAGCAACAACAACAATAAGGTATTAGTTTACTAGTGCTATGTCTTATACAAAATTTTACTTTCTTAAAGATTTTTTTGTTGTTGATTTGTTGGTTCTTTTAAGGCTTATTTGGTTACAGAAATAGCAGCTTCTTTGCAAGATAAGGAATAAGCATGAGTGAATTCCTGATGTTGCTTTATGAGTGAGTCAGTTGAAACCTCTTTTTCCTAAACCATGTGAAGGCACATGTGAAACAAAGCCAAGGCTGGTATAAAATGCATGTTTTTTTTTTACTGTCAGGACCAATGTTGCAAAAATTTTTTCTCTCTCTAAATTCAAGTTCTATTTTATTTTTTCCCCCAGACAACACCACCCCATGTTATTGGTCAGTTGGACAAACTTATCAGAGAGGTAAGATGGAATAATAAATAAAATCATTTTAATTTATGATTAGAGAATACAAAGAGTGGGTACACATAATTTCAAGCTCTTTCTAGAATTTTAGGGAAGTTTAGGTAACATAGTGACAAAAACAGAAAAATGTGACCACTTGCTCAGTCTGGAAGCCATATTCACTTGAAATAAATGTAGAAGGTAATTGTCTAAAGACCACAGTGTTTGTTATAAAGAGCTGTGAATTGTATGATTCTGTATTCAAACCTGGGCTTCCCAGGTGACTCAGTGGTGAAGAATCCAACTGCCAATGCAGGAGACACAGGAGATGCAGGTTTGATCCCTGGGTTGGGAAGATCCCCTGAAGGAGGAAATGGCCATCCACTCCCTTCTTGCTGGTGAAATTCCATTGACAGAGGAGGCTATAGTCCATGGGGTCGCAAAAAGTCAGACAAGACTGAGCACGCACACACACAAAGCATATTCAAATTTAGGATTTTGATTAAGTCAGAAGCCACTTTTACATGGTGATTGCTTCACCACATAGGTTTTGATTTTGTATTGTTATAAAATTCCACCTGTTAACTAATGAAGGAATAGAATAATCAAATTATTTGAGTGTTGAGAATAACTAAAACTACTGATTGTCACAATCGCATAGGCTACTTTGATGATTGTAGCTGACCATTTGTCTCAGCTACTGAGTCTGTGCCGCTCTACCAATGGGCTACGCACTGTCCTTGGAGTTTCCTTTTGGCTCAGATCCAGATAACATCCTGTGTTGTACAGAAATGTGTTGGAAGAGAATCCAGAGAAAGAAATGATTGAGAAGACAAAAATTCTGATACCTCAAGTACTGTATATAAACATATACTATACTAATAAGATGAAAAGAACTTACACACTGTTGAGCAAGGTGTGGGTGAGGGAAGTAAAGACCTAATTCTAGAGAGATTGGTGCAGATTAGAAACTGGGGGGGGTTGAGGGGAGGACCCTGGCTCAGTATGGAACAAGAAGAAATGATATCTTAAGTGAATGTCTTGCACTTCTTTTGGCTAATGAGTGTCTTCATGCAGGGTTTGATCATGTCATTCCTATGTGTAGAGCAAGTCCATAATTTGACTGAGTTGTGTTGAATATGTCGAATACAAAAACCCTATTTCTATGTTTTTGATTAGGTATCTACCTTGGATGGAGTTTTGGAAGTCCGAAATGAGCATTTTTGGACCTTAGGTTTTGGCTCATTGGTATGCTTTCTATATATTACTTTAGTTATATATTTTAAAACATAGTTTATCATTTTTAGGCTCTTTACCAGCTCCCTCATGGCTCAGCTGGTAAAGCATCTGCCTGCAATATGGGAGACCTGGGTTAGATCCCTGGGTTGGGAATATCCCCTGGAGAAGAGAAAGGCTACCCATTCTGGTATTCTGGCCTGGAGAATTCCATGGACTATATATATTACTTTAGTTATAATTTAAAACATAGTTTATAATTTGTAAAACTGAAAAAAGTCTTTCTTTAAAATTTTTATAGATCCTTTGATTCCTATTTCTGTTCAATAAAGTAAAATATGTAGGTGGATTCAGTAACCTAATTGAGATTAATTAAGGAATGTTTTTCTTCATTTTTTTCCTTTCAAACTAAATGATCTTAATACTGGGCTGTTCAAAAGAGAAAAATCCATAGTCAGACATTCCTAAATGTGAAAATGTTGCAAAAGTAAAATGTGCAATTATTTTCTCTTTTATTGAGCTCTGATTTTGGAGATGTTTGCTGAATATGTTAAAGACTTATAATAATAGCTGCTTCAGCATAAAATTCCATCTTTTCTAATCCAGTTTCGACCTCATTACCAAAGAGATTTTGTTATGGCATGATTTTATTCTATGTCAGGAATGATGAAGAAAATACAGGAAAGTACCTAGAAAAAAAAAATTGAAACAACCATAATCCTATCATGAGAAGAAAACTGCCTTTGATTTTTTGGTGTTAATACTTACATACTTAAACTCTTTAGAAAATGAGGTCATGCTGTTTTATAATTTGTTCTTTTCACTTAATATATCATAAACAGTTGCCCATATATTTAAATATTACTCTTCTACAGTACCAGTTTAAAAAAAAATAGAATTTGACTTTTGTAACATAGATTTTAGAGGCAGATTAGGGTTGGTCCAACAGCTCAATGATATCCCTACTTTGCAGTCTTTAGTTCAGACTTACACTCTTAATGGAAAAATGGCTACTTCATCTCTCCTTTCCCCTTTTCTTCCCCTTTCTTACTCATTATTTTGGATATCTAAAACTCATTCTCTAGTAAATTCTTCAGGAAAAAGGCCCTTGCAAACAATAGTCCCTAAATTTTTGCATGTTGAAAACAGTTGTGAACATTATTGAAAATCATTTGGCTGGATATAACATTCTGAGCAGATATTTTATTTTCTTGAGTTCCTTACCTCTGGCATAAGGCATTACTGTGATAAAACCCTGATGATTCATAGTCTAATTTTTTCCCCTTGATATGTGACTTGATCTTTTTACCTCTATGCCTAAAATTGAGTAATTCTACTCAAATGTGTCTTGGTGTTGATGGTCACTTATTTCAGGGATGCAGTATACCTTTCTATAATGTTATTTCAAAAACAGTACTTTAGAATTTCCAGGAAAGTTTTCTTAATTAAAATTCTTAATATTCTCTTCTCTTGATTTGATTTTCTTTGGAAATGCCAATTATAAGCATGGTGGAGCTTTACCTTTCTTTCATATTTGTTATTTTCTTTCAGTTACTTGTTATCTCAATTTCCTTTGATTTTTAAAACTTTTTTAATCTTTTTTCTTTTCATAATATACCTGTATGTTTATTGCTTTCCTAGCTTAATCTTTGTTTCAGAAATTTGGGAAGTGGGCATGCTGCACAACTTGCCAGATCTTAGTTCCCTGACCAGAGATTGAACCTACGCCCACAGCAGTAAAAGGGCCAAGTCCTAACCACTGGACCGCTAGGGAATTCCCTGGAAAAAAATCTTTATTCATGTATTTCTAATTGCTACTCCATTTCTAGGTTTTCTATTTTGATTTATATTCTTCTTAATCAATTCAAAAAATGATTTGAAAAAGAAAGTCATAGTTCTCATAAGTTTTGTAGGTAAATCTTTCCAATCTTTTATAATCTAATCTGTATTCTCCTTTTTTCTTCTGATAACTGTGTGTGGGATTTGGATTCGGTTCTCTTCTTTTGCTCCTTTTTATGTGAAATTCGTTTTTCTTAATTTTAAAATAAAAAATGGTTTAAGGTGGTCTGTCTAAATTCTTGGTTCTAGAGCTCCCTCTTCTGAGTCTGTGAAGTGAAAGGTTTTTTTTCCTCCTGGTTCTGTTCCTCTCCCATTTGTATCTGAACCTTCTTTATCCTCTGTTTCTACTCTGCTGCTCAATTTAGATTCTCTTCCCAGCTGTTTCTTCTTAATGTGGGGCTTTGTGCTGGAAGGGAGCTTTGCTTGGTTACTTTTGAGAGCTCACAGGGTCATACTACTCCAGTTCTTCATATCTTATTGCAGACCCAGTGTATTCACTGGGTATTGAAATGTGCGAAACACCTTCCAGTTCCCAGCTGCCTTTCTCAAATTCACTGTCCTAGATTTCCATGAAGAGCTAGTTACCTACTGTGAGGTTTTTAGGTCAATCAGATGCCCTATTGTATCCTCCTCTACAGATGCTGATACCTTACAGGTATTACAGTTTGTATTTGGGTTTTCTTAGGGTATTGTGTTATCTTTTTTTTTTTTTTGGTAGATGTTGTCCATAGGTTCTTAAATTTGCTATCTTAGTTTCTGTTTTTATGGGGATATTCGGGGCATTTCAAAAAATGCTACCAATGCTTCTGTCTTTCAAGAATCCCAGCATAATTCATAATGACTGCAGAATTTTACAATATATGAA
This sequence comes from Antilocapra americana, assembly GCA_007570785.1. Classification (NCBI taxonomy): domain Eukaryota; kingdom Metazoa; phylum Chordata; class Mammalia; order Artiodactyla; family Antilocapridae; genus Antilocapra; species Antilocapra americana. Next base: position 448,577 of record ML664196.1, read on the forward strand.
TATACCATATTTTATTTAATCAGTCCTCTACTATATAAGTTGTTGATTTTTTTTTCTTAGCTGTACTATACAGCATGCAGGATCAAGGCCATTTTTTAATGGGACTGAGGGGTTTTGATGTTGAATTGAATGAGTTCTTTTATGTCTTCATCAGACATACTGTTTACAAATTTCTTCTCCCATTCAGTAGGTTGCCTTTGATGGTTTCCTTCATTGCAAAAGCTTTTTAGTTTGATGAGATCCCATTTGCTTATTTTTCCTTCTGTGGCCCTTGCCTGAGGAGACAGATCAAAAAAATATTGCAAAGACTGATGTCAAAGAGCTTATTACTGCCTGTGTTTTCTTAAGTTTATTCATGTACATGGTATGATAAAATGTTCTAGTTTTGTTCTTTTGCGTGTAGCTATCCAGTTTTCCCAGCACCACTTGTTGAAGGAACTGTCTCTTTCCCTTTGTATTTTCTGCCTCTTTCATTGTAGAGTAATTGACCGTATGTGTGTGGATTTATTTCTGGGTTCTCTGTTCTGTTCCATTGATCTGTGTGTCTGGTTTTGTGCAAGTAAGGTGCTATTTTGATTACTATAATTTTTGTAGTATAGTTTTGTTGGGGGAGTGTAGAATTTCCTCGGTTCTGTCTTGCCACAGCCAAAATTTGAAGCAGTGGGCCAGGGTTACAGCTCGGTTACAGCTCAGTTTTATTTGGCAAGCAAAGGAAAATACATCCTCGAGATGGAAGGATGGGCCAACCCAAAAGAAGAGAGGGGCTCAATTTTGGCTTCTTTTTTATCTGCTTTCTCCTCTCCCTGAACCTGCCCTACGTAAATTGGGCTAGCCAGGAGGGCTGTTTGTTTCACCTGAGGTTCTCTGGTCCTTGGACCTTCCTTTGTTCTATTTTTGTGGGCTTTTTCCTTTCTTTGTCTTTTAGCCACCACTATTTTGGACTCCTTTTTCCTATTCTAGCTACCTAACATTTCCCCCTCAAGAGATGGGAGGCCCAAGTCTTTGGGAATAGGGGTGTCAAGGTCTCTCTGGCTACTTCCTGCTGAGCTGGGACTGTGAGGGGCTTTGGGCCTCCCCTTCTTGCTAATCTCAATCCTCAGCATCCTTATAGCAGTATCCATCTAAGGGTGAGTGATGTTTTCCAAGGTCAGGTGTAGTTTTATATATCCTTGTTGAACTGGCACTGCATGTTGTAGCTTGTTGACCTCGGTAGAGGTAAAATGGGTTAGACGGTTGATAATACATGGAGCAATCATAAGCAGCATCAATATGGTGATAATGGATTAGTCAACTCCAAATTCCCCCTCGCCAGGAGAAGGATCCCCTGAAGAGAGATTGGAGCCGCCCTGAGAACTCTCTAGTTCATTCTTTGAGATCTTGTAGGAGATGTTTTTTTGAGGACCGTGTTTTTCTTGAGGACTGTGAGACTTTCTTTTTTTTTTTTTTTTATTGTTTTTGTCATACAATGCCATGATATCACCATGGGTTTACATATGCTCCCCCTCCAGAAACCCCTCCTCCCTCCCCCCCCCGGGAAATCTCGATGCACCAGCCCCAAGAATCAATCCTGGGCTGGCGATTGATTAGACATATGATAATTAACATGTTTCAGTGCCATTCTCCCATATCATCCCTGGAGGTATTTACCCAGAAATGATATGTCCCATTCAAGATGGCTCAAGTCCCTCCTTGTTCAGGGATCAGGAGATCTATCTCCTGTCTGTTTTGGAGTACAATCTCTGCCAAGCTGTGTTGGCTCTTGAGACCTATCTTGAGAAATCTTATACCCAGAAACTTAATTTTGGGTGTGTTCATTAGAATGGCACTCATTTGTAGTCCTGAATAGATATCTGAGATCTCCCAGGGGCTCACAGGTGTACTGAGTGTCCTTTTCTGTTTTCTTCCGTGGCTTGACTTGTGACTAGTGAATCCAGGAGTCTTGTCCTGGTACCTTGACTGCTGTGGGGGTAGAAAATATTACAGGATGGGGCCCTTCCATGTGGGCTGGAGTTGAGCCTTTGGGGACCCATCTTTCCAGACTTTAATTAGGACTTGAATCCCTGGAGCATTTAGTGGTGACTCTTTAGAATCTTTTGGGTCCTGGTTGACACTCCACAAGCATATATCCCGTTGGAATTGCCCAGTGGCTGTGGTATAAGACTGGAGGGTTTGAGCCTCTGGATCTAGGAAGAGGTCACTGACATAAACAGAAGGTTTCCCATACAGCATCTCATAAGGACTAAGACCAGCCTGTTCCTTAGGGGTAATATGGGTGCAGAGGAGAGCAATTGGTAAAGCCTCCTTCCATCCCAGGGAGGTCTCCTAGGTTATATTATCACTGATTTTAAGAAATGGTTGGCTCTTTCTACTTTTCTTGAAGACTGAGGCCTCCAGGCACAATGGAAATAATAAGTAATGCCCAATGCTTTAGAGACCCCTTGGGTGACCTTAGAAGTAAATGATGTCCCATTGTCACTTTGTAATGACCAGGGCAGGCCAAATCTCAGAATGATTTCATGGAGCAGTTTTTTTACCACCTCCTCAGCCTTTAATCCAACATATGACTGTATCTATCATGACTAGTAGGTATTTATACCCTTGAGAAACTGGCATCTGGGTGAAGTCTATCTGCCAGTCCTTTCCTGGGTAGGTCCCATGCTGTTGGACAGGCTAGGCCAGTTGGGGTCTTCAAGCTCCTTGGGGGTTGTTTAATTGACAAGTGGGACAAGAGGAGGTCATTTGCCTTACAGTTGTTTGGAGGCCTGTTCCTCTGAAGGACTCTTTCTAGTAATCTTTGGAGGACCTTCTCCCCTAAATGAGTGGTAGCATGTAAGGAGTAAATCAACTTCCATTGGAAGTTCCCAGGCAGAAAAGTCCTTCCTTTTGGAACCATCCCATATGATCCTCTTGAAAGCCCTCACTCTTAGCTTTAAGAGTCTCACCTTCAGTATATGAAAGATTTTCTGGCCAATTAGTCTGTGAAACTAAGGTGGCAACCCCTATTAAGTCATTGTTCTGTAATGCTGCTCTCTTAGTTGCCTGATTGGCTGCTTGGTTCCCTCCTGCCACTTTTGTGCTCCCTTTTTGGTGTCCTTTACAATGGGAGACTGAAACCTCAGTGGGCAGATGGACTGCCTCCAAGAGCCTAAGGATTTGATCACCTTATTTGATTGGCAACCCTCGGGTGATCAAGTGGCCTCTTTGTTTCCAAACAGCAGCATGTGCATGTAGCACCAGAAAGACATACTTGGAGTCTGTAAATGGCTCCTCTTTTTCCTTTTCCCAGCTCTAAGCTCGAGTCAGGGCTATGAGCTCATCTGATTGGACTGAAGTACCTGGTACTTCCCTTGTAGCTCAGTCAGTAAAGAATCTGCCTGCAGTGCAGGAGACCCGGGTTCAATCCCTGGGTTGGGAAGATCCCCTGGAGAAAGAAATGGCAACCCGCTCCATTATCCTTGCCTGGAAAATCTCATGGACAGAGGAGCCTGGTGGGCTACAGTCCATGGAGTGGCAAAGAGTCAGGCGTGACTAAGCAACTAACACTTACTTACTTACTTGGTATCAAAGGTTTGGCTTCTGTGGTCTCAAAATTGGAGACTCCTGCATATCCGGCTCTTCTTTTTCCATCCAAGACAAAGCTGCTTCCATCAGTGTACCAGATTTCCTCAGGATTGGTCGGAGGATCTTCTGACATTCCCTCTTGGGGTTTTATCCAGTGGTCCAAGGTTTCCAGGCAAGAGTGAAAGGGGAGAGAGTCCTCAGGGGTAGGCAGGAGGGTAGGTGGGTTAAGAATCTCACAAGGGGATATAGTGAGGCCTGGATTTTCCATCAGCATTACTTGATATCTGAGAATCCTTTGATCAGACATCCACAGGCCTCTCCCATTCAGGAGCTGTTTCACTTGGTGGCTGGTAAAAATAGTGTTCCCCCAGAAGAGAGTTTTAAAGCATCTTCTGTCAGGACTGCAATAGCTGTAAGATTTCAAAGGCAGGGAGGCCAGCCTCGGGCAGTTGGTTCAAGCTCTTGGATAAGCAAGCTACAGGCTGGGGCTCAGGTCCCAACCTTTGAGTTAACAATCCCAGGACTCTTCTTTCCTTTTCGTAGACATAAAGTTGGAATGCTTTTTCTAGCTCTGGCAACCTCAAGGCGGGTGCTTGAGTTAAGGCTTGTTTTAGTGTAGCCTCTGCCTGCTTTTTAGGAGTTCCCTGTATCAATGGGATTGAATCATCCTGTCCCTTAAAGCTTTCATATAAGGGCTGGGCAATTAGACCATAGTTGAGTATCCAGATTCTACAATACCCAGTTAGCCCCAGGAAAGCTCACAATTGTTTTCGAGTTGTGGGAGAGGACACCCAGAGGATTCCTTGTACTCAATCAGAGGACAGCCTACTGGACCCATGTGTAATCTGAACTCCCAGGTAAGTGACCTTTGTCTTAATCATCTGTGCCTTAGCACAGGAGACTTTATATCCCCTCTCTGCCAAAAAGGTTAGAACCTGAATTGCATGTCGCTGGGCATTTTTCTCATCTGGAGAGCAGATTAGTAGGTCATCTGCTTATTGTAGTATTTTCCCATTAGGTCCTAGGTCTAGATCTAGGAGATCCCAGCAAAGAGCCTGCCCAAACAGGTAGGGGCTGTCTCTGAACCCCTGAGGTGATGCTGTCCAAGTCACCTGTTGGTGTTTTTCTCCTGGAGAGTCCCACTCGAAGGCAAAAAGATACTGGGATTCTGTAGGCAGTGGTATGCAAAAGAATTCATTCTTGAGAACCAAGACTGTAAACCACTTGGCACTGGGTGGGATTTCTCCCAACATTACATCGGGATTGGGTACTGTGGGATGGAGGGGGACTAGCTTCATTTATGATCTGGAGATCTTGAACCATTTGCTAGGTCCCATCCTTTTTCTTCACAGGGAGAGTTGAGGTGTTGCATGGTGAATTGGTGGGGACCAATAGCCCACAGGCAAGGAATTTATTTATTAGAGGGTGTAGTCCTTCCCGAGCTTCTCTTCTGAGAGGGTGTTATTTCTGGTTTGGAAACCGAGTGGGATCTTGGAGGACAGTGATGACCAGTTCAGCTTGGTGGGCTCATCCAGGAGTCCCCTGGTCCCACACCTGGTGGTTAATTTTGTCCTCCCATAGTTTTTGGTCTCTCTCTATTGGAGAGGGTGTAATGGGTTCCTCAGTAGTAACCAGAAGCTGTAGGGCTTCCCATTACAAGGGTGGTTCCCAGTTTAGTGAGTATATCTCTTCTCAATAAGGGGTTAGGACACTCAGGGACCACCAGAAACTGGTGGGAAAATATTTGTCCATCCCAGCAACAAAGAAGTGCTCAGGTAAATCTTTTGTAATTGTTTTTCCTGTGGCACCCAAAATGCTTTGGGAGGAGAAGGCTCCAGAGTAGCTCAGGACACAGTAGGTAGCCCCTGTGTCAACCAAGAAATTCTTGGACCTACCTGCCACATCCAGTTGCACCCTTGGCTCCAGCCCCATGATGGTTATCTGTGACAGGTGGGCTGGCTGGAGTAGGCCACTTCAGTCCTGTTGAACTATTGTGAGGGAAGGCTTGGCACTTGATCTTGAGGCTCTTGGGTCCCAAGGGGAGTGTGCCACCCAGTGTCCCGATTGATGGTATTTGTAGCAAGCCACTTTAGGAGATTTGTCAAGATTTGGACACTCTTTGGCCCAGTGTCCCGCCTGTCTACAGATTAGGCATTTGCCTTGTGCCTTGTCTTTTAAGGACTCAGCGTTTGCCATAGGGCTTCCCTGGAGGGCAGCCAGCATTTGGGCGTGCCTTGTCTCTTCCCTTTTCTCCCTTTCCTGGGCCTTGGCCTCCCTCTCCTGTTGTTCTCTGTTATAAAAGGTATTGGTGGCTAGAGTCTGGACCATCTCATCTAAAGAGGCAGCAGAGTCCTGCTGCTGTAGCTGTTGTAACTTTATCCTGATGTCTGATGCATACTGGGACAGGAATTTGTCCTTTAAAATCACCTGTCTCTAATAAGAGTCTAAGTAAGTGGGGTTCTAGTTGGGCTCCTGAGTTATTGTGGACCCCCGAGCATAGCTGATAACTTTTTGCTGGGCTGCTTTTAGTCCTGCCTTTACACAGATCAGAAAACAATCCCTTTCCCAGATGTGCTCAGGGTCGTTACTATTCCAGTTAGGATCTGAAGAGGAATACCCAGTTTCCCCCACTGGGTATTTATCACTTGACATGTGAAGCCCTATAGCATACCTTCAGGCTTCCTTTAAGACCCTAGCATACTCAGGGTCAGATAAAGTTTGACTAAATATGACCATGATGTCCTTCCACATCAAGTCAAAGGCCAAGGTAATGCGTTGGAATATATCACATTCCAATATATCTGTGTATTTGCTGGGTCATCTCTATAGCTTCCCAGGTCTTTGATATGTCTTAGTTCTAAGAGGGAGAAGGGCTTATGGACCTAAACTGGCCCGAATTCTCCAGTTTCAACTAAGGGACATACTCGAGTTGGCTTTTGTGGAGGGGGTGCTCCCAGATATGGGGGCACATTTGGATAGAAGGAAAGAGCAGCAGGCAACTCGGGACCCACAGGAGGTGAGCCTTCACAGGGGGCTTCCTTCTCTTGGTTGTCTGTGCCCAACACCATTTGCCTGACAGGCTCACTTTTAGGCCATACAACAATCCTATACTTAACACAGAGTTCCTTCATAGCTCTTAGTCAGAAGAAAATTTGGACACAGGAGATCTCTGTCCATTTCCCTTATCTTTTGCAGAATAAGTTTAGCTGCAGGATGGCATTGTAATTTAAACGCCCATTCTAAGGCCAGTGTTCCTTAACCCCCAAAGGACAAAGGAGTCTTGGCTTGTTAGGGGCATTAAGAGTATTTTAATAATAAGTGGGGTGGACATATGTTGCCTACAAGGGGGCAGAGTCCTGGTGTAGGAGTTAGTAAGTGGTTTAAGAACAAATTGATAAGAGTCAATAGACTAAATGTTCCATGAAAGTGAAGTGTAGATTTGATTTGGGAGTATGTTTGTAACTTTAGGAAAAGGGTGGTAAGGATTTATGCCCAAATGGCCTATAGGGCTAACTCCCAAAGTGGCAAACATTATCCCTGGAAGCCCAATTGCCCTTGAAGGGACACCACCAACAGAGGGACTTCTAGTGGGCATTGTGTGCCTGTTACCTGCCCTAGCAGGTTCACTGAGAGATGCTGTTGTTGCACATTTTGTAGGAAACATGGAAGATGAAGGCCTAACCATCTAGAGGGATTAGATATTATATAGAATTACCTTCCCAAGGGCCAGCTATTTTCTGGTTGTCTCTCCAGAAGATAGTAGAGGCAACATTGTGGCCTCAGACAGGGCTCAGGAAAAGAGCATGATACAGGATTGAAGGGGGCAGGGTACAACTTTTGAAAGAATGACGTAGTCCAAGGGCATAACATAAACCGATTAAAATTAAATGGGTCCAAAACAAGTCAGATTTAACTAAACCTTGATTCTCAATCTGCAAGCTTAATGACACACCCAGAGGCACCAGGACAGTTCCAAGGCACTATCAAAAGACCAAGGAATGGGTGATTCTCCAATTGTTGGAATGATCCTCCCTCTTCAGCATAAGAAATCACACACTCTGGACTGTGCATCCCTCTGAATTCAAATAAATCTACCTCTTACCTATTGCTGTGTCTCACTGAATTTTTTGCAATGAGACATCAAGAGCCTGAGCTTCATTAGATTCTGAAACCAGGCACCCTGGGTTTTGGCTGGACTTAAGTCCAGTCGGATATGACTGAGTGACTAAGCATAGCACAGTCCCAATCTTAGGTAAACAGTTTCAAACACAACTTTCAGAAATGGAAAGATGATGATCTGCCCAATACTTTGTAAGCAGTGGCATAGATGGAGAGAGGAGCTGAAGGACGGGAGGAAAAAGCAGTGGAAAAAACATGCCAAGGAATCCCCTTCATAACCTGCTGGAAAATCTGCTAAATACCTGACCTGTGTTCACAATTTTCATTGGCCTGATCCTTAATACAAAAAAGATTAAGGACAGAAGAACCCCCACCCACTTAGGCAACAGCTACTAAGGTGCAACAGATTGTAGAGCCTTTAGGACACACTGGGGAGTGGCCCCCACCAGAGTCCCTCAGTTGCATGCACTGCCTTTCAGGGGGTTTGAGGAAACAGGAAATTAGAGATTGTAAAGGAATTTAGATTTTGTTAGCCATATGTCCTTCCAGCCATCGGAGCAATGACCTACCTTAACCGAAGGTCTTCTGAAATCTGAGACTGAGCTGCATGATCTTCTTGCTGAGTTTGTTTTTGCTGTCCCGGTTTCCAGCATGCTAGGCTTCTTGTCACTGCCACACTGTACTGGGTTTTCTTCATGTTCAGGTTCCATCACATGAGCTTTCACCAAGTTGGGCTTCTGCTGTGCTTGGCCTCCGCCTTGCAGGGGCTGAGCCAAGATTGTTTCAGCCAAGTTAAATCCAAGTCACGAAGCCAGATATGTTGGGGGAGTGTATAATTTCCTCAGTTCTGTCTTACCACAGCAAAAATTTGAAGTGGCAGACCAGTGTTTCAGCTCAGTTCCAGCTCAGTTTAAATGGCGGACCAGTGTTACCGCCTGGTTACAGCTCAGTTTTATTTGGCAAGCAACGGAAAACACATCCTTGAGGTGTGAGGGCCGGCCGACCCAAAAGAAGAGAGGGACTCAATTTTGGCTTCTCTTTTTATGTTTTTTTCTCCTCCTCCTGAGCCTGCCCTACGTAAATTAGGCTAGCCAAAAGGGCTGTTTGTTTCACCTGAGGTTCTCTGATCCTTGGACCTTCCTTTGTTCTGTTTTTGCGAGGTTTTTCCTTTCTTTGTGTTTTGGCCACTGCTATTTTGGACTCCTTTTTCCTATTCTACGTAACAGTTTGAAGGCAGGGGGCATGATACCTTTGTTCTTTCTCAAGATTGCTTTGGCTATTTGAGGTCTTTTGTGGTTCCACATAAAATATGGGATTATTTGTTCTAGTTCTGTGGAAAATGTCATGGCTGAATGTGCTTTGGGTAGTGTGGACATTTTAGCAATATTAATTCATCCAGTCCATGAACATAAACTATCTTTCCACTTATTAGTATCATCTTTAGTTTCTTTCATCAGTCTTATAGTTTCAGAGTATTTGTCTTTTACCTTCTTGGTTAAATTTATTCCTAGATATTATGCTCTTTGTGATTCAGTTGTAAATACAATTTTCTTGATTTTTCTTTTTGATAGTTCATTTTAGTATATAGAAATGCAACAGATTTCTATATATTAGTTTTATATCATGAAACTTTGAATTAATTTATTATTTCTAATAGTTTATTGTGTACTCTTTAGGATTTTACTTCTTCTCTTCCATTTTGGATGCCTCTTATTCTTATTCTCTGATTGCTGTGGCTAGAATTTATAGTACTATGTTAAATACAAGTGGCAAGAGTGGACATCCTCATCTTGTTCCTGATCTTAGAGGAAAAGTTTTTAGCTTTTCATCATTGAGTATGATGTTAGTTGTGTGTTTGTCATGCCTGTGTGCATACTCAGTCACTCAGTCATGTCTTTACATCCCTGAGAACTATAGCTCACCAAGCTCCACTGTTCATGGAATTTCCCAGGCAAGAATATTGAAGTAGGTGGCCATTTCCTTCTCCAGGGGATCTTGCAGACGCAGGGGATTGAACCCACATCTTGTGTGTCTCCTGCACTGGCAGGTGGATTCTTTACCATTGAACCACCTGGGAAGCCCTCATGTTTGTCATAAATGGCCTTTATTGTGTTGATGCATGTTCTCTCTATACTAACTTTGTAGAGTTTTTTTCATGAATGGATGTTGAATTTTGTCAAGTGCTTTTTCTGCATCTATTGAGATGATCATATGATACCATTCTTGGTATTTTTGTTTAAATCAAAATATGATCATTGTTGTACCTACTATTTTATTATCTTTTGAAAACAAGATGTGTAATGATCATTTTATCAAGTTAGTGAACATACTTCTGACCGTCATTCTAATGCCTGGGCTCTCTATCCTCCTGGTAACCTAGGCTGGAAACCTTGAGATTGTCTTTTGACAAGTTCATCTCCATCATTCATTATTGTATCTAGTTGAAAATTGAAGTCTCCCACTTCTAACCCCTGGAATATCATGAAATCATTTGTCCCTCTGTAGTCCCACTATATCTGTCCTATCTTGGCCTCTCCATTCCTAACCTAGACAGTTTTAGTCAGTTCCTAAATAATTAGCAGTTATCCATAACTGTAATTTTTCTAAACTCTGATTATCTTACTTCTGTTGGATTGCTGCAACTAATACTCCTTATTCATGATTTTTAGAACCCCACAGCTAGCCTTTCTTTTTAACTTTATTACCTAAACTTTCCTTCTTCTTTATGTTCTTCCTTTCCTTATTTGCTTCCTCCTTTCCTCTTCCTTTTCTTCCTGTCTTTTCTTTCATTCTTTTTCTGCCCCCTAAAATACTGTACTTCTTTTATACAGTAACGTTGCTTATTCTTACCTAAACATGCCATGTTTTCAACTGTTATTGCCCCAGCTTAGAATGTCTATCTCTACCTTTTGAGATTTCATTTAATCCCCAGCCCTAGATCAGATGCCATGTACTTTTGAAGTCTTCCTCCACTGGAATTAATAGCTACCTTCCAGTGTGTTTTTCCATATACTTCATTTGTGTTCTGCCTTCTATTGCTGTATACCTACCTTCCTCCTACATGGACTTCTTTCTTTTTAATATTTTAATGTTATATTTTATTTAGAGTCATAAATTATTTTATTAACTCTTTACATCAACAGTTACTACTAAAGTAGTTTTTAAGGACTATCAATAAAATGTTTGTTTCTAATGGAATTTTCAGTATTATAATTCTAAGCTGTCTTTTCCTTATGATTTTGTCCCTTTTAGGCTGGATCCGTTCACGTGAGAATTCGACGGGATGCCAATGAACAAATGGTCCTTGCTCATGTGACCAACAGGCTGTACACGCTTGTATCTACTCTGACTGTTCAGATTTTCAAGGATGATTGGATCAGGCCTGCCTTACTGTCTGGGCCTGTCGCAGCCAATGTCCTGAACTTTTCAGATCATCACGTAATCCCAATGCCTCCTCTGAAGGGTACTGACGATTCAAACCCCGTCACGTCAACTCCAGCGAAACCTAGTAGTCCACCTCCAGAATTTTCATTTAACACCCCTGGAAAAAATGTGAGCCCAGTTATTCTTCTAAATATGCAAACAAGACCTTATGGTTTGGGCGTTAATCATGGACACGCACCTTATAGCAGCGTGCTTAGTCAAGGACTTGGAGTTCCAGGCATTGGAGCAACCCAAGGATTCAGGACTGGTTTTACAAATATCCCAAGTAGATATGGAACTAACAATAGAATTGGACAACCAAGACCATGATGTACTGTAATTTAATTTATTTTTTTGAGAAATATTGACTCCTTGAGTTTCAGTTTATTTAGTAATCCACTTTGCATTGACTGTTCAATCATTTACTCTGAATGTTAGAGAGTAGTAGGCTTGTTCACATTTCATGAAACCAATGAAACTATATTTTTGTAAAACATATTTGGGGCAGTGAGAACCTTCTAAATGTTATAGACTTTAAATAGGCTTCCTTTAGAAAGCGTGTTCTCTAAATTTGAATTTTGCTATCTTTGGTTTTGTAGTTGACTGCAGTGTGATATAACATTACCTTTATAAGAGAACCACTTGATGGAGTAGATTTGTCACATTATTAAAAATATAATGCTTTTTTCAGTGAAATTTATAAACATGCTTCTTGAGTATACATTTTAGGAAAGGAAAAAAATGTCTATTCTAAAAGTAAAAGTCTTTTTTATAGATTTTCCAAATTTAATTGCTACATTTTTCTTTGAGGTCCTCTTGGAGTATGCAAAGTAAAAGCAAACATTTTTATCAGAAATTTTGAAACATATTTTACTATCTGGCGCAGTTAAAAGTTTTTAATTATCAGTTTTTTAATAGCTTTTCTCATTAAAAAATTTCAGTACATTTGTAAGTGACCCATCATTCTCACAATGTCTTATTTTGGTTAAATAAACATCATCCTTAAGTGATAAGCAGTGAAGGAATCCCAGTTTTCAGTCTTACATTTAATTAACTACTGACATAATGATAGATTTTTATCCTTTTTGTCACCTTTTTATTGGTTGACTTTAATTTTTCATTTTATTAACAAAATATCACATATATTACTAAAATATGTGGAATTCCATACATGGTAGTACTTTTTGATCCTTTTTTCAAAGTTGCATGAACAATTTGAATTTAAATTGTATAATTTTGCCAAAACCTAGTGCACCTTAGGTTTATAGAATGTAGTATTGATTAGATCTGCAGTAGGCAGTTTCTAACTTACTTTGTTCTGCTTTATTGAAAATAGTGAATTGTTAACATTTATAATGAATTGTGAGAATCATGTAGATTATTTTATTTTTAAATTATTTTCCAAATGCAAATGTTAAGGTCTTTCCAACATGGCTAGTATTACTTATAAAAAGTATACCAAGCAACAGTCACAAATTACCTATGATTTTATTTTTTCTCGATTTATCATGCATTTTATACTTAGGTTTTAAAAATGGATTTTGAGAGTGGATTCAGCTTTTCTAGAATCCAGTACTCCTGGAGATTTGTGACATTTCCAGCCATCAGCAACTATCTAGAGAAGTGTTTTCTTTTTTCAGTTTGCAACTTTCTTCAGCCAACTCATCCTCTTTTAATATAAGCAACCCTCCCAAATTCCTGTTTCTTTACAGTGGAGTAATAAACATCCAAGAAGCGATCTCTGTCAAGTAGAATTGTAGTCACGCTGTGATAATAAGTGACCATGTCCTGAGTAACTTTTGCTTGATGAGGAGTTGATCATTGTCTTTGACATTTGCAGCCCTGTTCAGGCATTTGACCTGCTGAAGAAATAGAGCCCATGCCACCTTGACTGCTGGGGAAAGTGAAACGTGAATGTGATAAGGCAACCTGTTCCTTGACATTTGTCTTTCGTTCTCCAACTATTACTGTACCTATTATTGGTCTACCATTACAGGGTGATTTTTCCTCCATTGATCTCATCTAAATGTGAATTTGGGTCATGCGTGATATCTGAAGAACTGCCTTGTACTGAATGATGATTAAGAGGTATGTGCTGCCACGCTATGCATGTCTTCTCCGTCTCCCGGGGATTTTTTAAGTGCTGGGTACTAAACACAGTTCTGTGCAAGGTTAAATGCCTGTTTCCTCAACACTCATTCAGAGGTTACATCTGTTCTGTTGTCCTTCCAAAGGTGCTTTGATACCCAACTACACTACTTGAGAAGTTGCATATGGGTTCTCAAAGGGTTGGCTCTGCTTGCCGAAATTTGATAATGCCAACTGCTGCAGGTGGCATTGCTCCAGACATTATTATATAAAGAAGTCTTACTTGCCAACCTTTGGCCAGGTTCTGGATATGAAAATAAGAAACTTGGCCAGCATAAGCCTAGATTTAGCCTGACTGGTAAATCTTGCCACGGAGTTACATGAAGCTAGACCAAGAAGCAAGTTTGACTTAAAAACTTGACCCATGGTTTGTGATTAAGAGCAAGTTCCATGGAGTGTGATTAATCTTGTTTGAGAAATTACTGTATTATAATGCGGGAAACATTGGGCTGGAAGACAAGGGATTTGGATTCCAGTCCTGATGCTGCTACTGTTTGAGTAGTTCTATAACCATGGGTAAGTCATTTAACTCCTCTGAGGTTTCTCATCTGTAAAGTTAGGGTGGGGAATGAAGTAATTGATCTGTAAACTGTCAGCTCTAAAACTGTATTACTAAATCTGCAGAAAATATATATCCACTTGTGAAATAGAATATTACACCCAGAACTTATTTTTAGTGACTACCTCAATATACAGGCCAAGTGTTACCTATGCCAACACCCAAGCCATTAATTTGAGGTGCCATGAGAACAGAGGGTAAACTACAGGCTGACATTTGGTTTTTGTGTATTTCAGAGTTGCCTCGACTTAAATCTGTTTAGCTTAAACAGATTTTTCTTAGACTTCTTTCTTTGTGAGGAAGGATTATTTTTGGAGCTGTTGGGGAAAAGATTAGGACAAGGTACTCTTACCTTTCACAGGGTACAAAAGAATGGGGTCCATTTTTTCTTCTTTAATCTCTGAAGTCACAGATGTAATTGCATACATGTATCAGCAACTGGTTTAGCTACTCATTCAAGCATCTGATTGAGCTACTCATAAACTGCCAATTTTTTGGTTAACTAAAGATTGCTGATTTGCGGGGCGGAGGTGGGGAGTCTGATCTGCTTTTTATACAAGAAAATACTTTTACATTCCAAATTGTTTGAATTAAACTATTTGAATAAAGAACATACGTGGACTTTTCTCTCTGCTTTTAAATAATTTTGGCCTGTTTCTTTCAATAGCTATTTATTGGTAACTTTATCTCATATTCAGCAAAGGTTTGTCAGGAGTATAGAACATGCCATGCACTGTACTAAGTAAATGTGCATATAGTATATAAGTTTTGGTGACCTGCTATTCTTAAGACTGAAAGGAATACAAAGATAAACCAGAGGCCCCTTCAAGTAGCTGATAGAAGTGACCAGACAACAGAAGTATTTATCATTTCAGTTCAGTCGCTCAGTCGTGTCTGACTCTTTGCAACCCCATGGACTGCAGCGCGCCAGGTCTCCCTCTCCATCACCAACTCCCGGAGTTCACTCAAACTCATGTCTGTTGAGTCAGTGATGCCATCTAACTGTCTCATCCTCTGTCTTCTCCCGCCTTCAATCTTGCCCAGAATCAGGGTCTTTTGAAATGAGTCAGTTCTTCACATCAGGTGGCCAAAGTATTGGAGTTTCAGTTTCAGCATCAGTCCTTCCAGTGAATATTCAGGACTGATTTCCTTTAGGATGGACTGGTTGGATTTCCTTGCAGGCCAAGGGACTCTCAAGAGTCTTCTCCAACACCACAGTTCAAAGGCATCAGTTCTTCAGCACTCAGCTTTCTTTGCAGTCCAACTCTCATATCCATACACGACTACTGGAAAAACCATAGCCTTGACTAGATGGACCTTTGTCGGCAAAGTAGTATCTCTGCTTTTTAATATGCTGTCTAGGTTGATTATAAGTTTTCTTTCAAGCAACAAGCATCTTTTAATTTCATGGCTGCAGTCACCATCTGCAATGATTTTGGACCCCCCCAAAATAAAATCTTTCACTGTTTCCATTGTTTCCACATCTGTTTGCCATGAAGTGATGGGACCTGATGCCATGATCTTAGTTTTCTGAATGTTGACCTTTAAGCCAACTTTTTCACTCTCCTCTTTCACTTTCATCAAGAGGCTCTTTAGTTCATCTTTGCTTTCTGCCATAAGGATGGTGTCATCTGCGTGTCTGAGGTTATTGATATTTCTCATGGCAATCTTGACTCCAGCTTGTGGTTCATCCAGTCCAACATTTCTCATGATGTACTCTGCATATAAGGTAAATAAGCAGGGTGACAATATGCAGCCTTGACGTACTGGAACCAGTACGTTTCCTGATTTGGAACCAGTCTGTTGTTCCATGTCCAGTTGTTCTATCTGTTGCTTCGTGACCTGCATACAGATTTCTCAGGAGACAGGTCAGGTGGTCTGGTATTCCCATCTCTTAAGAATTTTCCACAGTTTGTTGTGATCCACACAGTCAAAGGCTTTGGCATACTCAATAATGCAGAAGTAGATGTTTTTCTGGACCTCTGTCACTTTTTTGATGATCCAGTGAGTGTTGGCAATTTGATCTCTGGTTCCTCTGCCTTTTCTAAATCTAGCTTGAACATCTGGAAGTTCACAGTTCACGTACTGTTGAAGCCTGGCTTAGAGAATTTTGAGCATTACTTTACTAGCGTGTGAGATTAGTATAATTGTGTGGTAGTTTGAGCATTCTCTGGCATTGCCTTTATTTGGGGTTGGAATGAAAACTGACCTTTTCAAGTCCTGTGGCCACTGCTGAGTTTTTCAAATTTGCTGGCATATTGAGTGCAGCATTTTCACAGCATCCTCTTTTAGGATTTGAAATAACTCAACTGGAATTCCATCACCCTCCACTAGCTTTGTTCCTAGTGATGCTTCCTAAGGCCCACTTGACTTCACATTCCAGGATGTCTGGCTCTAGGGGAGTGATCACACCATCATGATTATCTGGGTTGTGAAGATCTTTTTGTACAGTTCTTCTGTGTATTCTTGCCACCTCTTCTTAATATCTTCTGCTTCTGTTAGGTCCCTACCATTTCTGTCCTTTATTGTGCCCATCTTTGCATGAAATGTTCCCTTGGTATTTCTGATTTTCTTGAAGAGATATCTAGTCTTTCCCGTTCTATTGTTTTGCTCTGTTTCTTTGCATTGATCACTGAGGAAGGCTTTCTTATTTCTCCTTGCTATTCTTTGAAACTCTCCATTCAGATAGGTATATCTTTCCTTTTCTCCTTTGCCTTTAGCTTCGCTTCTTTTCTCAGCTATTTGTAAGGCCTCTTCAGACAACCATTTTGCCTTTTTACATTTCTTTTTCTTGGTCTTGATCACTGTCTCCTGTACAATGTCACCAACTTCCATCCATAGTTCTTCAGGCACTCTTATCAGATCTAATCCCTTGAATCTATTTGTCACTTCCACTGTATAATCGCAAGGGATTTGACTGAGGTCATAGCTGAATGGTCTAGTGGTTTTCCCTACTTTCTTCAATTTAAGTCTGAACTTGGCAATAAGGAGTTCATGATTTGAGCCACAGTCAGCTCCTGGTCTTGTTTTTGCTGACTGTATAGAGCTTCTCCACCTTTGTCTGCAAAGAATATAATCCATCTGAATTTGGTATAGACTGTCTGGTGATGTCCATGTGTAGAGTCTTGTCTTGTGTTGTTGGAAGAGGGTGTTTCCTATGATCAGTGCATTCTCTTCACAAAACTCTATTAGCCTTTGCCCTTCATTCTGTACTCCAAGGCCAAATTTGCCTGTTACTCCAGGTGTTTCTTAACTTCTGACTTATGCATTCCAGTCCCCTATAATGGAAAAGACATCTTTTTTGGGTGTTAGTTCTAAAATGTCTTGTAGGTCTTCATAGAACCATCCAACTTAAGCTTCTTCAGCATTACTGGTCACAGCATAGACTTGGATCATTGTGATATTGAATGGTTTGCCTTGGGAACGAACAGAGATCATTCTGTCATTTTTTGAGATTGCATCCAAGTACTGCATTTCAGACTCGACTGTGATGGCTACTCCATTTCTATTAAGAGATTCTTGCCCACAGTAGTAGATATAATGGTCATCTGAGTTAAATTCACCCATTTATACATGTCATCAAGTTAAACTCCCGCCCACTTCCTCCTCTTCTTTGGCCTCATTTTCTTGGCATCCTCCTCTTTTCTGTCTCCTTTTTATTTGAGTGATGAAATTAAGAAAGTTGATTTCCATGGAAGAGGCCAGCTAAGAAGGCGATAATGCCCCATATCATCCTGATATCAGTAAAAGAAGAAAACATTTAGACGGGGTGAGTTAGGTAGACACTGTTGAGAAGGATAATTTTTACATATATACTGGATTGCTGTTTACTTTCAGACTCTTGAAGTATATAAGCAAAGTTTTTTTTTTTTATTAACCTGGCCTTTATTTCAATTATGCAATTTAAAGAAACAATCCAAACATCTCAGTAACTTACAACAATAAGCATACATTTCTTACTTATAAGTCTGCAGGGCACCTGGGGCAGTTCTTTTGAGCAAAGATTTTTAAATCACCAGGCTGAAAGTAACGGGGTCCCTAGAGCATTCAGAGGCTTAGGGTACCCTTTATTTAAGCAATTACTAGTTTAAAAGCACCTTTAAGAACACTGACATCATCGTCATCAAGTTGCCACCCAACAAGCTGAACCTCTTGCAGAAAAGTTAGTTTGGATAACACATGGCTAAGTTTCCTGACTAATGATGCATCAGGTAAAAGTCCTTTCGTACTGAAGTCAAAAAACACCAGTTGCTTAAGACTCTCAAATCCGCTCATGAAGGCAAGCCATCCATCACTGCTCACACAATTTCCCGCCAAATCCAACTGCTGGAAGTTTTCCAGAGGATTGTTTTCAAAAAATACACCTGAATAAAAACATAGGAATAAATCCATTAACTAGAAAAAAGGTGGGGTTTTTTTTTGTTTGTTTTTAATTTTAAGAGAAATGGCTATGTTTGGACCAGTGCTTTGCTTAAGAAATTAGAATTCTCTGTGTAGTTAGAAAAGTGATGATAAACCTGGTTCATTATATTTACAAATTATATTTTTCCTAAAGTGTAAGGAAATCTGATAAATAGCAATTAAAGCAAACCAATATAAATAAAGTATGTACTTTTTCTCTTTTTCTGACTTTTCCAAGAAATGGAAGATTGTGTAAAAATTGAGATGTGGGAGATACAATTGAAATATTCAGTACTTGTTTTCAGAACTGGAGTCAGACTTTGGCAGCATTAGGTCATTTCCTCTTCTGGAGAAGTGTACACTACCTAACGATTGTTTCTTTGGGTATGAAATGTTCCAAACTGTAAACTCGAGTAAGGAAACTCCTTCAGTATCTCAAGATAAAGAGTTTTGGGGGTGTTATTTTTAACCCTCTTTAAACTCTTAAGGAATTTCCTTACAGAATAGGGCACTCTAAAGTACCTCCTCCAAGGACTGCCCTTATGGCACCACCTTTATGGCAGAAAGCAAAGAAGAACTGAAGAGCCTCTTGATGAAAGTGAAAGAGGAGAGTGAAAAAGTTGGCTTAAAACTCAACATTCAGAAAACTAAGATCATGGCATCTGGTCCCATCACTTCATGGCAAATAGATGTGGAAACAATGGAAACAGTGAGACTTTATTTTGGGGGGCTTCAAAATCACTGCAGATGGTGACTGCAGCCATGAAATTAAAAGATGCTTGCTCCTTGGAAGAAAAGTTATGACAAACCTAGACAGCATATTAAAAAGCAGAGACATCACTTTGCCAACAAAGATCCGTCTAGTCAAGGCCATGGTTTTTCCAGTAGTCATGTTTGGATGTGAGAGTTGGACTATAAAGAAAGCTGAGCACCGAAGAACTGATGCTTTTGAACTGTGGTGTTGGAGAAGACTCTTGAGAGTCCCTTGGACTGCAAGGAGATCCCACCAGTCCATCCTGAAAGAAATCAGTCCTGAATATTCACTGGAAGGACTGATGCTGAAACTGAAACTCCAATACTTTGGCCACCTGATGTGAAGAACTGACTCATTTGAAAAGATCCTGATGCTGAGAAAGATGGAAGGCGGGAGGAGAAGGGGATGACAGGATGAGACAGTTGGATGGCATCACCGACTCAATGGACATGAATCAACTGCGGGAGTTGGTGATGGACAGGGAGACCTGGCGTGCTGCAGTCCGTGGGGTTGCGAAGAGTTAGACACGACTGAGTGACTGAACTGCACACGGCTGCCCTGGTGGCTCAGTAGATCAGAATCCGCCTGCCAATGTAGGAGATAGAGTTGCAATCCCTGGTCCAGGTAGATCCCACATACCTCAGAGCAACTAAGCCCATATGCCACCACTGTTGAGCCTGTGGTCAAGAGCCTGCCAGCTACAAATACTGAGCCCACACACCCTATAGTCTCTGCTCCGCAACAAGAGAAGCCGCTGCAAGAAGAAGCATGCTTTCTCCAACTATAGAGTAGCCCCTGCTCTCTGCAATTGGAGAAAAGCCTATGTAGCAACGAAGACCCAGCACAACCATAAATAAATGTTTAAAAAAAATTTTTTTTAAAAAGTACTCCTACAATGGAAAGGTAAATATCCTAGCCATTACCATGAAGTTGAAAGTAACGGAGGAGTAAAGAACAAGTAGGTTTCTGGGTCTGAAAGACTGCACAGAGCAAAGCCACTCCACCTGCCTGGACTGCGCACTCCTGAGTGTTACAGGAGAGGGGTGTGTGCTGTGCTCTGTGCTTCCAGCTCTGTGCTCTGGAAGCCAAGGTGTGGCTGGGTCTCCTTACACCAGCTTGGCCTGTGCCCAGCCTCACTCATACATAGGGCCTCACTTTCTCCTTTCTTCCTCCTTCCCATAATGAGCCCTTCTTCCTCATAGGTAGTTTTCTCCCTTCTCTTCTTATACCTCATTCTCAAGTCCTTTCTGCCTCTGCCTCTTTCCCAGGTTCTTCCCAGCAGAGTATGTGCTCAGTCAAATACTGGTTGCCAGTTAGCATGTCTGTATATAAAGCTCCTTCGCCTGCAAGAAGCAACTTCATTTCTCCTCCTCAATTACCAGAACAGATTGTACCACCTGAAAGGAAATTTAACGAAGAATTTCAAGCCCGTGTCCCACCCTCACAGGGTAAGCTATTTATACAGGCTACGTGCCAGGCTTCAAGAATGGTATCAATTAGATTTTTGGATAATTACCAGAATGTGCACAAGCACACAAACCAAGAATAAGCAAGGTAATCCACAAGGACACGTATTTTATCCATTGAATCTGGTATTTTTGTCCATGAGGAGCAGACTGCTTCTGAGAGAAGAGGAATCAGTGACATTTAGCTCTGTAGACTGTATGTGGGTTGTGGAGAATGCAAGTGGCTTGATCCTAATTCCAGGCAGAATCTCAGATTCTCTGGGTAGAAGGATTATGATCCTTGAAGGGTTCCTACAACCTAAGCAAAGCTCTAGTGTGGCCGAGACCACCCTGTAGTTCCCCTGAGCCAGAGCTCTTACCGTTTATTTATTCAACAAACATTTTTGAGTGCCTACCATGTACCCAGGGTTGTGCTGGGGGCTGGGGATAACATAAAAGGGCATATGGTCTCTGTCTCCTTGGGTTACACGTAGTGTGAAAACACACAATGAAGTAACTAGATGGAAGATAGGTGCTGTGGCAGGTCCGGGTGCCTTGGGAACACACAAAGGCAATGGGCCTTCCGGCCCCCCTTGGTTTGCAGAGCAGTGGCAACTGGGCTTATATACTCCAGGAGAAAGGCAAGGATCCTTCTCAGGGAAAGTTGAACTGCCTCCAAGGAAAGGCCCTACACAGGAAAAGCTATTTTTCTTTCCTGACCACCCACGGTGAACCTAAGCCCCTCCCTCCAGTGCAGGGAGCTTCCTACCAATTGTGCCTCACTCTAAAATGTGAAGAGAACAGTTCAGGAATACTAGACAGTGGAGAACAGGCTCCAACAAGAAACTGAAGACAGACAAAAAGTCGAACAAAAAGCTCCCAAGAAATGAGGCAACATAGGGAACAGAAAAAACAAACTTCATAAATTTAGTTTTTTTCAGAGACCTCAAAAA
Organism: Antilocapra americana; assembly: GCA_007570785.1. NCBI lineage: Eukaryota > Metazoa > Chordata > Mammalia > Artiodactyla > Antilocapridae > Antilocapra > Antilocapra americana. The sequence goes on from ML664196.1 coordinate 469,940, forward strand.
GTTCCTGTGTGTAACACAATAAAAATAAGATGCTATTAAAAAAAAATTCTGAGGATCCATATGGCAGAATGATTTGGCTCAGAACTTACTGCTGAGCTAGAACATAAGTATGGTCTGTGGTGGTTCTTTTTTTGAGAAAAAGAAATTGGATAATGGAGTTCAGATGTGATGGCTGCCTTTTTGAGAACATGCTAGATTGTGAGTTCAGCCTCAAACATTTATTTTATTTATTTTTTTATTGTAACAAATTCAAGAAAGACTTCTTTCTTTACAATATTGTGTTGGGTTTGCCATACATTGACATGAATCCACCATGGGTATACATGGGGGAACACATGTATAGCCTCAAACATTTAAATCAAACTATGTCATCGAAAAAAGTAAGTGAGAACAGGTGCAGTAGATCCTTGAGCGCACAATGATTCCTATTCAATAGTCCCAGATTGCTGATCAGGAAGAAACAAAATTTGGGGAGTCAAAATTCAAACATAGCAATTAAAGCTTTAAGATGAAGTGTAATCTTTAAGGAAGAAGAACAGAGAGCTTAGGACAAGGTTCTAAGAAAATTGGGAGTGTTTAACATCTGTGTGGAGGAACTGCCATGGCAAAGGAGACTGAGAAGTAACCAAGGTACTTGAAAGTCAAGGGAACATTTTGAAAAGGAGAGCGTGCTCAGCATCAACTTTTACATAGGTAAGTCAAACACTTTGGGAAAATATCCAGTAAGTCATAGGCAAATGTGTAGAGTCAGCTGGAATAAGTAGGAAGAAGAGGATGGTCAGATAGTGGAGATGTGTTGAGGGTACATAAATTTTTGCTTTGAAGGGAAGGAGGGAGAAGATGATAGTCATAGGAGAAAGATAGGAGTCAGAAAGAGTTCTATATAAAATGAGAGAGGTTTGAACACCTTTAAAAACTGATAGGAAGGAGTAAAGAAAGGCATAATTGTGAAATGATCTTAACAGGGTTGAGAGCAGGAATGGGATCTCAATCAAGGCTAGAGCAGAGAGACTGCCCTCAGAAGGGGAGAGACCTACTATAATGTAATAAGAAAAGGAGAGAGATGGGGGAAATCACATTCACTGTGAAACAGATAAAGACATGGATTAAGGAGAATAAAGTTTAAAATTGTTTATGTAGAGAGAGCTGCATACAGAGGCACAGTTAGATTGTCAGGAAATGTTGACAGGTTGTGTTTATTATTTTAACTGACCTCGTATTCAGAATTGGATAGGTCACTAATTTCACCTATTTACTCATGAATCTATCACTTAACTTGAGAATAAGAACATGGATAAAAACTTGGATCTATTATGTGGTATCCTCCTGTTGTACACATCTGTCCCCTCTGACCCACAGAAACTACTGTTCTGATTTAGAGCTTGTCATTCTTTTGTATTTTTAAAAATACAGTTTTGACAAGTACTGTATAAATACAGTTGCTGAGGATATACTTTTAGGGTCTTTTTGATATATAATATACATACCATAAAATTCAGTCTTTTAAAGTATAACTGTAGTGGGTTTGGGGCTTCCCCAGGGGCTCAGCAGTAAAGAATCCACCTGCAGTGCCGGAGATGCAGGCAGGAGACTAGGGTTCAGTTCCTGGGTTGGGCAGATCCCCTGGAGAAAGGAAATGGCAACCCACTCCAGTGTTATTGCCTGAAAAATCCCAATCCATGTGATTGGGGTCTCAAAAGAGACATGACTGGGCAACTAAACGGCAACAACATAGTGTGTTTTAGTATACCCACAAAGTTGTACACCACTGTCTAATTCCAGGACATCTTCATCACCTCCAAAACTGAACTCCACGGCATTATCAGTCATTCTCACCCCACCCCCCAACATTGGCAACCATTAATCCACTTTTCATCACTATGGATTTTCCCATTTTGGACATTCATATAAATGTGATCATACTATATATGGTCTTTTGTGACTGGCTTCTTTCACTTGGTATGATATTTTCAAGGTTCATCCATGTTATAGTGTGTTCTAATATTTCTTTCCTTTCTATGGCTGATTAAGACTCTATTTTGTAGATACATCACATTTTTTTAAATCCATTTAGTAGTGATGGACACTTGGGTTGTTTCCACTTTGGGATTATAAAATATGCGATGAACATTGCTGTGCATGTTTTTGTATGGATTTATTTTCATTTCTCTTGGATTCCTCAGGGTGGAGTTGGTAACTCTATGTTTAACCTTTTGAAGAGGTGCCAGAATGTTTTCCTAAGTAGGAAACAGTCCAACCACCAGCATATGAGGGCTCCAATTTTTCTGTGTCCTTGTCAACACTTTTTATTGCCTGTCCTTTTTTTATTGTAACCATCCTGGTGGATGATGAGGCATTTCACTGTGGCTTTGGTTTTCATTTCCCTGATGGCTAATGATACTGAGCATTTTTTCTGATGTTTATTAGCCATTTATATATCTTCTTTGGAGAAATGCCTATTTAGATTCTTTGTCTTCTCTAAACTCTGTCGAGTTGTCTTTTTATCAATGAGTTGTAGGAGTTCTTATATATTCTAGATAGTAGTCCTTTATCAGATATATGGTATGAATAAAGCCACTACAAACATTCATGTGCCTATGTTTCCACTTTGATTAATGAAATTATTTGTGTTGCTCTGCTTTTTCTTGATCAATTTTGCTTAATTCCTATCTCTATTCCTCTGTTACTCTTTAAAGAACCATTTGAAGCTTTACTAATCTTTCTTTAAATTTATTTTTGTCTTCCCTATTTCATTGATTTATATTCTTATGTTTATTATCTTGAGTTTACTCTTTTTCTGGCTTCTTAAATTAGAAACAATAATTTTCAGCCTTTCTTCTCCTCCAATATAAGTATTTAAGACTACAAGCATTTTATTCAAGCCCTGTTCTTGCTGCATGCTATGTTTCAATATATAATGCTTTATTATCATTTTCTCTAAGTATTTTCATTGAAACTTGTCACTATAAACCTGAAATGTACCTATATGCCAAATTGTGTGATTTTTCCCAATGGTCTGAGTATAGGTACAGAACAAGGACAAGGAAAACTGAGGACAATCCAGGCTTTGAGTTTTGCCAGCAAATACACCCTAACCACTGTATCTAATTTCACACCTCACTTCCACATCTCATTTTCTCCCTGCATTTCATTAAGTAGTCTTTATTTAGATGCTCCATCTCTCATTATACTTTCTTCATTTCAATTTTGCATCTGTCACAGACGCAGGCCATCACTAAATGTCATTACCTAAATTGACTTGTCATACTGTGGGCCATGAGAGTTTCAGCTATTTTGACAAGAAGGTTTGCAGGATGAAGGATGGGATTTAAACTAGGTGGGAAGAAAAGTCAAAATAAACAGGAGCTATTTAGTAGGTAAGTGGTAGTGGGCTCAATGGACTGGACGTCCCAATGAAATAAAATGAACTGGTGATGAGTCACTAAGTAACTAAGGTGGAAGTGTAGAAGGCTGTTTGAGAATGAATTGTCTGAATTTAATATCTTAGAGGTAGAACAATTTTAAGTGGAGTTATCATAATCTGATAATTCCATGCTCACAGGTGGGTGAAGGATAATTGAAGGGAAAGACCAAAGAGGGGGTTCCTGGGTGTTGGCTGAGTAGTTTCACATAAAAAGTGAAGTCTTCTCAGTTGATGACCAAAATTAGAGGGTGAGGAATTCTGTAAGACAGTTGTCAAAGCCTTCAGTGCGTAAAAGATGAAAATAAATTCAGAGTTCATCACAATAAGGACAAGCCAAGGTTCAGTTAAATGGCCTAGGCTACATGGAAGTAGGAAGTAGGAATGCTTCATGAGGTTGGAGGAGTGGACTGGAAGGACAGTGAAAATCAAGGAGAAATTGACCTTGTCTTTTGGACTCTTGAGAGGCATAAAGATCAAGAGAATAAAAAGTGACTAATTAAGAGAGCTGTAGGGGAGAGCCAGATTTCAGTTAGGACCAGGAGGTGTCTAAAACCCTTGGTAGAAAGGTACTTTTCTGAAAATACACCCTATGTCTCCAGCGCATCTTATCTACCACATGTTTCATTAAATACTTCCTATGACATATTTCCTCCCTGCTTCTTCCTATGCAGCCTATATTTGAAACACTCCCCATCTCTTATTACCAGCCTGCATTTTATTATCCCATCTCAAGACATATTATGTCTCATCCATCACATATACCATCACTAAATAGGGATGGGAATCCCAAAGCCAGGTCCGACCCAGGAGAAGTATCATGGACCAGAGTCAAGAAACTTATACTAGAGGCTTGAAGAATTGGTTGATTCGGATACCATAAAGAGTTTGTGAAATCATACAAATGTGTTTTAGAATTTGGGGATGATTTTATATATAAGAAAATAGCATTTACTATAATGGGTTTCCTAAGAACCCAAGCTAGCCTATCTCGTGGCAAATTGTGGAGGTACTATCAGTTCTTTTGTTCTTTTATACAACATATTTATTGAGTGTGGGATATACATTCAATACCAAGTCTAATGAGCCCTGTTCTCTGAGCCCTCTTCTCTAAGATCTCACAGTTTAGTGGGAGAATGAATACATTCTCTAAGTTCAAATGGTAAGTGCTCTAACAAAAATAAATGGCTATCTGTGTATAATAATGAAAACCACAGTTTTTTTTAAACCTGAATTGAATATAAGTACATTGGAAGACTGACATGTGTATTAAAGCTGAACATATGAAAAGTGAAAGTTGCATCCAACACTTTGTGACCCCATGAACTGTAGCCCACCAGATTCCTCTGTCCATGGTACTCTCCAGTCAAGAATACTGGAGTAGGTAGGCATTTCCTTCTCCAGGGTTCTTCCCAACCCAGGGATCAAACCTGGATCTCCTACATGGCAGGCAGAGTCTACCATTTGAGCCACCAGTGAAGCCCAAAGCTTAACATATGCTTTACCTATAACTCAAACCCACTCCTGTGTAGGCACCCAGCAGAAATGTGCCCATATGTTCACAAAAGATGTACACAAGGATGTTCATAGCAGCATTATTTATAGTATGCAAAAGCTAAAATTACTCAAATATCAACAGTAGAATGGGAAAAATCAGTTGAAGTATATTCATAGAATAGATTTTACAGCAATGAGAGTGAATGAATCTTGACTATACATAATAATATCAATGAATTTCACACGTGTGATATTGAACCAAAGAAAACTCAAAAGAGTATACAGTATATGATTCCATTTATGTAAAATTAAAAAGCAGCCAAGACTAATCTATGATGTTAGAAGTCAGGAAGCTGGGAGAAGCTGACAGTTTTCTAAGTTTCTTTCTTCTTTTTTTAATTTTCTATGTATTGATCTGGGTACTAGTGCATATACCTATGAACCTTATGAAAATTCATTGTACTATCTACTTAGGATTTGTACACTTTTCTGCGGGTATGTTACACATCAATTAAAAAACACAAACCCAAAATGAACCCTGATTTTGGCCTCTTCTGCCTTCTTCTGTTAGTGATTCCCATTACGGAGGAAACAAATCTATTCTTCTCGCTGCTGTTACTAGAGCCCAGTAGTAGAGGGGAGAGGAGAGACCTGAAGGTGAAGCCTGTTATTCGAAGAGCACATTAGTCTGGCTATGTGAAGGAAGGGCTTCCCTGGTGGCGCAGTGGTAAGGACTCCTCCTGTCAATGCAGGAGACCCAGGTTCAATTCCTGGGTCAGCAAGATCCCATGGAGAAGAAACTAGCAACCCTCTCCAGTATTCTTGCCTGGGAAATCCCATGGCCAGAGGAGCCTGGGAGGCTACAGTCCACGGTGTGGTGAAAGACTGGACACGACCGAGTGACTGAACAGCGATGTGAAGGAAGGTCCTGAACTGAGTTTGGTACTAGGGGGCTAGATGTAACTGAATTACTCTTCATAATAACATAGAAGGATTTTTTTTTTATTGTTTGGGGATTGTAAGAGATGGTGATGAAATAGGACAGGGCAATTAACAGGCAACTGGAGCCTGAATTGGCAGAAATGGTCTTGCATCTATTTGAGAAAGAGGACGTGCCAATATTAAACTTAAGTGCTATTCAGAGCTATCATGCAAACCCACCCTTTACAAAGCATTCAGTAAATCTGCTACATCTGTAATTATACTGAGACCTTCTTTTTTTTTTTTTTTTTTTTTAAATTTTTTTTTTTTATTTTTTTTAATTATTGTTTTAGCCATACATTGTTATGATATCACCATGGGTTTACATATGCTTCCCCTCCGGGTCCCCCCTCCCCCCCTCCCCCCCCCCCGGGAAATCTCGCTGCACCAGTCCCGAGCATCAATCCTGGGCTGGCGATTGATTAGACACATGACAATTAACATGCTTCAATGCCCTTCTCCCATCTCATCCCACCCTTACCCTCATCCACAAAGTCCACAAGTCTATTCTATACATCTGCGTTCCTTTTGTTGTCTCCCATGTTGGGTTCTCATTACTGTCTTTCTAAATTCCATATATATGTGTTAATATACTGTATTGTTGTTTTTGCTTCTGGCTTACTTCACTCTGGATAATGGGCTCCAGTTTCGTCCATCTGAGTAGAATTGCTTCAAATGAATTTTTTTTTAATGCTGAGTAATATTCCATTGTGTATATATACCACAGCTTTCTTATCCATTCGTCAGTTGATGGGCATCTAGGTTGCTTCCATGTCCTGGCTATTGTAAACAATGCAGCGATGAACATTGGGGTGCACGTGGCTCTTTCAATTCTGGTTTCCTCGGTGTATATGCCCAGCAGTGGGATTGCCGGGTCATATGGCAGGTCTATTTGCAGCTTTTTAAGGAACCTCCACACTGTTTTCCATAGTGGCTGTACTAGTTTGCATTCCCACCAACAGTGTAAGAGGGTTCCCTTTTCTCCACATCCTCTCCAGCATTTTGAGACCTTCTTGTAGATGTTAAGGATAAGTGAATTCTCCCCATCTGAGTAACTTGGAGAATAGGGAAAGGAATACCACAAGGGGTAAGTTGACACGGATCCAGAGTCACACAAAAACAGAAATGCCCTGGATCTAGCATGTGAATTAGAGCAGTTTTTTTTAAATCATTTTTTAAATTGAAGTATAGTTAATTTATAATATGTTAGTTTCAGGTGTACACGAAAGTGATTAGTTCCATATATATATATTTCCTGTTCAGATTATTTTCCATTATACGTTACTGTAAGATATTGAAAGTTCCCTGTGTTGTACATCCCTGTGTTGCCCATCCATTTTATATATAGTAGTGTGTATATGTTAATCCCAAACTTCCAATTTAATTCTCCACCATCCCCAATCCTGCTGTTGTTTTCTTTGGTAACCGTAAGATTTTTTCCCTATGTTTGAGAGTCTGTAAATAAGTATTTGCATCATTTTTATAGATTCCACTTATAAGTGATGTCATATAATATTTGTCTTTCTTTGTCTGACTTACTTCACTTCACATGATCATCTCTAGGTCCATCCATGTTGCTACAAATGGCATTTCATGCTTTTTTATGGCTAATATTCCATTGTATATATGTACCACATCTTTTTTTTAGTTGTTTAAAGAAGACTTTAAAGTATATGTAAATACTATAAAAATGTATGTGTATGTGTGCATTGGATAACAAGATAAAATGTACTTTTAAAATGTGGGTCATACCCAGCAATCCCACTGCTGGGCATACACACCAAGGAAACCAGAATTGAAAGAGACACGTGTACCCCAATGTTCATCGCTGCATTGTTTACAATAGCCAGGACATGGAAGCAACCTAGATGCCCATCAACTGACGAATGGATAAGAAAGCTGTGGTACATATACACAATGGAATATTACTCAGCATTAAAAAAAATTCATTTGAAGCAGTTCTACTCAGGTGGACGGAACTGGAGCCTATTATCCAAAGTGAAGTAAGCCAGAAGGAAAAACAAAAATACAGTATACTATATATACTCATATACTCAGCATATATATGGAATTTAGAAAGACGGTAACGAGAACCCAGCATGCGAGACAGCAAAAGAAACACAGATGTATAGAACAGTCTTGTGGACTCTGTGGAAGAGGGCAAGGGTGGGATGATATGGGAGAATGGCATTGAAACATGTTAATTATCATATGTGAAATCAATCGCCAGCCCAGGTTTGATGCTCGGGGCTGGTGCACCGGGATGACCCAGGGAGAGGGAATCGGGAGGGAGGAGGGAGGGGGGTTCTGGAGGGGGGACATATGTATGCCCATGGCGGATTCATGTCAATGTATGGCAAAACTAACACAATAAAGTAAAGAAAATTTAAAAAAAATGTGGGTCATAGTCAAAAAAATTTGAAAGACTGGACAAGAGGCTTAAAACGACCATCTAGGATAGTCTTAGGGGTGCAGAAGAGAGAGCATAAGGAGACTATTTGACCAAGAGTAGCTAGTGGGAATCTGCTGTATTGCACAGGAAACTCACCCTGGTGCTCTCTGACAACCTAGAGGGGTGAAATGATGAAGTGGGAGGGACGTTCAAGGAGGAGGGAACATATGTATACCTATGGCTGATTTATGTTGATGTACAGCAGAAACCAACACAACATTATAAAGCAATTATCGTCCAATTAAAAATAAATAAATTTTTTAAAAAAGGAGACTGTTTCACTAAGAAAGAGATACATCAGCTAGGTCTTAAAGGACTGTAGAGGAGGTGAGGGGCTTCCCAGAGGGAGTGCATGTACAAAGGCATTTTGGAGGACTAGCAAGAGGTTCATGCAGATGAAGCCTCACATAGGTGGGGAGGCATACAGAAGATGAAGGTGGAGAGGAATGTGGATTGGGGCTCTATTGTGAAGGATCTTATACATCAAAAGTGAGCGGGCTGAAGAAGTTCTTTTTTAAAGAAAGATGACCCTAGCATCTGGTTCCCCTTGAAGCTGCCAGAGAATAATGATCACAGTACCATTTATTGAGCATATACAATGAATTAGTATTGAACTTCTTACTATGCATTAGCTTAATTATGGATTAGTATAATAACCTCTCATATGGTAGGCATTATAATCATCCCCATTTGACGATGAGCAAACCGGGGTTCAGCAGCTTGAAGTTGCTGCAGGCCATACATCTATCAAGTGGAAAGGATGGGTAGGTCTGCCTGACTCTAAAACTAATTCACTTAACCACTTCATAATGATGGAGCCTCTAGAGGGGACTGACAGCAGTCTCATCACCTGGCTGGAGACCAAGGGCAGAGAATGCTTGGCTCTCACTCTTCAGCTAGTGCCTCACATCCAAGCACACTGCTTTTTATACCTCTAGCTGTGTGCGTGTGCACACTCAGTTGTGTCTGACTCTGCGACTTCAAGGACTGTAGCCCACCAGCCTCCTCTGTCCATGGGATTTTCTAGGCAAGAATCTGGAGTGGGTTGCCATTTCCTACTCCAGGGGATCTTCCTGATCCAGGGATCAAACCTGGGTGTCACTGGCAGGCAGATTCTTTACCACTGAGCCACCTAGGAAGCCCTTATATCTTTGGCGGGGAGGAGGAAATGGCTGGAGAGAAGCCATGCCAGCACCAGCACTCTCTCGCTCCTTTCATCAACTCTTCTGTCTCTAGCCCTCTCCCTGTTTTGGTCTGACAATCTTCTTATGTCTCTTCTCCTTAAAAAAAAAAAAAAAAAAGTTTGGCCTTGCTGCACGGCATGAGGTATCTTAGTTCCCCGATCAGGGATGGAACTGGTGGCCCCTGCAGAGGAAGTGCAGAGTCTTAACCACTGGACTGCCAAGGAGATTCCATGTCTCTGTTTGTTTATGAAACAGGGATAATAGCTATGTTTTACTAGGTATATAATGGTAATTCCACAAATTCTTTTTAAAAACACTTTGAGAATAAATTAGTTCTTCATATTGTCATTTTTTCACTTGCATCTTGGGGTACATCATTACAGGTAAATTCCCAAGAGTCAGCTGTCTTCTATTATATTTCTCATTTATATATAGACACTGTTAGACACTAGACTATTAAAGTGAAATGGCAAATTACTTCCTTAGCTTAGTTCTTAACAAACACACCACAGCATCTCCGTCTCTGGACTCAATAGTCAGCCTCAGAAGTGGGCAAGTTAAGCAACTACCTACTTACAGATTTGAAAGATGATAAAGGGTCTCTACCTAAAAATACCTTCCCTCACCTGTAATTCTAATTCTACACACTCCCCAACAGCTTCCTTGAAAAGACATATCCTTTCCAACTTGCTTTAGGTTACCTGAGAAGGATTATTTATTAGCTAATTAGCCTGTCACAGAAACCCCACCTGCTTCCAATATCACCCAGAATAGCAGAAGGTCCTGAAAGAATGACACCCAGGATGATATGATTTGATGGGTAAGGAAGTAGGTAGAGGAGATGGAAGTGGAGTTAGAAATTAAAGGAAGGAGAGGACTTCCCTGGTGGTCCAGTGGTTAAGAATCTGCCTACCAACGCAGATCACACAGTTCAATCCCTGATCCAGGAAGATCCACATGCTGCAGAGCAACTAAGCCTGCAAGCCGCAACTACTGAAGCCTCTGTGCCTAGACCCTGTGTCCCACAACAAGAGAAGCCACCATGATGAGAAACCCTGCACTGCAACCAAGAATAGCCCCAAAGTCCAAGCACAGCAGCAGAGACCCAGTACAACCAAAACTAAATAAAAGAATTAAGGGAAGGAAAGACCCAGAATCTCAGCACCACTAAGAATTTCAGAACCTTTGGGCAGCCTAAGGACTTAAAGACATACACATCTCTAAGAGAAATTTTTAAAAGAGGGAGTTAGTCTTTAATGAGTATAGAGTTTCAACCAGGGAAAATTAAAAAGTTCTAGAGATGGATGGTGATGGTGGTTGCTTAAGAACGTGAATTCCACAAAACTGTAGATTTAAAAATGGTTAAAATGGTAAGTTTTATGATGTGTATAAATACTTTCTAGACAATCTGTGAGGGAAATGAAGGCAGTCCAGGTGGTTTTCACCAATCCTTTGCTTTAGGTAATATAGTAGCCAGCCTTCGAGTTGGCTCCAGTGATCCTCACCTCCCTGGGTTGGGCTGACATGAGTAACCATAGGACACAGCAGAGATGACCCCAGAAATGATCTTCCCTGGCTAGGTCATAAAGGGTATTGCAACATCTAACTGATTTCTCTCTTGGTTCTCTTGCTCTTTGGAGAGAGTGAGCTGCCATGTTGTGAGGACATGCAAGCAGTGTTTGGAGAGGTCCAGGGATAAGAAACCAGTGCCCCATCCAACAGCCAGCATGAACCTGCCAACCAAGTGAGGAGCCACCTTGGGAGCAGGTTTCCAGCAGCCCCAGTCAACATCTGTACTGCAACCTCATAACACAAAGCCAGAACCACCTAGCTAAGCTGCTTCCAAATTCCTGACCCACAGGAATGTGAGGTAATGTTTATAGTTGTTTGTTTTATAGTTGGTTTAAGCCACAAAGTTTTGGAGTCATCTTACACAGACATGATAACTAATACAGAGAGCATGGGGACACTTCAACTGCCTGAGGCTGTTGTGTCTTCAGTCATCTCTGTATCTTTATTTGTTCCTGGATTATTTTGCAGCTACTTAAATGTATTCCATGATCCCATTTACATTAAAATTGCACTTGGGCTTCCCTGATGGCTCAAATGGTAAAGAATCTGCCTGTGATGCAGGAGACATAAGAGATGCGGGTTCAATCCCTGGGTTGGAAAGATCCCCTGGAGAAGGGAATGGAATATTCACTCCAATATTCTTGCCTGGAGAATTCCATGGACAGAGGAGGCTGGGGTTCCAGTCCATGGGGTCACAAAGAATTAGACATGACTGAACCACTAACACGTTCTTTCTTTCTTTTTCTTACTTGTTTTGAATACCCAACAAGTGACTTAAACATATTTCCCAACACTGGAGGGGACTTGCTGAATTTCAGATGGTTAAGACCAGGAAGAGCAATTACTAGCATAATACACCTATCAGATAATGTGAATGTTTTTCCTTTAAATACTTTAGGTGAAATGCTTGAAGACAGGCCAGTGTCTTCAATCATTTTACTCTTTAACATGTGTGAACACTCTTTCAATATGTTTGCATAAAAAAGAGGAGTCAAATAAACAAATCAGATGCTTACTAACTAAGTAAATAGATCAAGCCAACTGAAGAACTTTGTGAGGGCTAACTTGTGTGTATACCTACCTAGAATTCTAATCTCTGCATCTGTGAGTCTCCAGTTTTTCAGCCCAAGCTTGACGAGCTGTGGGACCGTCTCCAGTTGCTCCAACAGTCTGGCCAGATTGACTCTTACATCACCACACCAGGGCAGCATCAGAACGGCTAGCTGTTCTAAGACGTGCAGCCTGTCAACTTGAAGAACCAGGGAGCAGTGTCAGAAATTGGATCCATCTCAAAATTGATAAAGGATGAAGGGATGTGAGAGGAGGAATTACTATTATCTATGAAGCCTGCTCAGTGTACAATAAGAATCTACTTGTTTTTTTGTTAATATTTTATGGGACGTGTTCAAGAATATACAAAATATATAAAACTATATATCCTAATATGCCAACTTTCAACACACACCAAATCATGGACAATCTTGCTGCAGTGTCGTCAAATTCCTTCCCTTCTATATTATTTTGAAGCAAATCTCAGACAGTAAGTACAAGGTTGTTTTATTTTAACATAATCACAGAATTGTTATCACAGCTTAAAAATCTTATCACTAACTTCTTAAGCAAATTTGTCCTGAATGTCACTCTCAGACACTAGCTCCCTGGAAGGAGGCAAGCAAGCAGGAATCTCAGGTGCAGTGATATGGGAAAACTGATAACTCAAAAACCATTGGCCTATATTCTTCAAGAGTAGTTTAAAAAAGGGCTACATTGACTTATGTAATGACTTTCACTTTCACTAAGGTCCATCTAGTAAGGCATATGTGGATAAAAGAAACTGCAGGAGTCAGGCTCTGCTTTTCTGACCTTTTGAGTATTTGGTTTTGGCTAAATTGTCATTCTTACTTAGTTCATGAAGAGCTTCACTTCCATCCTTTTCCAGATGATTTTCAGATAAATCAAGAATGCTCAGTCTGGCCAAGTTATGAAGATTCTTAGCTGGAAAAAAGAAATTTCAATCCAAAACAAGACTTTCAGGGAACTATAAATATATTTTAAAATATCCTTAGAAGAGGTCTGAATCCTTGTTTTCTTTGTTGGTAGCATACAAATCATTATTTCACTTGATTAATATAATTATTTCAAAAATGTCTCTGGAAAGATTTAACCCCCAGTTGCCACAACTATGATTGATGCACATGTATTTCCTGGTCCTAAGTTCTGACTAAAAAACTTCAATTCACCAAAAGCCTAATGCAGTCTGGAAGATAGTTTTTATGTCACTTTAGTAAAGTCACTCTGCTTTTCTAAAAGTTGGAATGGATAAACTCTGAGGTTGCTTACAATTCTAAATACCCTATCATGCAGGAGAAACAAAGGAACAAAACCAGATAAGATGAGCTGTTCTTTGTGTACTCAGTTTAGAGAATTTTGTTAATGTCACAGTTGTGATGCTAATAATAAAATCTTAGAAATTAAAAAAAGACAGATGAGAAGAGGTTAAAATTTTGGGAAACTATATTACATGTAAACATTAATCACAAATGCCATTGTTAGGCAGTGAGAATAGGAAAAAGGAGTCCAAAATGGCGGTGGCTAAAAGACAAAGAAAGGGAAAAGCCCATGAAAAGGGAACAAAGGAAAATTTTGAGGACTGGAGTGAGAACCTCAGGTGAAACAAATACCCTCTGTTCCTGGCTAGCCCTAATTTGCATATGGAAGGCTCAGAAGGGAGGAGACAAAAAGGTAAAAAAGAGGGTCAAGACAGATTGAGGCCTCTCCTTTGGGGTCAGCCCACCTTCACTCCTCCAGGGTGTACTATCCTTTGTTTGCTGAATAAAACTCTGAGCTGTAACTGAGCTGTAACACTGGTCCAGGGTTTCAAATCTTTGTTGTAGTGAGACAGAACTGACGAAATTACACTCTCCCGACACTATCATTCTAGTGAAGAGCTGCTTAATTCTTTTCTTCATTTTCAGATATTTATCATGGTTGTTTAATTTAGTTGAAGTTTTTCCTATCAAGACTGATTTAGAAATTAGTTTTTTAATGAATACATACTCTTGTTATAATATTAACTATTATTATTTTTAATCAATCATATGAACCCTTTTCTTAGAGTAAAGTATCTTCTGTGATTTGGTTTAAAATACAAAGCCTAGGACTTCCCAGGTGGCTCAGTGGTAAAGAATCTGCCTGCCCATACAAGAGACATGGATTCCATCTCTGGTCCAGGTTGATTCCACACACCACAGAACTACTAAGCCCATGCACCACAGCTACTGAGCCTGTGCTCTAGGGCCTGGGAGCCACAACTACTGAAGCCTATGTTCCCTAAAGCCTGTGCTCCTCAACAAGAAAAGCCACTTCAGTAAGAAAGCAACTAGAGAGTAGCTCCTGCTCATGGCAAATAGAGAAAAGCCAAGCAGCAACAAAGACCCAACAGAGCCTAAATAAATCAATAATTTTTTAAAACCTGCAAAGCTCCTCTTAGAAAGGGTACAGCTGGTATTTTCAGTTCTAAACCTGTCTCTCCCCAGGGCAAGTGAAGAAGTAAAGGAGTGTGCTATCATTCGTATGCTTATTGTTTGTCTGGCCTTTTCTAATCTCTAGATTTCTCTAACTTTTGGTTTACATTGGAATATACATAATTTTATTAGGAAGGTTTACAGATTCCTAGCAGTTGTGTATTCTGTTTTTTAAAGGGCTAGACCATCTTTTCCCCAAAATCCTAAATTTAAAAAACATCTAAATTGACCATATCTAGTTTATCCAGAAATATGCAAAAGTTTCTCCATACTTGGTATATACACCCTTTAGGAACTCAAGACTCATCTCTTATATTGATACATATTACCTCCATCTTAACAGGGCAATAGATAAGAATTAGAACAGAGAACATTTAAGAAAATCCTTCTCTCTCTGCTTCTCAATCACTTATTTATCCATTCAACAAAAATTTTATTAAGCAGTTATTATATAACAGAATGTGCCAAGTTTCAATCACTCATTTCTTATTTTCTTCCTCTCTTGGGCTTCCCTGGTGGCTCAGCTGGTAAAGAATCCGCCCTCAGTACGGGAGACCTGAGTTTAATCCCTGGGTTGGGATGATTCCCTGGAGAAAGAAACAGCTGCCCACTCCAGTATTCTGACCTGGAGAACTCCATGGACTATATAGTTCACTGGGTCACAAAGAGTAGGACACAACTGAATGACTTCACCTTCACTTTCACTTACCCTCTCTTAAAATGACATCTTCAATTATCCTCAAATTCTCTCCTATTATTCATCCATAATAAATTTTCATTCCAGTCAATCACAGAGAAGATCATAAAAATAGGTTTGATATTACCTAGAAGTCTTTTATTATCTTTTCCAATTTCTCTAAAGACTAAATTTCCGTTTGAGAGATTTAGCATGCCTTAGTATAAACATATCGCATGTTTTCTTATACTGTTTTCATTCAGTTAATGTAGGGAGCAGTTACCTAGGGTTTTCACAGCATTTCCTGACAGGCAGCAGGAGACTAATTGAATTTCTTTAAGGTCACAGGGTTCGGCTGATAGAGACTTGACTATATAATCCATTCCTTCCCCTATATCAGACAAATGGGTCAAACGAAGTAAGCACATCTTTTTCAGATTTTTCAGACCTTCAGCTGCAAACCAATGGAAAGGAAATGCATTAGGACTCCAAGTACATAAAGGCCTTCTTACATTGTATAAACACAGTCAGTGTCAAAGAGTCTTAACTGGTCTTATTATTAACCTTATATTAACAAAAATAATAGAGAAAATGAAAATCTGACCTAGTTTTAAAGCATCTTCCTCATTCATCTTAATATTATCCAGTATGAGTTTTGTAAGATTCTTCAAATTACCAAAGCTGTCAGTCAGACCACCTGCCAAAAGAAAAGGGATTGGTGTTCAGCTGGCATTTACCAGACTTCTATGGCCAGTTAAAAGACTTTTGTTCTACCATGGGCAAGAAATGTTTATGAAATTGAAACACAAATATATAACTTTTGGTCAGAGATGGAAGCGTATCTTCCCAATATAATGGAATTACACTAGAAAGGGAACTGGGAAATCTCCAAACAGGTGGAAATTAAACAACACACTTGTATTCAAGCATCAAATAAGTCTCAAGGAAAATTGAATAATATTTTGAAAAAATATTTATAAAAACTAAAATATATCAAGAATCACAGGTTAACAGTTGCTTAAAGGGAGATTTAGAACATTGAATACTTATTTTAGAAACTAGGAAATTTTTTAAATCAGTAACCTAAGCTTACTTAAGAAACTAGGCAGAGAAAAGCAACATAAACCCAATGGAAGAAGAAGCAATATGATAATAAAGATAAGGGCAGAAATCAATAAAAAATTGCAAACAGACAAACAATAGGGGAAATCAATGGAAATTAAAAGCTATATCCATGTAAAGATCAATAAATTTGATAAATTTCTAGCAAGACTGATAAATAAAAAATGAAGAAAAACAAATTACCAATATCAGAAATGAAAAGGAAGATAACAATACAGAAATCACAGATGTTAAAAGAGCAGAGAAAAATATGCGTAAATTTGACAATGCAGATGTGTATGTTTTAGTCGCTTGGTTGTGTCTGACTCTTGTGACCTCGTGGACTGTAGCCCATCAGGCTCTTCTGTCCATAGGATTTTTACAGATAAAACTACATAATTTCTTTTTTAAAATTAATTAATTTATTTTAATTGGAGGATAATTTCTTTACAATATTGTGTTGGTTTTTGCCATACATCGATATGAATCACCCATGGATGCACATGTGTCTCCCTGTCCTGAACCTGCCTCCTACCTCTCTCCCCACCTCATCCCTCTGGTTTGTCCCAGAGCACTGACTTTGAGTACCCTGCTTCATACATCAAACTTGCACTGAAAACTACACAATTTTTTGAAAGCCCCAAGCTACTAAAATTTATCCAACGTTGTATAAATAACCTGAATAGTCCTATGTAACTAAGGACATTGAATTTGTAGTTTAAAATTTTCTCAAAAAAGAAAGATTCAGGCACAAATAATTTAACTTGCAAATTCTGCCAAATATTCAAAGAAGAAATAACATCAATTCTACACAATAACTATCAGGAAACAGAAACACAGGCTACACTTCCCAACTCATTTTATGAAGCTACCATTAACCAACATGAAACTCAGACCAAGAAAATAAGACAAAAGAAAACTTTGAAGCAGTATCACTCGTGAACATAGAAGCCAAAATTCTCAACAAAATATTACCAAGGAGTCCAGCCATACATAAAGAGAATATTATACTACCACCAAGTGAGCTTCATACAGGAATGCAGGATTGTTTTGATATTTGAAAATCAATCCATGTAATTCACTATATTAACAGTCTAGAGAAGAAAAATGATCATATAAGTTGATACAGCAAAAATATTTGTCATAATCTAATAACTATTCATGAGAAAAACTCTCAGCCACCTAGGAGTAGAAAGAATCTTCCTCAACCTGATAAAAGGCACCTTAAAGAAAAAAAGACAATGTCATACTTAATAGTGAAAGTCTGAATGCTTTCTCCCTAAGATCAGAAACAAGGGAGGATATTCACTTTCATCTCTTCTGTTCAACACTATGTACTGCAAGTCATAATCAATGCAATAAGGCAAGACAATGAAATAAAAAGTATACAAACTGGAATGGAAGAAATAAAAATATTCTTTTTGGAGGGGACATGAAATAAGTTTATCATAGATGCAGAATACAAGATCAACACACAAAAAAATCAATTGTATTTTTGTTGCAGGGTTGGGGGGCTGACTGTGGCAGTGCGTGCATGGGAACTTTTGAAGGAGGTCCCCGTTATCTTCATCACCTTTGGAATAGTTTGGTCTCAGGTCAAACAACAGGGAGGAAACACAGCCCTGCCCATCAACAGAAAATTGGATTAAAGATTTACTGAGCATGGCCCTAGTAAATAAAACCCAGTTTCTCTCCCATCACAAAGCTTCCACAAGCCTCTTATCCTTATCTGTCAGAGGGCAGACAGAATGAAAACCACAGTCACAGAAAACTAATCAAACTGATCCCATTCACCACAGCCTTGTCTAACTAAATGAAACTATGAGCCATGCCATATGGGGCCACCCAATATGGACAGGTCATGGTGGAGAGTTCTGACAAAACATGGTCCACTGGAGAAGGGAATGGCAAGCCACTTCAGTACTCTTGCCTTGAGAACCCCAAGAACAGTATGAAAAGGCAAAAAGACAGGACGCTGAAAGATGAGCCACCCAGGTCGGTAGGTGCCCAATATGCTACTAGAGATCAGTGGAGAAACGATGATTCTTTCTGATGACTCCAGAAAGAATGAAGAGACAGAGCCAAAGCAAAAACAACACCCAGTTATGGATGTGACTGGTGATGGAAGTGAAGTCCGATACTGTAAAGAGCAATATGGCATAGGAACCTGGAATGCTAAGTCCATGAATCAGGGTAAATTGGAAGTGGTCAAATAGGAGATGGCAAGAGTGAACATCAATATTTTAGGAATCAATGAACTAAAATGGACTGGAATGGGCAAACTTAACTCAGATGACCATTATATCTACTGCTGTGGGCAGGAATCCCTTAGAAGAAATGGAGTAGCCCTCATAGTCAATGGAAGAGTCTAAAATACATTTCTTGGGTCCAATTTAAAAAATGACAGAATGATCTCTGTTCGTTTCCCAGGCAAACCATTCAATATCAGAGTGATCCAAGTATATGCCACAACCAGTAATGCTGAAGAGGCTGAAGTTGAACAGTTCTATGAAGACCTACAAGACCTTCTAGAACTAACACCCCCCAAAAATGTCCTTTTCGTTATAGGGGACTGGAATGCAAAAGTAGGAAGTCAAGAGACACCTGGAGTAACAGGTAAATTTGTCCTTGGAGTACAATGAAGCCAGGCAAAAGCTAACAGAGTTTTGCAAAGAGAATGCACTGGTCATAACAAACACCCTCTTCCAACAACACAACAGAAGACTCTACACATGGACATCACCAGATGGTCAATACCAAAATCAGATTGATTATATTCTTTGCTCCCAGTCTCATTTCTCTATACAGTCAGCAGAAATGAGACTGGGAGCTGACTGTGGCTCAGATCATGAACTCCTTATCGCCAAATTCAGACTTAAATTGAAGAAAGTAGGGAAAACCACTAGATCATTCAGCTATGACCTCATTCAAATCCCTTACAATTATACAGTGGAAGTGAGAAATAGATGCAAGGGATTAGATCTGATAGAGTGCCTGAAGAACTATGGATGGAGGTTCATGGCATTGTACAGGAGGCAGTGATCAAGACCATCTCCAAGAAAAAGAAATGCAAAAAGGCAAAATGGTTGTGTGAGGAGGCCTCACAAATAGTTGAGAAAAGAAGGCAAGCAAAAAGCAAAGGAGAAAAGGAAAGAGATATCCCTTTGAATGGAGAGTTCCAAGGAATAACAAGGAGAGATAAGAAAGCCTGCTTGAGTGATCAATGCAAAGAAATAGAGGAAAACAATAGGATGGGAAAGACTAGAGATCTCTTCAAGAAAATTAGAGATACCAAGGGATCATTTCATGCAAAGCTGGGCATAATAAAGGAATGAAGTGGTATGAACCTGACAGAAGCAGAAGATATTAAGAAGAAGTGGCATCAATACACAGAAGAACTATACAAAAAAAGATCTTCATGACCAGATAACCATGATGGTATGATCACTCACCTAGTGCCAGACATCCTGGAATGTGAAGTCAAGTGGGCCTTAGAAAACATTACTATGAACAAAGCCAGTGGAGGTGATGGAATTCCAGTTGAGCTATTTCAAATCCTGAAAGATGATGTTGTGAAAGTGCTGCACTCAGCATGCCAGCAAATTTGGAAAACTCAGTAGTGGCCACAGGACTGGAAAAGGTCAGTTTTCATTTCAACCCCAAAGAAAGGCAATGCCAAAGAATGCTCAAACTATCGCACAATTGCACTCATCTCACAGGCTAGCAAAGTAATGTTCAAAATTCTCCAGGCCAGGCTTCAACAGAATGTGAACCATGAACTACCAGATATTCAAGTGGATTTAGAAAAGCCAGAGGAACCAGAGCTCTAATTGCCAACATTTGGGATCATCAAAAAAGCAAGAAAGTTCCAGAACAACATCTATTTCTACTTTATTGACTATGCCAAAGCCTTTGACTGTATGGATCACAACAAACTGAAAAATTCTGAAAGAGATGGGAATACCAGACCACCTGACCTGCCTCCTGAGAAATCTGTATGCAGGTCAGGAAGCAACAGTTGGAACTGGACATGGAACAACAGACTGGTTCCAAATTGGGAAAGGAGTATGTCAAGGCTGTATATTGTCACCCTGTGTATTTAACTTATATGCAGAGAACATCATGCGAAATACCAGACTGGATGAAGCACAAGCTGGAATCAAGATGTCGGGAGAAATATCAGTAACCTCGGATATGCAGATGACACCACCCTTATGGCAGAAAGCAAAGAAGAACTAAAGAGCCTCTTGATGAAATTGAAAGAGGAGAGTGAAAAAGTTGGCTTAAAGCTCAACATTCAGAAAACTAAGATCATGGCATCTGGTCCCATCACATCATGGCAAATAGATGGGGAAACAGTGGAAACAGTGAGAGACTTTATTTTCGGGGGGTCCAAAATCACTGCAGATGGTAACTGTAGCCGTGAAATTAAAAGACTCTTACTCCTTGGAAGAACAGTTATGACCAACCTAGACAGTATATTAAAAAGCAGAGACATTACTTTGCCAACAAAGATCCATCTAGTCAAGACTATGGTTTTTCCAGTAGTGATGTATGGGTATGCGAGTTGGACTGTAAGGAAAGCTGGGAGCAGAACTGATGCCTTTGAACTGTGGTGTTGGATAAGACTCTTAAATGTTCCTTGGACTGCAAGGAGATCCAACCAGTCCATCCTAAAGGATATCAGTCCTGAATATTCACTGGAAGGACTGACGCTGAAACTGAAGCTTCCATGCCTTGGCCACCATGTGAAGAACTGATACTGGAAAAGATTGAAGGCAGGAGGAGAATGGGATAACAGAGGATGAGATGATGGGATGGCATCACTGAGTCAATGGACATGAGTTTGAGCAATCTCTGGAAGTTGGTGATGGACAGGGAAGCTTGGTGTACTACATACAGTCCATGGAGTTGCAAATAGTCGGGTACGGCTAAGCAACTGAACTAAACTGAATTCTGTAGAAGCAATAAATAATTAGTAACCAAGTTTTAAAAATATATTTATTTATTTATATTTGGCTTCACCAGGTCTTAGTTGCAGCAGAAGGGATCTTGATCTTCATTGCAGCCTGCAGACTCCTAGTTGCGGCACTTGGGATCTGGTTCCATGACCTGGGGTTGAACCCAGGCCCCCTGCATTGGGAGCAAGGAGTCTTAGCCACTGGACAACCAAGGAAATCCCAATAACCAGATTTTTTAAAATACCATCTACAATAGTTCCAAAAGAATGTAAAAGGTATAAATCTGATAAAACATATATAGGATCAACATGATGAAAATTTCAAAATAATGAAAAAAACTAAGGAAAATCTAAATAAATGGAAAGAGAAACGATGATCATAGGTTGAAATATTCAACATAAAGCTTAGGTCAGTTCTCTCTAAATTAGTCTATGTGTGTGTGTGCTAAGTTACTTCAGTCATATCTGACTCTTCATGAAGCTATGGACTGTAGCCCCCCAAGCTCCTCTGTCCATGGAATTCTCCAGGTAAGAATACTAAGGTGGGTTCCAAGCCCTCCTCCAGGGGGTCTTCCGGACCCAAGGATCGAACCAGTGTCTCGTACGTCTCCTGCATTGGCAGGCATGTTCTTTACCACTTGCCCCACCTGGAGAGCCTAAAATTAATCTATAGATCAATGTAATTCCAACCAAGATCCCAGGAATAGTTTTTGATGATATAAATGTGATTCTTGGGAATTCACTGCTGGTCCAGTGGTTAGAACTCTGATTTTTCACTACCGGAGCTCAGATTGAGTCCCTGGTTGAGGAACTAAGATCCCACAGGCTATGAGGCCTAGCCAAAAAAAAAAGTGATTTTAAAATTTATGTGGAAGAAAAAAGGAACTAGAATATTTTGTAATTTTTTAGAAAAAGAAAAAGTAATTTGTAGAAACAATACTGCCCAATTTTATGACTTACTATAAAGCAAAAGTTACTAAGACAATGGAGTATTAACAAGAAATAGGCATGGATATTGGCAAATGAAAGATCAATGGAAAATATTATTCATAATTACACCCATACAACTATAGCCAAATAATTTAGACAAAGATAAAAACATTATTGAAACATGAAAGAATGGTCATATCAATAAATAGAGTAACTGGATATCCATAGGGAAGAAAAATGAACCTTGATCTAAACTTAACACTTTACACAAATGTTAACTCAAAGTGCATCACAGATCTAAATGTAAAACATAAAATTTCAAAAGGAAATATGAAAAAAATCATGTTAACCTGGAATTATGCAAAGAGTTCTTAGACATGACACCAAAAGTGTGATTCACAAAGGGAGAAACTGGACTACAATAAAACTTTTGTCCTATGAAAGACACTATTAAAGAATGTAAAGACTACAGATTGGGAGAAAATATTTCCAAATCATTTATTGGACAAAGGACTTGTATCCAGAATGTACTAAAAAAAAAACACTTAAAACTCAACACTAAGAAAACAAATTAACCCAATTAAGAATGGGTGAAAACATCAACAGACATTTCGCTAAGTTGGCAAATAAGCACATGAAAAATTTTCAACTTTTATGAGCTAACTCTGATGAGATAATACTATGCATAGCGTTCTAGTTTCTCCATATCCTCATCAGCACTTGGTATTGTTGTTCCTATTTTTTATTATTATAAAATGAAAACGAGAAAAATAGGAAGAATACTAAGTGCTAGTGAGAATGCAGAACAACTAAAATTCCCATGTATTGCTATTGAAAATGTAAAAGGTACATAGTGGAAAATAGCTGAGAAGTTTCTTCAAAAGTTAAACAAGCACTTGTCATATGGCTCAACAGTTCCAGCATTTACCCAAGTGAATTGAAAACTTATTTTCACATAAAAACTTGCATAATAATGTTTGTAGTAGCTTTACTTATAATTGCCCAAACTGAAAATAACCTACATGCCCTTTAGTAGTGACCAGATCCTAGCTGTAAGAAAAAATCAGTGCTGATTACATACTCAAATGTCAGAGAGGGTGAGGGAGATGATGTCATTACAAGAAGTAGAACAGGTGACCTCTGTGTCCTACTGAAGACTATGTGTCTTGTCCAAAGAACATAGGATCAGATCATGAAGCTCTAGCCAGTTGTTACCAAGTGCAGTTGTCAAGTCTGTAATTTTCAAGAGAAATGAGAATCCTGTGTTTTCGTATGACACCTCCCAACTTTAAAATGGTGACAGCTCCTTCAAGGAAAAGAATCATTGTGAGGGAAGAGGGAAAGGAAGAAGACTTTTCATTATAGATTACTTTATAATTTGGACCACGTGAATACCTTACTCAAAAAATAAATTTAAAATATTAAGAACAAAATATTGGCCAACATTAAAAAGGAAATTTTTAATTATATGTAGATCAAATTCAGCCTGTAAGTGACCAGTTTGCCAAATTGGCACAAAGGAATTGCCATCAAGAGGAGATGGCAAGCCTTCTAACACAGAAGGTAGTCTAATAGTCTGAGTAACTATCCAGAACCTCATAGAAGGGATTCTTGCATTGAGTAGAAGGTTGCAAAGCTTATCTGTACAAAAGATTCTAGGTTCTCAAAATGATAGAAAATGTCCCCTACATGGAGACAAGTGAGGCAGAGCCAAGAGGGAAATCATTTGTGGATGAAAACCAATCTCAGATTACAGTCACATAAAGCAAGGCTCCTGTCGACCCATAACTACACAGAATTCAGCAGTCCCGGCTCTGGTCAACAGGAGTGGCTGGTCTACACAGGTAAGGGTCTACACAGGTAACACTCAACTTTAGTATTATTTTGAATTTGGGGACAGCTCCCCTTTACCCAGAAAGATTTACCCTATATGTATTGTGTCTGATGTCTCGAATTTCTTCATGTTAGACAAAACCTGTTCCCAAAATTTTCTTTCAAAATGAATGATACTTGGGGTGGAAATGGGACTGGGTATGCACTGCAATGTCCTGGTTAAGAGTCCAGTGACATGACTAGCCACTAGCTCCTGCCGGTGATCAATTAATGGGTTGTTTTCCTCCCAGACTTCAAAGAAGGACAAGTACTACTTGGTAGGAAAGTAGTGAGTGTTGGGTTGAGACAGAGATGCTGACAAGATGGAGGGGTCACAGAAAACGAGATTAACCCACTGTATACATACACATGCACACTCACATACCACCATACACACTACCACAAAGCTGTGCTGTCAGACTATAGCGCTTCAGTTCTGGGAGTCCATCCTAGGGCCTCCCAACCTGTCAGCCTTCCCCCAGCAAGAAACTCTCTCCCAAGCCCTCCCACTTTCCTTTTAAGTCCTGATTCCTGGTAGAAACTATCAGAAAATGTCAAGCAAAACAAATGATAGCTAACATTTCTGCAGTAAATAACCAGGTTGGATTGTTAATCCAATTAAGAATAGCTTAAACTGCTGGTGCTCACAATACCTGGCAGCCGTTGAATCTGTAGGTCATGAACACTCAAGGTCTGCAGGTTTGTCACAGATGTGATATGCTGCTCATCTTCTAGGGTGAGGGGACTGGCTTCCACTATGAGGGAATGAATGTTTTTAGAGGTGCTGAGGACTGAGCTGAGGCTTCCAGCCATTCCAACACATCTCTTAATGTGCAACCTGAGGCTGGTAGCTGAGCTGAATATTTTCTCCAGATATTTGATATCTTTCTTACTCAACTTGCAGAAATCCCGGAGTGTGACTTCCAAGGTCTTGAACTCCTGCTTCCAGTTGAAAAACAAAGACACAGCCCTACTGGGAATGTAGGTTCCAGAGAACTCCTGATCCTGGGTCCTGCTTATGTCTTCTGTGGCCTTGTCCCACGAAGCCAAAGCGCCCCCATAGAAGTCCAGTTTAACAAAGTCCAGAGCACTTGCGCAGTTAGGCAAGTCTTCAAAGAAGTCAAATAAGTAGTCAGGGATATTCTCTGAGTTGATATATAAGCTTTTACCGCGAAAGAAATCTTCAAATTCTTTGCTCAGGCTGGATGTGGGTATAGTCTCATGGAATAAGTTGATTCCACACTCTGTAAAGGAATTGATGTTTATGGCTTTCAGAATTTCTTGCACAGTGGTGCTTTTCACGTTTTGCATAGATTCCTGCCTCCAGAGAGGCATCTTGGTGACGGAAAGTCCAAGGAGACTGCCATGTTGATACACTGATGACAAGTGTTCCAGAACAGTCCGGGTGGCTTCGGCAGATGAGCCACACGTGTACAGGAGCAGGTTGCTGTACTTGGATGTAATGTCTGAAATGGAAACCATTTTCTGCAGGTGACTGTTCCCCTTGGTCACCTCTGCTGGTTCTCCTGATGTCAGTAAACTGCTGAGTCTGCGTCCTGCTGTATACTCCTGGAACGATTGATGAAAGAATTTATACTTTGTCTTGAACCGTTGATCTGTGTACTTACAGAGGAGTCCTGTTGTCAGCAAGACATCCTCGTTCACATTGGACATGTCATCTGGTTCGAAATCAAACCTACGGGAGAACACACCCTCCAGAGCTAGGTCTCCACAGTGGTCCAAGCTCTGCGTGACTTCACTCGGAGCCACCCCTCTACGTTTGTGCCTGTTTTTATTTATCAGCAGGTCATAGAAGGCACAGAACAGCATGGTTTGTGTGTGAGAGTGGAACTCACTTTTCCCCATCTGAATTGCACAAGTGATGACCACAAAGAGAGGGGTCTTCATCAGATTCCTCAGGCACCTGGATTTCTGAATCTGGAGCAACAAGCCTTCAGCAAACTCCTTTCTCAGCACTTCCTGGATGAGCGCCTGGGCACCGCTCTCAGTCATGTCCCCCACCTCAGCAACCAGTGCCCCAAACTGCTGGATGTGCCTCAGGCTCTCCGTGGTGGTGGTGACGATAACCATATTCTTGAAACAGTGGTTTTCCTTTATCAGGGCTTCAATTTCTGGGCAGTTCTGCGTCTTGAATTCATTGTAGCCATCAAGGAGAAAAAGAACCCTCTGCCGTAACTCCAGCAACCTGGCCATGAAAGTCTGCTTACTGATCACATCAGGTATGTCCAGGAGTTGGTCGCACAGGGTTTCCAAGAGTCCACCCTGGGCCCTGCTCAGACGAACAAAGAAGACTAATTTGAACTTGGTGAGAGGCTGGCACTCTCCGGAGGCCCAGAGCATGGCGATTTGCTGCAGCAGAGTGGACTTCCCTTTGCCCAATTCCCCTTCGATGATGCAGGGGCTCTGAAGAGTGTCCAACAGGCCACAGAGGGTCAGCTGCTCCAGGCGGTGATGGTGTTGGTCCTTCTTCCATAGCACTGGCTCTGTGAAGGTGCTTTTCAAATTAAACATGATGTCAATATCTTCACCCAGGGGATAGAAGTTGAGAAAAGATGGGCTCTGATAGAAGTACTTTAATTCCTGAGCCAAATCATCTAAGTCTTCTGACATCTGATGAAAAAGACCTGTTAGAGAAGAGGTGAGGTTAAAAAGGACCCAGTTCTGTGTCTCCCCAGAACTTACTGTTCAGGAGAAGGAAGGAGGGGTGGTGATGAGAATCTGACTTTAATTTCCTTCCCCAGTTCTGAACTGGCAGAAAGGGTTCCAGATATTTACTCCTGCGTTTCCTTGTTACCCTTTACCCTTATTCCCCTTCTGTTTCTTCCTTTCCACCACCAAAGTTTGTAGCAGCTGATTGGAAAGGAGAGGAGCCAATGTTTAGGATAAGGAAAGTAAGAGACTAGTGGGGAAATGGCTTAGAATGATGGTCTGGGGTGACACTCAGCAAATCAAGAGTTAACCTTGGTTAATATTTCATGAAAAGCAGAATCATGCTTGTTAAGTCAGTCAGGCTCTCTTTAGCATGGTGCTTGGATCAGAGTAGGTAGTCATGGGGCCACTTGTCCAAAGATGGTCCTCATCAGACTGAGAAATGTTGAAAACTACTATAGCATTGACTTCTCTTTTTTAGAGGTGGGGGCACTTGGCATGATGGATCTTAGTTCCCTGCCCAGGGATTGAACCTGTGCCCCCTGCAGTGGAAGTGTGGAATCTTAATCACTGAACTGCCAGGTGAGTCCCTGCATTGGCTACTTAAGTACCTTCGTTATCCAGTTTGATTCTGAAGTCAGTTCAGTCGGTCAGTCGTGTCCGACTCTGTGTGACCCCATAGACAGCAGCCTACCAGGCTCCCCCGTCCCTGGGATTCTCCAGGCAAGAACACTGGAGTGGGTTTCCATTTCCTTCTCCAGTGCATGAAAGTGAAAAGGGAAAGTGAAGTCGCTCAGTCGTGTCCGACTCTTCGCGACCCTGTGGACTGCAGCCTACCAGGCTCCTCCATCCATGTGATTTTCCAGGCAAGAGTACCGGAGTGGGTCGCCAGTGCCTTCTGCAAAGTCAGACTATGCTAAATCATTTATTCCCTGACCTTGGACTTTCTTATTTGGCTTCACCATCAAGTAATCTAGTGTGAGTGTTTTTCTTTTTCCTGAGAGTGTCCGAGATTTTCCTGAATGTGACCCAAGCTCACAGCCCAGGAATATGAAAAGGGAGGAGAGCAGAGGCTTTGGCATGGGGATTATGGATCTTCTGTGTGGTTTATTCTATTTGTAGAACATATAAAGGCAAACTGATACTTACTTAGTCCATGCAATTCCTGAAACAGAGGATAGTTCCACTTTTCAAGGGATTTAAGAAAGAGGTTACAGGCTTCTGAACCCTTCTTCAAAATCATGTGAATGACCCCTCTCGCAGCATCCTGCTCAAACTTCTCGCAGCAAATGACGTTTACTTCTTCGTAATTCATAACATTCCATACAAATAGCTCATCCAAAATTTGCTTTATCACAGTCATTCCCATCCTTTGAATGAGAACTTGACTGTTCTCCTTTATGAAATTCACTGAGGGAGTGAGGGGAAATATACATATTTATTCATTTATACAAAATATGTATACTAGCATCATGTTGCCCGGGCACTGGGATCATTCGTCCTCCCACCAACACCTCCTTTGGACCTGTCTTGAATTATAGGAATGCCGAATGCTTGAATTCCAGGCCTTCAAGAAGAGCTCTGTAAAGCCCCTCATTCCTAACATCAGAGTCCTTGGTGAACAGACGTTTTATTCTCTGATAACAAAGTAAAGTGAGTAATCTTGTCATCACTGTACAAGAGTAAGGTCAGAGGGGTAAGATATTGGGCTTTCAAACAAGGAGACTGGCATACAATCTGCCAGATGCTACCATCTATGTACCCTTGAAAAAGTGAAAGAGTTGCCCAGTCAAGTCTGATTCTTTGTGACCCCATGGACTGTAGCCCGCCAGGCTCCTCTGTCCATGGAATTCTCCAGGCAAGAATACTGGAGTGGGTAGTCATTTCCTTCTCCATGGAATGTTCCCAACCCAGGGATCAAACCCAGGTTTCCTGCACTGGCAGACTCCTTTCCATCTGAGCCAAGAGGGAAGCTTTGGCAAGTTGCTAAGCCTCTCTGAGCCTGTTTCAGTGCTGCGCTGCTAACTGTTGAGAACACTGCCTCTCTGAGGGTGAAGGCCCAAATTCATAGCACACACCAATGTGCACACTATAAATATTTCCACTGTGACCAGTTTCAAGCTAACATGTATGTCAGCTGGCTAGCATAAAGCATAAACATTCAGCAGTCAGGTCTCATGAAACAGTAAAAACAAGCTCCAATATACCATTGGTTCCTTATCTGTACATTGGAGTTGAGAAGTTACTTACAAAGCTGTAATGAGAATTCATGTATAGTATTTCAGAGGAAGTAATAGCTCAATAAATGTTAGCTACTATTGTTAGCCATTATTCTGTTGCCACCACGTAAAGGAGTAGCGCATTTTATCTGCAGTGAAATTTGGTGTTTTCTGAAGAGGATCACTGCAAAACTCATCTCTCATGGTGAGGTTCCTTGGAAAAGCTGTCTCATGTCTGACTTGCCAAGTTCTAACTCCCCCAGGCAGTCCCTGCCAGCCCTGAGAAATGTCTCTCTGGTGTCATACTCTCAGACATTGTCTGCATTACTTTTCTCCCGGGCTAGGCTGCTCCTGCTTTTCAAATCTTTCTTGACAAATCCAAGTGGATATCTGCTCCCAAAGACCCCAAGGCCTCTCTGATCTGATCTGCATCGTCAGGTGCTCAGACCTCCAGAGTCCCATCCCAGGTCCCCCTTGTCTCTGTCGCTGATCCCTACTGCTGACCTCAGCTGGAATGTCACCACATTTTCTGAGATGGTACACATGTTCTATATTTGTTCTGTCCAGTAGTGGAGCCCTTAGTCACATGTGGCTGTTGAGCAGTTGAAATGTGGCTCGTGTGACTGTGTGACTGAATTTTAAATTTTATTTTACTTTTGTTTATTTAAATTCACATTTTAAATAGACACATATGGCTACCTGCTTGGACAGCATACTCTAGACCTGGTCATCAAGGTAGAAAGAGTTACATTTTGGTTGCCACTTAGAGCTACACCGTGTTTCTTCACAATAATCTTGACAGATCTCTGTGCTGTCTGGCCAGGAGGGTAAGCTCAAGCAGGTGATGGCAGAGGACCAGTATTTTAAAACCATCACTCTTTGTGGCTTATCTGTGGTTCTGCCATTTATCATGGGCCATCATATTTATAACTGAATTCTCCAAATCACAGAAGACTATATGATGGGAATTCCAAATACAACTGATCAAAGGAAGGCATAAATTGATTTTTCTTTTCAATACCACCCATATTTGAAAGCACACTATGTAATCAGGCAGATTTAATTTCTAGTATACTTACTTTTTCTGAATAAAAACTTCCCAGCTTTCTGTATCTCAAAAGACAATATTATTTCCAAATGGAGAAATCAAATATGAGTCCAGTATTATCCTCTTCTTTCTGTAAAATGGCTCTTCATCTGTAAAACTAGCAAGACAGAAACTATTAGGAAGCAACCATCGTCCTTTTCCTTTTCTTTTTTTCCACACCAGGAAGAACATAGATTACATAATATTTGACATTTGTTTTTTTCATTTACTGAAGTTTTTGAGACCTTTCTGTAACAGATAAGTATTAAACTGCTTCATTTTATTTTTTTTAAAGATTTTTTGATGTGGACCCTTTATATAGTCTTTACTGAATTTGTTACAACATTGTTTCTGTTTTATGTTTTGGTTCTTTGGCCATAGGCATATGGGATTTTAGCTCCCTGGCCAGGGATTGAACCCACACTCCCTGTATGGTAAGGCAAAATCTTGACCACTGGATCACCAGTGGAGTCCCAAACTGCCTCGTTTTAAAAATCAATCTAATTGACGTATACTTCACAAGCAATAAAATACAAGGAACTTTCACAAATGTACACACCGAAGTTAATTTTACCCCAGTCAAGATTTAGAAAATTCCCATCAGTGCAGAAAGTTCCCTTGTGCCTCTTTATAGTCCCCATCAAAGCAACCACTGATCTGATTTCTTTAACTATAAATTACTTCTGCCTGTTCTAGCACATGTGTTTGTGTGTGTGTAGTGGGAATTCCTAATAATGTACTTTCACAGCCTTGAGAAATTTCACAGAAATAGCACCTGGAAAAACAGCATATATTAAGAAACTGTGTTAATGTTTATCTTTCATGTTTTTCTTAGAATAATTGCCTTGTTACAAACCCCAAGACCAGACCCAGAAGGGAGTATGACTGG
Organism: Antilocapra americana; assembly: GCA_007570785.1. NCBI lineage: Eukaryota > Metazoa > Chordata > Mammalia > Artiodactyla > Antilocapridae > Antilocapra > Antilocapra americana. The sequence continues at coordinate 500,975 of ML664196.1, forward strand.
GATTATGAAAGCATGGACCTTGGAACACCGGGTCAGCGTCAGGCATGAAACGCTGCCTACACACTTGCTAATTGTTCCCAAGACTAGCCCAGAAGGGAAAGGCCTGGGGTAAAAACAGGGAGATCTGGACTATGTCAGTGTAGTGTCTTGAGAAAGATAAGATCAAATAAAGTCTTTTAGTCTCCAATTAGGAATAAAACCTGGACTGAGAGTGGACTCTGCACCTCTTGCCAACGGAGGCTGCAGTCCCTTGACCCACTGCACCAGATTTTGTGCTCTGTCTTCATTCTCATCGCTTGCTACTGGACCATTAGGGCAACGTGTACTCAGTTGTGTTCAACTCTTTGCACCCCTATGGACTGTAGCCCACTGATACACTCTGTCTGTAGGATTTTCCAGGCGAGAATACTAGAATGGGTGGCCATTTCCTCCTCCAGGGGATCTTCCAGACCCAAGGTTGGAACCCATGTCTCCTGAGTCTCCAGCATTGGCAGGTAGATTGTTTTACCATTGAGCCACCTGGGAACCCCCTCCCTGTTCTAGAAGTTCATGTAAATGGACAAATATAGCGTTACTCTTGTAACACTGGCTGGCTCCTTTCACTTATTATTGTGCTGTTAAAATTTGCCTTACTGTTTGCAGGCGTTGATAATTCAGTCCTTTTTAAATGGCTGAGCGGTATTTCACTGTTGGAAAAGATCCATTTACCTGTTAGTTCTGTTGATAGACATTTGGTTTGTTTCCAGTTTTTGGGTGTCATGAATGAAGCTTCTATGAACATTCATGGACAAGTATCTTTATAGACATATGTTTCTATTTCCATAAAATATGGAAAATAAAAAACATGATTAGTACAACAGTTTGCCTTTTATTCTTCTGCATCTTTTGAAGAGCAAAAATATTTTTATTTTTATGAAGCCCAACTTACTAATTTCTTCTTCTTTGATTCATGCTTCTTGTGTCCTGTCAACAACATCATTCTCATCCTGAGCTACAAAGATTTTCACCTATTTTCTTCTAGAGGTTTTGTAAGTTTAGATTTTGTTGAGGTCACATTTATTTATTTGCCTCCTTAGTTTTTGCTGCACTGGGTCTTCGTTGCTGCCCCTAGGCTTTCCTTCGCTTTGACAAGGGCAGGCCGCTCTCTAGTTGTGGTGCGTGGGCTTCTTGGTGCAGCGGCTCCTCTTACTGTGGCACAAGGGCTCCAGAGTTTGTGGGCTCAGTAGTTGTGGTGCGTGGGCTTCGTTGCTCCACAGCATGTGTGATTTTATTTCCTGGACCAGGGATGGAACCTGTGTCCCCTACACTGGCAAACACTCTTAATGGCTTGACCACCAGGGAAATCCCCATTAATCTATTTTGAGATAATTTTCTTGGTTAAGATGTGAGATAAGGAGTTGAGTTTCACTTTTTTTCCATAGGGATATACAATGTTTTCATCATGACTGGTTGAGAATATCTTTTACCCATTGAATTTGTGAATCTATTTTTGGACTCTATTCTGTTCCACTAATTTATGTCTGTCTTTATGCCAACATCACAGTCTTGATTACTGTATCCTTATAGTAAGTCTTGAAATCAGATAGTGTAAATTCTTCAAGTTTTTTCTTTTTGAGAATTATTTTCATTCCTATATTTATTTTATTTTGTTTTATTTTATTTTTACCGTGACAAATTAGGGCAGTTTATTACATAGCAAAAGCAGTCAAAACAGAGAAACAGGCAATGATGTCGAACATTAATAGTGATGCAGTTTCTAAATCACCTATGTCCTAGAATCAAACCTCCTATTTTCCAAGTTGTAGATGCTACAAGGTGTCACAGTTCAACCCTTCTGCCTATACTTAGACTTCCCTCTCTTCAGAGCCTGGTTTATTTCAGTTCTCTGCTATTTCCTGTGTAACTTCTAGATCAAAAAAGTTGATAAACTTTATATAAACACTTAAAATTCATTTTCTGGAAGCTCACCAGACCAGACTTGTGAATCTTCCATAATCTGCATAGTAGAAAACAAGTTATATAATTTCTGTTTCTCAGGGTAGAAAGGGCTATGCAAGACACAGAACACTGGAACTGATGCCTGAAACCTGGAATCATATTTTAATTTTTATTTTTAAATATCATAATTTTATTGGAGTATAGTGCATTTTCAATCTTGTGTTAGTTTCAGGTCTACAGCTAAGTGATTCAGTTATACATAAACACATATTCATTCTGTTTTAGATTCTTTTCTCATACAGGTTATCATAGAATATTGAGTAGAATCTTCTGTGCTATGCAGTAGGTCCTTGTTGGTTATCTATCTTACATATAGCAGTGCGTGAATGTTTGGGACTTCCCTGATGGTTGAGACAGTAAAGAATTGGCCTGCAATGTAGGAGACCTGAGTTTGATCCCTGGGTTGGGAAGATACTCTGGTGTGTATGTTCATCTCAAGCTCCTGATTTTCCATCCCTGCTACCCCAACATTTCCCTTTGGGTAACCATAAGTTTGTTGTTATTATCTGTAAGTCTGTTTCTGTTTTATAAATAAGTTCATTTGTATCTATTTTTAAAAAATTAGATTCCACATATGGGTGTTATCTTATGATATTTGTCTTTCTCTGTCTGACTTATTTCACTTACTCTGATAATCTCTAGATCCATTCATATTGCTTCAAATGGCCTCATTTCATTCTTCTTTATGGCTGAATAATATTCCTAGCTTTAAGCAAACTAAATGTCCATCAACAGAGGAATGGATGGAGAAGTTGTAGTACATGTATACAATGGAATATTACTCAGACATAAAAAAAGAATGAAATTATGCCATTTGTAGCAACATGGATGGACTTAGAGTTTATCCTGTCCCAAGGAAATGAAGGAAGATACTGTCATAAACTACAATATTGCTGAAATTTGAGGACATGATGCTAACTGAAATAAACTAGTCACAAAAAGATGAAAACTGTGTGCTTTAACTTACATGAAATGTCTAGAGTAGCCAAAACATTCATAGAAACAGGAAGTAGAATGGTGGTTGCCAGGAGATGTTGGGAGGGTGGAAATGGGGCATTCTTGCTTAATGGAGACAATTTCAATTTTGCAATATGCAAAAGTTCTGGAGATTCTACCACAGTGTGAATATACATAACTGCTACTGAACTGTACACTTAAAAATGGTTAAGATAGGGGAGTTCCCTGGTATTCTAGTGGTCAAGACTCTGCTTCTACTGCAGGGGCATTGGTTCCAGAAACTAAGACCCTACAATCCATGTGGCGTGGCCAAAAAATAAACAAATAAAATAAAATCCAATGTCTATTTCTTAAAAATGGTTAAGATGGTAAATATGTTACATGTATTTTGCCACATTAAATTAAAAAAATTGTCATTGAGTTTCCTTTTTGGCATTACTATCATTAATCCTGTCATATGACTATTATTAAAAATTAAATTATATAAAGGAGGGAGGTATCGGAAATGATTTGTTTAAATATCAAATATGTGAGGAACACCCACCTAAGATACAAATGGTCATACTCTTAGGGCGAAACTTTTCATCACTGAACAAATAAATGAGATTAAAATGGAACTTCTTAGATAACTAATGTATGAGACACCAAAGAACTGGACCCCAGTGCATCTGTGTGAGGTGCCAAGCATCTGAGGCTTTCCCAGATAAGAGAAGCAAGAAAATCTGTCAAAGGATGAAAGAGTGTCCTTGAGGACAATTTTTCAAACTGCTGAACTCATCAGCAGGTCATGATATCAACTGAGGGCAGGCAGACAGATTGAAAACCACAATCACAGAAAACTAATCAATCTAATCACATGGACCACAGACTTGTCTAACTCAATTAAACTATGAGCCATGCCATGTAGGGCCACCCAAGATGGATGGGTCATGGTGGAGAGTTCTGACAAAACGTGGTCCACTGGAGAAGGGAGTGGCAAGCCACTTCAGTACTCTTGCCTTGAGAACACCATGAACAGTATGAGAAGGCAAAAAGACAGGACACTGAAAGATGAACTCCCCGGGTCAGTAGGTGCCAAATATGCTATTGAAGATCATTGGATAAATAACTCCAGAAAGAATGAAGAGATGGAGCCAAAGCAAAGACAACACCCAGTTGTGGATGTGACTGGTGATAGAAGCAAGGTCCGATGCTGTAAAGAGCAATATTGAATAGGAACCTGGAATGATAGGTCCAAGAATCAAGGCAAATTGGAAGTGTTTACATAGGAGATGGCAAGAGTGAATGAAAAAAGACAAAATGATCTCTGTTCGTTCCCAAGGCAAATCATTCAATATCACAGTAATACAAGTCTATGCCCTGAACAGTAATGCTGAAGAAGCTGAAGTTGAACAGTTCTATGAAGACCTACAAGACCTTCTAGAACTAACACCCAAAAAAGATGTCTTTTCCATTATAGGGGACTGGAATGCAAAAGTAGGAAGTCAAGAAACACCTGGAGTAAAAGGTAAATTTGGCCTTAGAGTACAGAATGAAGCAGGGCAAAGGCTAATAGAGTTCTGCCAAGAGAATGCACTGGTCATAACAAATATCCTCTTCCAACAACACAAGAGAAGACTCTACACATGGACATCACCAGATGGTCAATACAAAAATCAGATTGATTATATTCTTTGCAAACAAAGATGGAGAAGCTCTATACAGTCAGCAAAAACAAGACCAGGAATTCACTGTGCCTCTGATCATGAACTCCTTATTGCCAAATTCAGACTTAAATTGAAGAAAATAGGGAAAACCACTAGACCATTCAGCTATGACCTCAATCAAATCCCTTACTATTATAGGGTAGAAGTGAGAAATAGATTTAAGGGACTAGATCTGATAGAGTGCCTGATGAACTATGGATGGAGGTTCATGACATTGTACAGAAGGCAGGAATCAAGACCATCTCCAAGAAAAAGAAATGAAAAAAAGCAAATGGCTGTCTGAGGAGGCCTTACAAATAGCTGTGAAAGAAAGGAAGCGAAAAGCAAAGGAGAAAAGGAAAGATATACCCACCTGAATGGAGAGTTCCAAAGAATAGCAAGGAGAGATAAGAAAGCTTTCCTCAGCGATCAATGCAAAGAAATAGAGGAAAACAAGAGAATAGGAAAGAATAGAGATCTCTTCAAGAAAATTAGAGATACCAAGGGATCATTTCATGCAAAGATGGGTTCAATAAAGGACAGAAATGGTACGGACCTAGCAGAAGCAGAAGATATTAAGAAGAGGTGGCATCAATACACAGAAGAACTACACAAAAAATTGCTTCACAACCCAGATAATCATGGTGGTGTTATCACTCACCTAGAGCCAGACATCCTGGAAGGTGAAGTCAAGTAGGCCTCTGGAAGCACCACTAGGAACAAAGCTAGTGGAGGTAATGGAATTCCAGTTGAGCTATTTCAAATCCTAAAAGATGATGCTGTGAAAGTGCTGCACCCAATATGCCAGCAAATTTGGAAAACTCAGCAGTGTTCACAGGACTGGAAAAGGTCAGTTTTCATTCCAATCCCAAAGAAAGGCAATGCCAAAGAATGCTCAAACTACCGCACAATTGCACTCATCTCACACACTAGCAAAGTAATGCTCAAAATTCTCCAAGCCAGGCTTCAGCAATACGTGAACCATGAACTTCCAGATGTTCAAGCTGGGTTTAGAAAAGGCAGAAGAACCAGAGATCAAACTGCTAACATCCGCTGGATCATCGAAAAAGAAAGGGAGTTCCAGAACAACATCTATTTCTGCTTTATTGACTATGTCAAAGCCTTTGACTGTGTGGATCACAATAAACTGTGGAAAATTCTGAAAGAGATGGGAATACCAGACTACCTGACCTGTCACTTGAGAAACCTGTATGCAGATGAGGAAGCAACAGTTAGAACTGGACATGGAACAACAGACTGGTTCCAGATAGGAAAAGAAGTATGTCAAGGCTGTATATTGTCACCCTGTATATTTAATTTATATGCAAAGTACATCATGAGAAATGCCAGACTGGATGAAGCATAAGCTGGAATCAAGATTACCAGGAGAAATATCAATAACCTCAGATATGCAAATGACATCACCCTAATGGCAGAAAGTGAAGAAGAACTAAAGAGCCTCTTGATGAAAGTGAAAGAGGAGAGTGAAAAAGTTGGCTTAAAGCTCAACATTCAGAAAACTAAGACCATGACATTCGGTTCCATCACTCCATGGCAAATAGATGAGGAAACAGTGGAAACAGACTTTATATTCTTGGGCTCCAAAATCACTGCACATGGTGACTGCAGCCATGAAATTAAAAGATGCTTGCTCCTTGAAAGAAAAACTATGACCAACCTAGACAGCATATTAAAAAGCAGAGACATCACTTGCCAACAAAGATCCATCTAGTCAAGGCTATGGTTTTTCCAATGGTCATGTATGTATGTGAGAATTGGACTATAAAGAAAGCTGAGCACCAAAGAATTGGTGCTTTTGAACTGTAGAGTTGGAGAAAACACTTGAGAGTCCCTTGGACTGCAAGAAGATCCAACAAGTCCATCCCAGGGGAAATCAGTCCTGAATATTCATTGGAAGGGCTGATATTAAAGCTGAAACTCCAACACTCTGGCCACCTAATGTGAAGAGCTGACTCATTTGAAAAGACCCTGATGCTGCGAAAGATTGAAGGCGGGAGGAGAAGGGGATGACAGAGGATGAGATGGTTGGGTGGCATCACTAGCTCAATGGACATGAGTATGAGTAAACTCCAGGAGTTGGTGATGGACAGGGAGGCCTGGCGTGCTGCGGTTCATGGGTTGCAAGGAGTCAGACATGACTGAATTACTGTAGTGAACTGATATCAACTGAAGTATATTATGATTAATATAATTTAAAAAGTGAAATAAAATTTAAACTATCAAAATGCTGTAACTATTCTATAGTTTTTCATGAAAACTTGTTTTCAGTTATTTATATATCCTGGCACTGGGTAGTGATGTCTTACTTATCGTGAACTGAAGTCAGTATAAGTTTGAAGGTCAGTAGGGCTTCCATGGAGGGATATATAATTCGGCCTGGAGGGGGTTAAGTTTTGGATTGTTCTTCAAGGAAGCCAAAGTTACCAGACTGTAAAGGGGAAAGGCTATTTCTAGGGAGAGGAAACTGCACAGGGTAAGAGCTATGGGGGAAAGAGCCTAAACACAAGGATTGGGACAACTCCTGTATGTGAGCAAGGGCCTATTTTGTGTTTTGATGCCTGGGTTGAGGTAAGTTCCAGCTCTAGCACTGACAGGCTGGGAATCCTCAATCAAGGGATACTGACTGGTACACAGGATAACAGCTGCTATAGTTTCTCCCTTTTTTTCCTACACGCTCCTTGGAAGAAAGGGTGGGTCAGACCTCTGTTGAATGAGTCAGGGTTTAAGTGAGAACAGAAAAAAGAGGAAGAAGATAGAGGAAGGAGGCAAGAAGTTTTTTATATTCACATATAAACAAAATAAACTAGACCCAAAGTCAGCCATCCAGTCACCTTATCTGCAAAAGTGATTAAAACTTTACATGGATCATCAGGCAGGAATCTCAGCTGATTTTGAAGATGTTAAAAAATCCTATTCAGTTTGGATACTGGAGAGTCTTCCTACTCACAGAGAAGTCTGTGACTAGATCAGAAAACGTAGTCAGAGACTGTTGACCTGTTACTTATTCCTCTCAAGAATAAACTCTGCCTGTTTTCCAAAGCTCAGGTCATCCACTCTGTTACCCGCTGGCATAAACAATAAGACCACTCAGCTGGCTCCCCTGGGCCCTGGCTATGGCTCTGAACACCCTCAGCCCTCACCCTGAAGCAAAACGTCCAGAGAATAATTGAATTACGTAGAAGTCCTTTTCCTATATTTGTGCTTTGGAAAATAATATTTAGACTAATTCTAAAAATAGGTATTTTCTTCAGAATGGTTACATGAGTTCCTTGGAGAACTGAATTTCCTCAGGACCATAAAACTCATGTCTATGGAGCATTCTACAGTTTATGAATAAAATTAGAAAAAAGCTGTTAGGACTTCCCTGGTAGTACAGTGAATTGAAATCTGCCTGTTAATACAGGAGACACGGGTTTGATCCCTGATCCAGGAAGATTCCACCTGCCATAGAGCAACGAAGCCACAACTGTTGAGCCTGTGCTCCAGAGCCCGGGAGCCGCAACTGCTGAAGCCTGAGAGGCCTAGAGCGTGCGCTCCCCACCAAGGGAAGGAGAAGCCAGGGGACCGCCACTGGAGGGAGCCGGCGCTCCCCACAAGTAGAGAGCAGCCCACGCAGCAGTGAAGAGCCAGCACAGTCACAAACGAACAAATAAAATTAAACAGGAAAGCAGTTGGGACAGAGATGATCAGTTGGTGTTATCCGTCTCCCTTTCCAGTAAAAAGGCTCTAGTCTAGAATGTACTTAGATCTCCAGTAGACTCCAGCAATCTCACAGATTATTGCTACTCTTAATGTTATGGGCTTAATTGTGTTCGCCCCACCCCCCTGAAATCCATACGTTGAAGCTCTAATCTTCCTGGTGTCCCTATAAGCAGAGTAGATTTGGACACACAAAGAGAGACCTGAGAGATGCACGCCCCGAGGAGAGATCGTGGGAGGACACGGGGAGAAGGCAGCCGTCTGCAAGTTAAGGAGCAGCCTTAGAAGCCAGACCTGCCAACATTCTGTCTGCCTTGTACTTCCGGCCTCCAGGATTGTGAGAAAATAACTTTCTGTTGTTTAAGTCACCCAGTCAGTGGTATTTTGTTATGGCAGCGGGAGCAGGCTAACACAATTAGTATTATAGAAGGTCACTGAACTGTTAAGAGAACTGTGAATGACAGGAGATGGGGTTCTATCCTGTCTTTAGACAATTATTACACAATCTGCAAGTCACTTGACATCTCTCTGCATTTTCCACCTCTCTCCTCCAGGGTCATAAGGATTAACTGAGAAAAAGTCTGTAAAGACCCCACCAATAACAGGGTCCTCTAAGCATCCTTCACTTCTCTGTCTAGTAGCAGCTTTCCCCTAATTCAGGGCAGTGGATGGGCTGAGCAGTGCCCCCACGGATTTTCAGCTCTGAACTTCTGCAACTCTAGAAGAAGTCTCATGAACGAGAGTAGGTTTCATATCTATAAAGCCCCAAAGTATTTTCAAAGTCCTTCCCCTCACTTTGTCTCACAGTAAACACAAGGGCACCCCTCTGACTTAACGTGCGTTTAAACCTCAGTTTTGAAAAACTGGATGAAACCCCAGCAGACCAGACTCATGACCCGTAAAGTCTCCCTGCTGGCAAATCCAACCAGTCATGCAATACTGCCCTCTTTAGAGTTAAGGCTTCATACCCACCAGAAACAAACTTTAAATGAATGTAAATCCAAATGTCAATATTTGGTTCCAAAACCCACTTAGTACCCCGTACTCTGTCCCCACAGTACCTGGCTGAGCAGTCCGGTTGCCCTCTTCTTGATGGATCAAAAGACAGTTTTAAAATAAAAGTTTCTCATCGTGTGGCTAAAAATGAAAATAAAATTTCTTTTTGTTTGCTTTCTGTTTCATAGCAAAATCTGGTGCTCTTGTAGGTCTGAAGTCTCTCCATTTTGGGCAGGGGATTGTGAAAAAAGGGCAAACACTGACAAGTTCCTCTTTTTCTTCAAAGCATGGGAAGAATGGTTTGGACACAGTATGAACTTCCAGTTCAAAAAGAGAAAATGAGTGCAAGTACAAGTGAAACAAGCTTAAAAGATGCAAAGCTGGAAGCTCACATCAGGAAAGGAATTACTTGTTTTTTCCTTGTTTATTCACAAAATGTGAGTACTGTTGCTGTTAGTTTATTATTCTATAGCTTAAAATGAAAACAACATGTTTTGAACATTTAATGTATATTGATTTTTATTATTAACCAAGACAGAAAACAGAAATGAAATGAGCTGGTTTGGTTAGTTAAAGTTTATTGCTACCGCAGCCAAAGTCATACTTATCATCTATACCTTGGGTCCCAGAGTGCGTGTGTGCTAAGTCGCTTCAATTGTGTCCAACTCTGTGTGACCCCACAGACTGCAGCCTGCCAGGCTCCTCTATCCATAGGATTCTCCAGGCAAGAATACTGGAGTGGGGGAGGGGGAAAGAAGAAAAAAAATACTGGAGTGGGTTGCTGTGCCCTCCTCCAGGGGATCTTCCTGACCCAGGGATTGAACCTGTGTCTCTTATGTCTCCTGCATTGGGAGGCGTCTTCTTTACCACCAGCGCCACCTGAGAAGCCCTTAGATTCTAGGAGACTTTAGCAAATGCATTCTCTAGTCACCAGAGTCCTGCGCAAGATTAATGCAGAGCAAATGGACCACCACTGTTGATCCATCCCATGATGATATTCAGGGCATCCTCCTGACTTTAAGGAGCCACTGGCTCCCACTTGTACATACACATTAAGAGCTTGTAACTACAAGACCCAGGAAGCAGGTTTACATCAGGCTTCAGGAATAGAGACATTTCCCCCCGCACTTGTCTTAAGAATGCCTTTCTTGCATACTCTTTCCCCTACCTTGACACAATCAGGAACTTTTTATGTTACAAAACTTATTTCAAAAAGAGCCTTCTAATATTAACTTATCTGATATAGAGGGATATTGAAGTTTTACCCTAAATAAATTCAACATTCTTGGTTTTCTATGGTATTAACAACAGTGTATCCCAACTTGTGAGAAGGGTTTCTCTGAAGTGAGACCAGGGGCTGTGCTATCAGCCTGGATTTTTGAACTTTCAATGAAATCTATATATAAATGTATGTTCACAGAGAAAAACTATAAAGACAGGCACCAACAATATTAACAGTACTTATCTTTTGGGGATAATTTTAAATTTTCTTCTTCTGTTTATCCATATATTTTTATTTTCTTTAACAACACCTATTACTTTTATAATAACAAATGATGTAAAACAGGATAGAAAGAGGGAATGTGGAAATGTGATTGTATTGGGCCATCCAAATATTATGTATCAAGTCTTAATCCCTGGAATCTGTAAATGTTGTATCTTTGTAGATATGGTTAAGGCTCTTGAAATGGGGGTTAACCCTGGATTATCTGGGTAAGCACTAAATGCAAAAAAAAAAACAAAAACTGTCCACATTAAAAAGAGGCAGAAGGAGATTCAAACCAGACAGAAAAGGAAACAACAATGTGACCATGGAGACAGCGATTGGAACGGCTATGAGTCAGGGAATGCTGGCAGCCACCTGAAGCTAGCGGAGGCAAAAAAATGGATTTTCCTCTAGAGCCTCTGTAGGGAGTGTGGTCCTGCTGACAACCTGGTATCAGCCCAGTGATGCCGATTTGGAACATCTGGCCTCCAGAGTATGAGAGAGTAAATTTCTGTTGTTTTAAGCCACCCAGCATGTGGTATTTTGTTACAGCAGCTACAGGAGACTAATGCTGTAGTGTATCACGGTAAAATGAGCAAAATGATATCCACCTTCATTCAAGCACATCCTCCATATGGCCTCATCACTTTCCTTTGCTAACAGATTTGCAGTCAGGTGTTTGCAATACATTTAGAATGGATGCTCTGCTGTGCTCACTCAGTTGTGTTCGACTCTTTGTGACCCCATGGACTATAGCCCTCCAGCCTCCATTGTCCATGGAATTTTCCTGGCAAGAATATTCCAGGGGATCTTCCCAGCCCAGAGATCAAACCGTGTCTCTTGCATCTCCTACACTGGCAGGTAAATTCTTTGCCACTGTGCCACCTGGGATGCTCAGCTTTAGAATGGATAATATACTAGAAATTTTGACATCCTGAATAAGGTCCAAGAGCCATGTCCCTTACCCTTTTACTTTTCTTCCTAGCCTCTTCCCAACCTTTCCTCTTCAGGGGAGTGTGGCAAAATGAAAATGCCCAGGGATCTGGACCTAAGACCTAAATTCAAGTGTGGGTTTCATCTTGCTTCTAAAATAGGTCAGTTAAGCTTCTTAGCAGTAAAATGGTGGCTAACCAGCTTGCTCCACGATTTTCTGAATATCATCTGAGCTACTGTATCTGAAAATACCCTCTGCGTGCTATTCTGTGACTTTAAACATTTATAGATACTCATGCCTTTTACTCTCAATATAATGGAAAAGGAGAGGAAAAGTCACAATACTTTTATCCCTGGGGGCCTGTAACTCATAATTCCAATTGTTCTAGAATTTGGCTAGTCTTCTTGGCCAGAAAGTCAGTGGTAGGGGAAGTTACTGGGCCAACTCATGGTTGGTAACTTCCTAGTATGCCTTAAAAAGGAGAGTCAAAACTTCTTGACTAACTCCTTTAGGAAGTAGGGGTATATTGAGTCTATTATTCTCTGTTTTATATATATACATAAAATATTCTTTAAAAAAATCTATAATTCCCCATCCTTACTCCTTACAATTGGCCTAATAAATCAGATACACTAATATATGAGAGGCTTTAGTGAGAAAAACTAAATGTGGGAGGACAGATTGTTGATTTTCAAGGCAACTGAAATCCTCTCCTAAAATTAACATTTTAAATAGCTGGAGATATCTGGCAAGAAGCAAAAAACACCTTAAGGAGGTATGATAGCTGTGTTCAGATGCCCACAGGGGCATGGCCTAGGGAAGAGGGAGCAGGTCTCAGATGTTTATGACAAGTAAATGCTGTTTACAAAGGAATCAGAATCTCATTCAAAATGCCAAGAAACCCAATGATACTTCTTTAGGATAATGTACTTCTTTAGGGTAATTGGTGATTACCTTTTACTCTCCTTGAATTTTAAAATACCCTTCCAATAATTGGAGAGTTTCCCAAATTATGAAATCCATATTCCTAAATCCTTTCCTGGTGGCTTAGCTGGTAAAGAATCTGCCTGCAATGCAGGAGACCTGGGCTCTTTCCCTGGGTTGGGAAGATCCCATGGAGGAGGGAAAGGTTACCCACTCCAGTTTTCTGACCTGGAGAATTCCATGGACTGTATATGGGGCCACAAAGAGTCAGACACGACTGAGTGACATTCACTTTCACAAAGCAGAAGCCAGAAACACTTTTTTCTTAAAAAAAAATTAAATAGTTGTTTATTTGTTTGAATATTCTACCTATTTTATGTATTTATTTATTTATGGCTGTACTGGATCTTCGCTGCTCCACACAGGTCTTCTCTTGTCGCAGTGAGCAGGGCTTCTCATTGCAGTGGCTTCTCTCGTTGTGGAACATGGTACCCAGTAGTTGTGGCACACAGGCTTAGTTGCTCTGTGGCATGTGAGATTTTCCCCGACCAGGGATTGAATTCATGTCTCCTGCATTGGCAGGCAGAATCTCAAACACTGGACCCCCAGAGAAGTCCTTAAAATTTTATTTATTTATTTTAATTAGAGGATAATTACTTTACAATATTGTGATGATTTTTGCCATACATCAATATGAATTGACATTAGGTATACATATATCCCCTCCCTCTTGAACCCCCTTCCCACCTCTCTCGCCTTCCTACTCCTCTAGGTTGTTGCAGAGCACCAGCTTTGGGTTCCTTGAGTCATACATCAAACTCCCACTGGCTATCTCTTTTATATATGGTAATGTATACGTTTCAATGCTATCCTCTCAAATCATCCCACCCCCACCTGTGTCCAAATGTCTGCAGAAATCCTTGTTCACTGCGTTCCTTGAAGTCAGCGAGTACATACCTACCCTCAGGGTTCTGCTGATTGGAAGCCAACACAAGACTACAACTGGAGTGCCAAGGGGTTACAGTCTGAAAGCCATCCTGGTGAAACAGCAGAGAGACATCTGTCTTGTGAAAGCAGTGGCACAGTTGCTCCAGCTCTGTCCTGCAGAGCCTGAGTCCAAAGGTAGAGACAGTAGGGTTTCTAAGTGACCCAGCACTGAAATTACCTGTTCTTGCCTACACAGCCTTCCAGTCCTGGTTCTCTGTACCCTCTAAGATTCTGTTAGTTATCTGATATCTTCAATAAATTCCTTTTCTGCTTAAATTCGCTGAAGTGGGTTCTGTTGTACTTGTCATGTAAAGTACTGTCTTAGCAATTAATTGGCATCAGTTCTCTAGGAGGTTAGCATTTATTTGCTCTATGTGGGAAGTTGAGTTAGTTCTGATCTCTAATTTATGATTCTATGAGTTAGAGTGGTAAGGGTATGAGAAGCAGGACATCTGGGTAAATACATTTGATCAGTGTCCCATAAACAATTTGCAATTACTTTTTCACTACAGGTGACTTAAAAATTGAAGCAAGAGTGTACAGAAGACAGTTGGGCCAAGGCTTACCTGATAGTTCACCCTCAGTTATATAATAATTCGTTTAGGTGAAGCACAGCCCTAACCACTCAGTCCATTTTTACAATGGAATATTTTGAAACAAGTCTATGATGACTCTACCTTCCTTTGTGTGATTTAGTGATGAATCTCACAGTTAACGAATTCAGGTGTGAATAAATGCAAACTTTGTTTCCGTATACAACAAGCTGCTGTTCTGATACAGCCTCCATTTCAGTTGATGGTAGACTTCTAATCTATTCATTTTGAGGTAAGCTTCTCCAGTTCAATGAACCCTCAATCTATCCAGATCTATAATTTAGTCATATTCCAACTTAAAACTCCTGTTGATATTTTTTCCGCGCTCTCTCCTCCCTGGGAGGTGTTCCAAGTTCTTCCTCTAACAGCAATAAGGAGGATCAGAATCCTCCACTCAGTTCTTCTGACAGAGCTTGTTGTGGATGCGCTCATCTTGAGTGTGGTGCTTGGCTTGTGGGTGTTCGAGTTCCATTTACTGATGTGCGTTCTATCTGGTTGCCTGATGCCAGCAGACTGCTGACGTGTGGCTCCATCCTCCTGTTGCTCCGAGTCAGCAGTTTACATCTCAGCCTTTGAATGCATGTTTTCCACCCCTGCCTAATACCCTGGCTCTCTCTCTGCTTCTCCCATCTCCTCACAGAAGGCTGGGAACTTCAGACTTCCCGAATGCTATAGGAAAGCCTCCAGAAGCTGGATGGGAGGGGCTTCCCTCTCCCAACCAGGGATGCTCTAGATTTCTGGGTGAATGGACTCAGGACTGCTGAGAAAGTTCTTAAGAGGGAAAAATGAGCAGGGATAACTGGTTAGTATCTAAAATAATTCATCCATCAGATTTTATTGAGGGTGGTCCTAGATTAGGCTATTTATGTTTGTAAAGTGAACATACTGTTTTCTTAGTTTTTAAAAAATTGATTCTGCAAAAGCATTTTTGTATGCAATTAATGAGATGATTACCTTTTGGTTCAATGAAGACAATACAGCAAGCACTGAATGAGATATATTTTTTACTGTTTGAAAGCAAACTGCTTTTATCCTTATACAATATTTTTAAATTAAAAAAGTAATGCATATTAATTTCAGAAAATTTGGAAAACATAAAAAAGCTTAATATAGAAAAATGCAGACGTCACTCACAATAATAATCACTTGACACTTTGAGATGTTATCCTTTCAGTTATATTTTCTTATATCTCTGTATCTATATAGTATTAGGACCATATGCAAATTGGGATCATAGTAGATTGTTTTACAAACATTATTTTTCGCTTCATAAAGAATTTTGAGATTTCCCTCCATATCATGAAATAACTCAAGAAGATGATTCAGTGTATCATTTTATTAAATGGATGTCCCACAATTTCCTTACGCATTCTCCTGAACACTTAAATTGTGTCCAGTTTTTAATCTTTAATGAATGTCCTCAATGTGCACATTTAAAAAATTTTTTTTTTTCTTTTTTTGGATGCACTACATGGCTTGTGGGATCTTAGTTCCCCAACCAGGGATTGAACCCAGATCCTAGCAATGAAAGTGCCAAGTCCTAATCACTGCTCCTCCAGGGAATTCTCAGAACACATTCTACAAAACAGAAATTTGGTGTCAAAGAAAATACACTTTTTAAAGATTTTAAAATAAAATTTGTCAAGAGAAAAATCAGACAGCTCAAATTAATGAGTTTTAGCACTTCACTATGTATGAGGAGATGCAAGAATCTGGGCACAATAAAATAATTCTTATGATATGAATGTATAGTATATCATATGAATGAACATGAATGATACATTATACATTTATACATATGAATGTATGATATACAATTTGTCAAACTGCTTTTTAGGAAAGATATATCTATGTAACTATTGAGAGATGAACTGTTCATAACCAGTAACCCTGGGCACTGCATTATCATTCACTTAATCTTTGCTAATCTGATTAATATAAAATGGAACCTCACTATTAATTGATTATGCTTTTCTTTAGATTGTCAGATTGAGTTTTTTTTCATCTTGCTGACAATTTTGCGTCCTTATTTTATGAATTGTCTGTTCAAGTCCTTTGCCTCTTTCTTCATGTTTTTTTTACTGAAGCACAATTGATTTACAGCATTGTATTGGTTCCATGGACAGAGGAGCCTGGTGGGGTGTAGTCCATGGGGTTGCTAAGAGTCAGACACGACTGAGCGGCTTCACTTCCACTTTTCACTTTCATGCATCGGAGAAGGAAATGGCAACCCACTCCAGTGTTCTTGCTTGGAGAATCCCAGGGACGAGGAGCCTGGTGGGCTGCCGTCTATGGGGTCGCACAGAGTTGGACACAACTGAAGCGACTTAGCAGCAGCAGCAGCAGCATTGATTTTAGGGGTACAGCAAAATTATGTATTTATACATATATGTATATGATTATTTTTCACTATAGGTTATTGTGAGCTGTTGAATAGCGTTCCCTGTGCGATACAGCCTCTTTTTTATAAATCAACTTTATTGATTTATAGTTTACATACATGAAATTGTACCCATTTAAAGTTGTTCAGCTGATGAGTTTTGATAACGACCACAGCAAACATAACAGAGAACATTTTTATAAAATTCCCCTCAAGCCTCTGTGTGGCTTTGGTCCCAGACAACCACCAATCTGCTTTTTGTCACTATAGATCATAATTTCTCTCATTTGGAATTTCATATGAATGGAATCATAAACTATATACATTTTTGTGTCTGTTTTCCATTACTCAGCATAAGGCTTTGGTATTCATCCATATCCTTATATGTATCAGTAGATCATTCCTCCTTATGCTGAGTACTATCCTATGGTATGGCTATATAACAACTTATCCATTTATCTACTAATCTATTGATGAACATTTGGGTTGCTTCCAGTTTCAGGTTGTTATGAATAAATCTGCTCTGGAACACAATGAAATGTTACTGAGCCATAAAAAGGAAAGTTCTAATGAGGTGGATAAACCTAGAGCCTACTATAGAGTGAAGTAAGTCAGAAATAGAAAGATAAATATCATATACTTACACATATATATGGAATCTAGAAAGATGGTATGGATGAATTTATTTGCAGGGCGGCAATGGAGAAACAGACATAGAGAACAGACTTATGGACACAGGAAGCCAGGGAGAGAGGAAAGTGTGAGATGTATGGAGAGGGCAACATGGAAACTTATCTTACCATATGTAAAATAAATGCCAATGGGAACTTGCTGTATGACTCAGGGAACTCAAACATGGGCTCTGTATTAACGTAGAGGGGTGGGATGGGGAGGGAGATGAGAGCGAGGTTCAAGAAGGAGGGGATATATGTATACCTATGGCTGATTCATGTTGAGGTTTGACAGAAAACAAATTCTGTAAAGCAATTATCCTTCAAAAAAAATTAATTAATTAAAAAAATCTGCTATGAACATGTCATACAAATCTTTGCATAGACATAGGTTTTTTTTTAGGTAAGTACTTAGAATTCACGGTTTCCCTGTTAACTATATGTTTTCAACTTTATAAGTAACTACTGAAGTTTGTTTTTGTGTATGAGAGTTCCACATACACATTCTCTCCAGTGCTTAGCATTATCAGTCTTTTTCTTTTTTAAAAAATATTTATTTTTACTTGGCTGTGTGGTTATTAGGTGTGGCACACAGAATCTTCACAGCAACATGAAGACTTCTCTACTTTCGACGCACGATCTCTAGGGCATGCGGGCTTTGTTGGCTTGCAGCGTGTGGGATCTTGTCAATAGTTTCCCATCCAGGGATTGAACCTGTGTCTCCTGCATTGGAAGGCAGATTCTTAACCACTGGACCACCAGGGAAGTCCCATATCAGTCTTTTTCAATGTAGCTGTTTAATGAGCCTGCAGTAGCATCTCACGGTGGTTATAGTTTACATTTCCATTGTGACTAACAATGTTGGGTACTTTTAATATGCTTAGTGATCAAAAGAATATCTTCTTTGGTAAAACATCTGTTCAAATCTTTTGTCCATGTTTATAATGATGAGCTATAACAATTTTTAAATTATTCTAGAGGCAAATCATTGGCCAGATATATGGATTGTGAATATTTTCTCCCAGTTTGTGGTGTTTTTTCACTGGCTTAACAAGATCTTCAACCATTTTTAATTTTTATGAAGTTCAACTCACCATTTGTTTCCTTCATGCTTTGTGTTTTTCCATCACAATTAAGTTTGTTACCACAAGATGGCAAAGAGTCCATCTGCAATCTTAATTTTCCTTTCCTTAATTTTCCTTAATACTGTGCTCACAGGTTCTGGGTATTAGAAGATGGACATCTTTGTTGTTGTTGGTTGTTTGCTCGCTAAGTCATGTCTGACTCTTTCTTTGGGGGGCATTATTCTGCCTATCGCATATGTCCTTTATCAGAATGAGGAGCGACTCTTTTGCTTCTAGTTTGCTGAATATTTTCTATCATGACACATATTTAGTGTTTACTAAGTGCCAACCACTCTGCTAATTGTTTATACAGGTTATGTCATTTAACCCTCACCTACAACGTGATTATCATCCTCAATTTATAGAGGAGTAACTTCCCCAGTGTCATATAACCAATAAGTGGAAGAATAAGATTCAAACAGAAATATGTTAAAACTGAAGTTCAGTCTTTTAGTAACTGCTAAAAATAAACTGGGCTATCCCGGTGGCTCAGATGGTAAAGAATCTGCCCGCAATGCAGGAGACCTGGGTTCGATCCTTGGTCAGGAAGATACCCTAGAGAAGGGAGTGGCAACCCACTCTATTATTCTTGCCTGGAGAATTCCACGGATAGAGGAGCCTGGCGGGCTACAGTCTATGGGTTCACAAAAGAGTTGAACATGACTGAGCAACTAACACATACACACACAAATGAACTACAGATTTAATATTATTCACTTTCTGCACAAGGCCATTCACTTATCTTTTTAAACCACTTTTATTGAGATATAATTCAAATACTTTCCACTTTGCTTATTTAAAGTGTGCAATTCAGTAGCTTTTAGTATATTCTTAATGTTGTATACCCATTTATGCAACATACATATAGTCAATTTTAGAACATTTTCATTACACCAAAAGGAAAACGTGTACTCTTTAGCTGTCATCCCTAACCCCTACACCCTCTAGCCCTAGGCAATCACTAGTCTACTTTCTGTCTCTAGAAACTTCCTTATTCTGGATATTTCACATAAATGGAATCATAATATGTACTCTTTTGTGACTGGTTTCTTCCTCTTAGTATTTTCAAGATTCATCTATGTTGTCGCATTAACTCATTACTTTTTATTACCAAATACTATTCCATTGCATGGATATACCAACTTTACTTCTCCATTCATCAACTGATAAACATTTAGACTATTTCCACTTTTGGCTACTATGCATAATGATGCTATAAATGTTTGCAAATGAGTTTTTGTGTGGACATAAGTTTCCATTTCTCTTGGGTATATACTTAGGAGTAAAACTGCTAAATCATACAGTACATCTATGTTTAACCATTTGAGAAATTGACAGACTGTTTTCCAAAGCAGTGGCACTATTTTACTTTAAATGATGAGAGTAGTGTTATGATGGTTCTAATTCCTCTACATCTTTGTCAACACTTGCTATTGTCTTTTTTGTTATAGCATGGGTGGAACTGCTGCTGCTAAGTCACCTCAGTCATGTCCAACTCTGTGCGACCCCATAGACGGCAGCCCACCAGGCTCCCCCATCCCTGGGATTCTCCAGGCAAGAACACTGGAGTGGGTGCCATTTTCTTCTCCAATGCATGAAAGTGAAAAGTGAAAGTGAAGTCACTCAGTCGTGTCCGAATCTTATCGACTCCATGGACTGCAGCCCACCAGTCTCCTCTGTCCATGGGATTTTCCAGGCAAGAGTACTGGAGTGGGTTGCCATTGCCTCCTCCATATGGGTGAAAACTGGTATCTAAATTGGTTTTTGCCTTCATTTATACTTTCATTTATTCACCTTTTAAAAAAATAAATGAACAGGGACCTCCCTGGTGGCGGTCCAGTGGCTAATACTTTGTTTTCCCAACACAGGGGGCCTGAGTTCAATCCTTGGTCAGGGAACAAGAACCCACAAGCCACAACTAAGAGTTCAGATGCCACAACAAAGACCAGGCATAGCCAAGTAAATAAATTATTTAAAATAAAGAGCAGATAAATAGCATTATGACATATCCAGAAATAGCCAGGGTACTATCATTGAGACTAATATGGCAGTCAAGGAATCTAGGAAGGTGATATTTAAGCTGAGTTCTCAAGAATGGAAGGAACCAGCCCTGAAATGCCAAGGAAGAACTTTCCAGATAGAGAAGAGCAAGCACTGGAATTGAAAAAAGTCCAGGGTGATTGACTGCAAGTGGGAGAGTGCAAGAGATGAGGCTAGTGAGGTAAGCAGGAGAAGGTAAAAGAGCTTGGATTTTATCCTAAATACAGTGGGAATCCATGAAAAGTTTCTACATTGAGAGAGGCATGATGGTGTTCTTGTTTTAAAAGATCACTTTAACTGCTGCATTACAAAACCAGTAAGACTTGTTCACAGATTTTCATCTGAGAGATAACAGTAACTTAAATAAGAGTGGCAGTAGTGAAGATGAAGGGAATTTCTTCCAAACTCTATTTGAGATATAGAACAAGCAAGACCGGATGGGACCTGAGGGGTAAGTGAAAGGGAGGAGTCAATAATGACATTTAAGTTTCTGGCTTCAGTGAATGAAGGTGTCTTTTACCAAGATAAAAATGAGTTAGCAGGGGTACATACTGGCTCCAAATATTCTTAAATAAATCTTGAAAACTTTCAATTCATTTTTTCTGGAGTTATTGTCCATTCAAGTGGATAAACATATGCTTCCTTGGTTATAAATATAATGACAATTGACTGAGGTCTGGTGGCTCAGATGGTAAAGTGTCTGTCTACAATGCGGGAAACCCAGGTTCAATCCCTGGGTTGGTAGGATCCCCTGGAGAAGGAAATGGCAACCCACTCTGGTACTCTTGCCTGGAAAATCCCATGGACAGAGGATCCTGGTAGGCTACAGTCCATGGGGTCACAGAGTCAGACAAGACTGAGTGACCTGACTTCACTTTCACTTTGGATCTATTTGCCTTTATGCTACAGTTTGTTGTATTACATTCTTCTCTCATTAATATTAATTCAAACTAGAAAACATTCCCTTCCAGTCACATCCAAAGTGTTTCTTTGACCCACTCTTTAGATTCTACTTTTCAGTCACTCTGAAGTATCATAATTTAATTGAAATCATTAAGGTGATAGTTTCAGGACTTCCTTGCTGGTCCAGTGGTTAAGACTCCACACTTACACTGCAGGGAGCAAAGGTTTGATCCCTGGTTAGACCTAAAATCCCTCATGCTGTGTGGTGTAGTCAAAAAAAGAAAGAAAGAAAATTGAAACAAAAAAATGCTATATCCATCAAATTGGTATGTTTTTAAAAATAATTATGTCCAATATTAATAACAAGGATGAGGGTAGGGAAAGTTTTACGCTTTGTCAATGGAAGTACAATTTGTTACTATCTCTTGGAAGACAACTTACAAATGTGGATTTTAAAACCTCAGACATTTGTACTCTTTGATCTGAGTTGTTCCTCTTTTTAAAAATATATCCTAAGGAAACACTCATGAATATGTATTAATACAGAAGTACAGCTATAAGGCTGTTTATCATGGTGCTGTTTTATCATTATGAAAATCTGGAAAGAAAGTCAATGAAAACAGAGAGTTTATAATATATCCAGTAAATGAATAAAAGACAATATTAAAATGTTATAGAAAAAACATGGTGACATTAGAAAATGTTAGTGTTATGGAATACAATATATACTTATATATAAATGCTTCAAAAAGTGTTGTAAGAGTTTAAGACGTTAACAGTGTTTACCTCTGTAGGTAATATAACAAGATGAGTTTTCTTTACAATTTTCTCCAATAAGCATGTAATAATTTTAAGATAAGAGAAAGAATGATAAACTAAAAGACAAAACAAAACAAAAAAATTCGTGAGTTTCCCACCTAAGTTTGAGTTAATTTCAGTAAACATCACAACTAAAGTTTTTTAGTCTGAAGACTAGCCTCTTAAACAATATTTAAAACATGAAAGTCAAATAAGCAAATTAAATATATCACGTGTACCACTTCTGAAGGTCAACAAACCCATTATTTAAAGAAACGAAACAGGACATGAATTCCTGAAACAGGAATCATAGTCCACAAAGATCCTGACCTCAGCTGCCCAAAGTCTGGACTGGAGAAACGAATGTCTATAATTTATTAGGATTATATCCTCATTGACAAAATGATTACTGAGTGTGTTGCAGCACCTGGGTAACAACATAAAAAACTGCTCTCTTAAATTTTGTTGTAACGGCTGCAAACTGATTGCTAAGGTGCCAAATTCAGTTGACAACCAGAGCTGTGGCGGGGGGTGGTGGGGGAAGCAAAAAAACTGAACAAAAACAAAGAAATCCTTAAACATCAAAGGAAGAGTAATGAACTCTGAGGAGTAGGAAAATACAAAGCTGTTTCAGAACACTATAGCTGAGACTCTGGAGTTAGATGACCTCTGTTCATATCTTAGTTTTGCCACTTAGTATTTCTGTGATTTTTGACAAGTGATAAACTCTTTTCTGCCTCATAGTCGTTATCCATCAGGTGGGGAAAATAACAGCATCTGCTTAAGGAGGTTGTCACGAGGATTAAATGATTTAATGTAACATTTTACCATAATCCTCAGCACTTAGTAATGAAACCATTAGCTGTAAGTATCATGCAAATGTTACCCATTATGGTTATACTTCCAAATGGAGTTTCGGGAGAGGAGAGAGAGAATAGAGTAGGAACAATATTGGAAAAGATAATAACTAAAATTTTCAAGGGTTGAGGAAAGACAAAATGTTGAGGTTCAGGTTATGCAATAAGTTCTAAGTAATATAAACAAAAAGAAATGTATACCATACTCATTTTAATAGCCATTCTCTGCATATAGTAAGGCAAAGGCATATTAAAAGCAACCAAAGAAGACAGAAAACATCTTCAAAGAAATGAAGCTGTTTTCTCAATAGCAACCAGAAAACAAAAGACAAGGGGATATCTTTTGAGAAATATGTGCTAAGAAATAATAACTGTTGACCCATAATGGTGTTATGGTGGTAATACCCACTCCAGTATTCTTGCCTGGAGAATCCCATGGACAGAGGAGCCTGGTGGACTACAGTCCATGGAGTCAGACATGACTGAAGAGTTGGAAAAAACTGAAGCGGCGCACACACACACACAATGGTGTTCCCAATACAAATATTTTTTAAAATAGAAGGAAAATAAAGACATCTGAATATAAAAACACATATTCTTCCACCACTGTATCTTCGATAAAGGAAATCTTAAAGGATGTACTTCAGGCAGAAAAAAAGTATAAAGTCAGAGGTGAAAGAACTAATGGTGAT
Source organism: Antilocapra americana (assembly GCA_007570785.1). Lineage (NCBI taxonomy): Eukaryota > Metazoa > Chordata > Mammalia > Artiodactyla > Antilocapridae > Antilocapra > Antilocapra americana. The sequence goes on from ML664196.1 coordinate 524,720, forward strand.
TAAAGAAAATTAAATTTGGGGGAAGGAATCTAAATAAGTACTGACAATATAAAACATAATATTAACTTTTTTGGAGTAAAAAAGTAGCATGAAGCAAAACCAAAATCTATAACAAAAGTAGTTTCCAAGTTATTTGGGGCTTATCAAAGTTATTGTGGTATTATCTCGAGACAGTAGTAACAGTATTGATTAACTTTAGACTGTGATAAGTTAAGTTTGGGTTCTTGACAGTCTGAGCCAGCAGGGAAGCCGATAAGTTGAGTATACATATTAAAAGTGCATTGCATGTGTATTTTGGAAATTAATCCTTGGTTGCTTGTTTGATTTGCTATTAAGGGGTGGGAGGGGGAGGGAGATGGGAGGGAGGTTTCAGAGGGAGGGGCTATATGTATACCTATGGTTGATTCATGTTGAGGTCTGACAGAAAACAACAAAATTCTGTAAAGCCATTATCCTTCAGCTAAAAAATAAATAAAATTTTAAAAAAGATTTAAAGTACTGCATTGCAACTGATAAGAAAATAGAAATGGAGAATATAACCTCTAAGTTAGTAAAATGAAAAAATACAATGAGAGAAAATAATCAAAGGAAGAAGAGAAGCCAAACACAGTTAAATTTAAAAGGCAGACAAATAGAAAGCACAAAACAAGATGGAAAAAATAATAAAAGCAATGCAACAGTAACTACAATGAATGTAGATGGACTCAATGCTCAAGTTTAAAAGCTAAGGTTACTACTTAGGGAAAAAATGCTATTTACAAAAAGACATATCTAGACTTTGAGGATACAGAAAAGTTAAATTAAAGGGATGGGCACACGCAAAAACAATAATAAAAAAAATAAAAATAAAAAAAAATAAAAAAAATAAAGGGATGGGCACAAAATTAAGGCAAAGTGGACTAAAGAGTTCAGCACTCTCACCCCCAAAACACAGTTTAATTGGAGAAAATTATTTGAAAAACCAATTATTTAAAGTCTCTAGAAATTGTCCTCAGGGTACACAACAAATGGAGAAACATTCATTTAAGAAAAATCTATTTAATCTTGGTAAGAATGAGAGTGGGGATTCCATGCTGAGAGGGGCAAGCTGTGAAGACGCTAGGCTCAGCGCACAACCAGCTCATCAGTGAAGGACTGCCGTGACACAGAGCCAGTCTTCATAGACTGAGAGAGGTGGCTATTTTTTCAAATGCCTACTTTTTAAAGTATTTATTTATTCAGCGCGGCTCTGAGTTTTGGCTGCTGTGCACAGGCTTTCTCGGGTTACGGAGAGCAGGGGCTATTCTCTAGATGTGATGCACCGGTTTCTCACTGCAGTGGCTTCTCTCATTGCAGAGCATGGGCTCTAGGATACTCGGGTTTCAGAAATGACGGCATACAGGCTCAGTAGTTGTGGTGCAGGGGCTTGGTTGCCCTGAGGCATGTGGAATCTTCCCAGGCCAGGGATCGGAGCTGTGTTCCCCGCAACGGCAGGTGGATTCCTATCCACTGCACTACCAGAAATCCCTTGTGGATTCTTAATCCTTAATATGCCCCAGTGTTTCTTCTTCCCCATTTCCAATCTGCAACCTTAGTCCAAGACATTATATTTCTGCTAAAGTCTAATACAGGTCTCTGCTCTCCAAATCAAAACATTCACTACTGTGGCTATCTTAAGTAATTATTCTAGCAAGAATATCTAATGTGTCACTCTTTTGCTCTAATTCCTTTAAAGGCTCCCCCAACACTTTCATAAACATTTTTTAACATGCAATATATTACTTCTTTACTTATTCATGCAATCACATCTGTAACCATCCTCTCTCATGTAACCTAAGCTCCAAGTAAAGTAAATGACTTCTAGTTTCCAGATCTTGAAATGTGATGATCCAGGCTGCCAGCCCCACATATCTCTTTGGTCAAACATTTTTATACACCCTTTAAGTACCAAGTTAATTGTTACCTCCTGTGAGAAATTTTCCAGTATTTCCTTTTACACATTAATGGTCATGACTTCCCATTGCTCTACTGCTGATCTATCATTTATCTCTCTCAGACTCTGTCCTCATTATAGCCTCAAAACTTAGCTCAAAAATTAGACATACATTAATGTGGCTTGGATAGAGTGCCTGAAGAACAATGAAGAGAGATTTGTAACATTGTATAGGAGGCAGTGACCAAAACCACCCCAAAGAAAAAGAAAGGAAGAAAGGCAAAATGGTTATCAGAAGAGGTCTTACAAATAGCTGAGATAAGAAGAGAAGTGAAAAGCAAAAGAGAGAGAGAAAGATATACCCAACTGAATGCAGACTTCCAGAGATTAGGAAGGAGAGATAAGAAGCCTTTCTTTAAAAAAAAAAGTGCAAAGAAGTAGGGAGAAACAACAGAATGGGAAAGACTAGAGATCCCTTTAAGAAAATTGGAGATACCAACGAAACATTTCTTACAAAGATGAGCACAATAAAGGACAGAAACAGCAAGGATCTAACAGCAGCAGAAGAGATTAAGAAGAGCTGGCAAGAATACACAGAAGAACTGTACAAAAAAGATCTTCATGACCCAGATAACCACGATGGTGTGATCACTCACCTAGAGCCAGACATCCTGGAGTGCGAAGTCAAGTGGGCTTTAGGAAGCATTACTACAAACAAGACTAGTGGAGGTGATGAAATTCCAGCTGAACTATTTCAAGTCCTAAAAGAGGATGCTGTGAAAGTGCTGCACTCAAAATGCCACCAAATTTGGAAAGTTCAGCAATGGCACAGGACTGGAAAAGGTCCATTTTCATTCCAATCACAAAGAAAGGCAATGCCAAAGAGTGTTGAATCTACAGTTGCACTCATTTCACATGCTAACAAGGTTATGCTCAAAATCCTTTAAGCTTGGCTTCATCAGTACATGAACCAAGAACTTCCAGATGTTCAAGCTGGATTTAGAAAAGGCAGAAGAACCAGAGATTAAATTGCCAACATCTGTTTGATCATACAAAAAGCAAGAGAATTACAGAAAAACATCTACTACTGCTTCATTGGCTATGCTAAAGTCTTTGACTGTATGGATCACAACAAACTGTGGAAAATTCTTAAGAGATGGGAATACCAGACCACCTGACCGGTCTCCTGAGATACCTGTATGCAAGTCAAGAAGCCACAGTCAAAATGAAACATGGAACAATGTGCTGGTTCAAAATTGGGAATGGAGTACATCACAGCTGTATATTACCATGCTTGTTTAAATTATATGCAGGGTACATCTTGCAAAATGCAAGTCTGGATGACTCACAAGCTGGAATCAAGATTGCCAGGAGAAAGATCAACAACCTCAGATATGCAGATGACACCACCCTTATGGCAGAAAGTGAAGAGGAACTAAAGATCCTCTTGACAAAGGTCAAAGAGGAAAATGAAAAAGCTGGATTAAAATTCAACATTCAAAAAACAAAGATCATGCATCTGGTTCCATCACTTCATGTCAAATAGATGAGGAAAAAGTGGAAGCAGACTTTATTTTCTTCAATTCAGTTCAGTTGCTCAGTCATGTCCAACTCTTTGTGACCCCACGAACTGCAGCACCCCAGGCTTCCCTGTCCATAACCAACTCCCAGAGCTTGCTCAAACTCATGTCCATCGAATCGGTGATGCTATTCAACCATCTCATCCTCTGCTGTCCCCTTCTCTTGCTGCCTCTAATCTTTCCATCAGGGTCTTTTCTAATGAGTTAGTTCTTTGCATCATGTGGCCAAAGTATTGGAGTTTTCTTGGGCTCCAAAATTACTGTAGAGAGTGACTGCAGCCACAAAATTAAAAGACACTTGCTCCTTGGAAGAAAAGCTATGACAAACCTAGACAGTATATTAAAAAGCAGAGACATCATTTTGCTGACAAATGTCTACACAGTCAAAGCTATGGTTTTTCCAGAAGTCATGTACGGATGTGAGAGTTGGATCATAAAGAAGACTGAGAGCCAAAGAATTGATGCTTTTGAACTGTTGCTACAGAACTGTTGAGTGGCCCTTGGACAGCAAGATCAAACCAGTTACGCCTAAAAGATGTCAACCCTGAATATTCATTGGAAGGACTGATGCTAAAGCTCCAATACCTAGGCACATGATGGGAAGAGCGGACTCATTGGAAAAGACCCTGAGGCTGGGAAAGATTGAAGGCAAAAAGTGAGAGGGGTGGCAGGGAATGAGATGGTTAGACAGCATCATGGACTCAATGAACACAAATTTGAGCAAACTCTGGGAGATAGTCAAGAACAGGGGAGCCTGGCCATGCTGCAAATCATGGGATTTTAAAGAGTTGGGCATGACTTAGCAGCTGAACCAGTTGATCAGCAGACAGGACCTTGTGAAAACAGCACTGGACTAGAATTCAGAAGATTTAGGTTCTCTTCTAATTGTGTTCCTTCCTGGCCTTTTCAGGCTTCAGTTGCCTCACTCACTGAGGAATGTGGTGGACAAGAGCTCTAACGTTTGAGTGGAAATTTATAGCTTTTTTTTTTTTTTTTATGTATCCAATTTAGCCCTTCATTTCACAGTTGAGAAAATAAGTCTTAGGGACCACATACAATTTAAGTGAAGATACTGGGGGAGAATGGATACATGTATGTGTATGGTTGGGTCCCTTTGTTGTTGGCCTGAAACTACCACAACACTGTTAATTGGCTATACCCCAATACAAAATTAAAACGTTAAAATAGAGAGGGCAATACAAAGGAAAAGGAATCTAGGGATATTTCAGGGCTGACCTGTCAAAACACTCCCAATTCTCAAAATTTTTACCCCGCCTAGTTAACAAAAGTAGAGAATATAAAGAAAAGTCAGAAGGCAGTAGACTTGACGGAAACAAATGAAAAAAGTGAGACGCCGGAGTGTTCTACGAATTATAAATGAACTTCCTGTCCCGGGTAAACTTCCGCAATCAACAAGAGGGAGAGCCAATCAGAACCTTTCTCCGGAAGCCAATGGAAGAGCAGATTACAAAGAGCCAATCACAGCGGCGCTGTCACTGTTATGGTCCTGTCAGGGCGCCGGCGTCGTGGTGCTTGGGCGGTCGCCACCGAGGGCAGTTCGGTCGGGACCTTTGGGGGTAGCTCCGTGGCCAGCCGCGTTCGTCTCCGGCCTCGCTCCCAGCCTGCAGCTCCCGGCTCGCGGGTCCCACCGTAGGGCGCGGGTGCGGGTCGGCGCCGCGGCCGCCGTGGGGCCTGGGCCCAGCCGCAGCCTCCTCCTCCGCCGCGGGCTCGGAGGGCCGCGAGATGCAGCCGCCGGGCCCGCCCCCGGCCTATACCCCCACCAACGGGGACTTCACCTTTGTCTCCTCGGCGGACGCGGAAGGTGAGGCCGGGCCCCGAAGGGCCGTCACCCCGGGGGACGCCGGGCGGACGCGGCAGGGTTTTTCTGATGCCGAGGTGGTTGTGGCCTGGTGGGTACGGACAGGAAGCTGACCCGCGGGTGACTCGGGCCTGTGCGTTCGCCGGGCCTCCCGAGAGGGCCGAGTGGCCGAGGGTGGGGCGTGGGGAGCTTTCCGAGTGACTCGGTCAGCTTCTGGCTTTCCCCGCACCATCTGGTGTCAGGTTTATCTGGCGGCCTCACCCACCTCCAGTGCACCCACGGGACCCAAGATTTTATTTCTAAAATGACTTGCTGTAACTCAGAACGAGTGGTTAGATTGGCCGGGATCGGTGTCAAAGAATGAGAATGAAGAGGGCTCTGTTGCTCTGTTGTTTATCAGTACATAACTTTTGCGTAAATTCGGCACTACAAATACTAACGTCCCTCGAGGAGATCGTGGCTTTCGTGGAATCTGGTATTTTGCCTACGTCCCTAGTTTTCTTTCCGATTTCATGGTATTTGACAGTGTTCAGAGAAGTAAACCCAAATGCGGTTGAAACTTCTTGTAATCCAGCCTAGTGTTCCCAGTAGGGTCTCCAGATTTTCTCCAAATACTGTTTTGAAGAAGCCAGAGAGATTTTTCTACAAAAGGGGAGAATTTGTTTTCCTCCTTTCCTATATACCTTACCAAACTCTTTGTAGCAGAAATCTTTCTCTGCTCCTTTCGTTAGACTTTGTTAACCAGTAGTTTTCTAGTGATGAGACTTAGCTGCTCAATATGAAAAAAATAAATTTTTCTTAATTGTTGAAATTTCATCCTTGAGAAGGACATAGTGCGTTTCCTGAGAAGACTAGTTTTATAATATTCAGTTAATACAGCTTGCTTTCCCTTTTTCTGTTTTGCTTTCCTTGGTTTTGGTTTTTGAGTGGCATCATTTTTTTTTTTTTTAAGTACTGTACTTTTGGCTATAATTTAAGATGTAAAACAAAAATTTTATCATAGAGAACATAGCTGATACATTTAAATGTAATATGGGAATTTGGTGAAATATGGTCACCCAAAATATCTTGTTACATCTGCATTTGGTAGCCTAGTGCTTGGGGAGGAATAAGTGACCTTAATATCACAGAATTTAAGAGAAAATTATGTCATTTAGTATCACAGCCTGTTGTTCAAACTCATGTATCTGTGTTTATAGTTTTCATATCCTCCCTTCCCCCAGGAATTACCTTTCTTAAATACACTGAAGAAATCTGATAATAATATAGCAAACTAATCCATTGACTCTATACATAAAACCAAGAAACCTGGAATAAGTAAAATCCTTAAGGTTTATTCAGACTTGTCCACATATCCTCTAAGATTGTATAGACTCCCTATATATCCAGGGAAATATAGACAAAGATAGATATGTGTATAATAATATTCTCATGTGTATAACCTTATACAGTTGGAATATGCAGACTATTTTAAGCAAACGACTTGTTTGATCTTTTTAAGAATCTTGCTGAGCGTTATTATTCCTGAGTTTTAGGGAACTTGAGGCTTAGAAAAGTTCAATAACCTCCACATGAAGGATTTGGAATTAAGAGCTAGTGTTCTGTCACCTCAGATTTCTTTACACTAAATCATGATGCATCTTTCATATATTTTTGTAAACTGGATAGTGTATATAAAGTATAAAATCCTGAATTTCCATTGTGTCTTTACCAGTTACTGTCTATGTGATATTGGGCATATTACTCAATCTCTCTTAACCTCAGCTTTCATATACTTAAAATAAGAATGATAGTACCCAAGTGCTCAAACATTTTGCAGATGCAAAGCACTTAGTATATCTGGCAGACGTACTAAGATGTACTAAGCTCAGTACTTGTTAGCAGTGTTGCTGCTGCTTTGAGTTTAATTATCAACTGGCCCCACAATTATTTTTTATTGTTCTGTATCATAAACATTCACTCTGTGACGCCAGGTCTCTTCTCTGGTTCCTAAGCATGCCATGTAAATTCTTGCTTTTCTGTTTTTATGCAGAATGAATGCTTCCAGCTTATAGATGTTTTCATGTATACTGTCCTAGATTCTGCCCAGGTCTCTTAATATGTATTGTTACTAATTGTACATGTTCTCAGTTCTAAAATGTGCCTTGATGTTTGTATCCATATATGTGTGTATCCTGGTCCTAATGCTTAGAATGCAGTTTCTCTTCCTTACACCAGGATGAAATCAAATACTCCTTCCTTGCTGAAACTTTGCTTAACTGTTACTAAGAAACTTCCCTAATCTTTTCTGTATCCAGTACTTAGCACAGAACCCAGAATATAAACATCACAGCATAATTGTTTGTTGAAGGAATAAATGATTTCTGCTTTCTTTTGTCTCATATGACATTGACATTTTTGACTACAAAACTTAGTACATCTGGATGGTATAACTAAACGATTACTGGATTTAGAACCGGAAGACTTCAGTTAAAGTTCTGACTCTGACAATAGCTGTGTGATATTGCCAAATTACATAGCTCCTCTAAACTTACATGAAATAAGTAAAATGAAAAGCACACTTATAAGAATATTTTGAAAACTACTTAATGTGTATAAAAGCAGGGCCCATAAGTACAAGTTAAAAGAACATAGGCTATGTATGGCCAGTAAATGAATAAATAAGTGAATAATGAAATCCAGACTGAATATTCAAGTCTGTGGTGTAAACCTACATCTAAAAGCAGTAATGAAATGCATGTGTATAAATGCAAGAATGTAGAAGAGCCTGGGTCACAAAAGAGTCAGAAATGACTTAGCTTATGAACCAACAATAATGTTATTGTTATACATATGTAAAATATTATATAGAAGTCTTTAAAGCAACCCTTTGACTTTATTTTTTATCACACAAATAAATGATTCTTTGCCTGTTTCATTTCCACAGACCAGCAGCATTGGCATTGCTGGGCGCTAGTAATGCAGGATAATCTGCTTAATTGTAATATACATTTTGACAAGATCATCCTTCAGTGATTCATGCGGCACCTTGAAGCTTGAGAAGCTCTGATTTAGAGTATTATGAAATATCAGTCAGGAGAGAAGGACATTTTTTATAGCTGAAAGATCAGGGACAATTTAATAGAGATAATATTTTGCCGAATTTTGAACGATAAGTAATGTTTTTTTATGTAGAATGAAGGGAGTATGTCCGTATGCGAGGGACTGCATATGAGGAAGTTCCTAACATCAAAAAATGGCTTAATAAGAAAGGGATTTTTTAAAATTCATCATACATAATAAATGCTATAAAAAGGAGATTGAAAGGTAGATGTGGTTAAGTGCAGGAAGGGATCAAGGAGGTCTTCAGAGAAAGATGAGGTACAGTTTAAAGGAAAAGTTCTTCAGGTTGAAAAGAGGGAGGAACATTCTTTAAAAACTATGATGTTGTTGTTCAGTCACTAAGTCGTATCCGACTCTTTGAGACCTCGCTGCAGTACACCAGGCTTCCCTGTCTTTCACTGTCCCCTGGAGTTTGCTCAGATTCATGTCCATTGAGTTGGTGATGCCATCCAACCATCTTATTCTCTGTTGCCCCCTTCCTGCCCTCAATCTTTCCCAGCATCAGGGTCTTTTTCAGTGAGTCAGCTCTTCATATCAGGTGGCCAAAGTATTGAAGCTTCAGCTTCAGCATCAGTCCTTCAAGTGAAACTTTGGGGTTGATTTCCTTCAGGCTTGACTGGTTGGATCTCCTTGCTGTCTAAGGGACTTTCAAGAGTCTTCTCCAAAACGGCAGTTCAAAAGCATCAATTCTTTGGCACTCAGCCTTCTTTTGATCCATCTCTCACATCTGTACATGACTTCTGGAAAAACCATAGCTTTGTCAGCAAAGTGATGTCTCTGCTTTTTAATACGCTAAGTTTGTCATAGCTTTTCTCCATGGAGCAAGTGTCTTTTAATTTCATGGCTGCATTCACCATCCGCAGTGATTGTGGAGCCCAAGAAAATAAAATCTCTAACTGTTTTATTTTCCCCACCTATTTGCCATGAAGTGATGGGACTAGATGCCATGATATTTGTTTTTTGAATGTTGAATTTTAATCCAGCCTTTTACTCTCTTCTTTCACTTTGATTGAGGCTCTTTAATTTCTCTTCCCTTTCTGCCAGTAGGATGGTGTCATCTACATATCTGAGGTTATTGATACTTCTCCCAGCAGTCTTGATCCAGGCTTGTGATTCATCCATTTCAGATGATGCACTCAACATATAAGTTAAATAAGCAAGGTGACAACAAATAGCCTTGACATACTTCTTTCCCAATTTTGAATCAGTTTGTTGTTCCATGTCCAATTCTAACTGTTGCTTCTTGACTTGCATACAGGTTTCTCAGGAGGCAGATATGGTTGTCTGGTATTCCCATCTCTAAGAATTTTCCAGTTTGTTGTGATCCACACAAAGGCTTTATCATAGCAAAAGTAGATGTTTTTCTGGAATTCCTTTTTTTTCTATGATCCAATGGATGTTGGCAATTTGATCTCTGGCTCCTTTGCCTTTTCTAAATCCAGCTTGTACATCTGGAAGTTCTCAGTTCATGTGCTACTGAAGCCTAGCTTGAACAATTTGGAGTATAACCTTATTAGCATGTGAAATGAACGCAATTATCTGGTAGTTTGTACATTCCTTGACACTGCCCTTCTTTGGGATTGGAATGAAAACTGACCTGTTCCAGTCCTGTGCCATTGCTGAATTTTCCAAATTTACTGGCATATTGAGTGCAACACTTTAACGGCGCCATCTTTTAGGAATTTTGAATGGCTTAGCTGGAATTCTGTCCCTTTCACTAGCCTTGTTTGTAGTAATGCTACCCAAGGGCTACTTGACTTCTGACTCCCGGATATCAGACTCTGAGTGAGTGACCGCACCATCGTCATTAAGACCTTTTTGTATAGTTTTTCTGTGTACTCTTGTCACTTCTTTTTTATCTCTTCTGCTTCTGTTAGGTCGTTACTGTTTCTGTCCTTTATCATGCTCATCCCTGCATGAAATGCTTCCTTGGTATCTCCAGTTTTCTTGAAGAGATCTGTAGTCTTTCCCCTTCTGTTGTTTTCCTCTATTTCTTTACACTGTTCATTTAAGAAGGCCTTTTTATCTCTCCTAGCTGTTCTCGAACTCTGCATTCGGTTGGGTATATCTTTCCATTTGTCCCTTGCTGTTTGCTTGTCTTCTTTCCTCCGCTATGTGTAAAGCCTCCTCAGACAACCATTTTGCCTTCTTGGATTTGTTTTTCTTTGGGATGGTTATGGTCACTACCTCCTGTACAGTGTGAAGCACCTCTGTCCATTGTGCGTCAGGCACTCTGTCTCTCAAATCTCATCCCTTGAATCTGTTAATCACCTCCACTCTATAATCATAAGGGATTTGATTTAGGTCATACCTGGTTGGCCTAGTGGTCTTCCCTACTTTCTTCAATTTACGCCTGGGTTTTTTTTTTTTTTTTAAATTTTAACCTCTTCATTGATCACAGCCTTTTGATTATTGCAAAGGCAGTAATTGGCTGAGGCAGTTCCTGTATATTGCTTTCCAGGTGGCTCAGTGGCAAAGAATCTGCCTGTCTATGAAGGAGATGCAAGGGTTTGATCCTTGGGTTGAGAAGATCCCATGGAGTAGGAAATGACAACCCACTCTAGTATTCTTGCCTGGAAAATTCCGTGGACAGAGAAGTCTGACAGGCTACAGTCCATTGGGCTGCAAAGAGTCAGACATGACTGAGCACAAGAGTCCCTGTATTTTATACTTCCCAATCTTCACAGACCTAAAACAACACTTATTTATAGCTTGAGCTCCTTGGAGTTAGAAGCTGTGTTTTACTGTCTACCAGTATCATACCCACTGCCTAGCACAGCGCCTGGTTCATAGCAGGAACTTAATAAATGCTTGATGACTACATGATACTTTTTGATTAAGATAAGGCTGTTGTGCTACTGGAACTGAAGCCAACACAAACTGAACAGAAGTCCAACACGTGTTTGGAAAGGGGATGAACAGAGGTAGCTAAGCAAGAAAGATGGTCTAAACCACCAGTAACCATTTTCCTGCCCTCATATTTTTCTATCCCTAAATATCTTTGAATCTATATCAAAACATCCATCTTTCTTCCAGATCTTAAGGAAAAGTTTCTTCCTAGGATAAGCTTCTATATGCTTTTATTCCCACATCTTGTTGCCTATTTTGGAGTTTTTCTTGCTCTTTGTTTTTCTGTCTAGCATTTTTTAAATTAATATTTCTTCTCTTGTTTCTTCCATCTCTGTCATCACTCACAGGTCCCCACTTAATTGACAGAATTTTTAATTAACTCTACTTCTCCTGCTTTTCATTACTTTCACAGCTAAACTGTCTCTGTTACTTCCTATTTCCTCAGCACCCAGTAGTCCTTACCACTTTGCTGGACCTGTACTTGTTTCCTATCATCTACAGGTAGATCCTCAGCAGTTTTTCCCAAAGGGAAAAGGTAATTCCCATAATCTTTAATATGACAGTATTAGTTCTGAAAATCTGAGTGGAGTTGTAGTATGTAGGGTTTTACAAACTTAGTAAATATCAAAAGCTTTTTGTAGTGGGCATCATATAGGATCCAGATTTCACAGAGCATGCATGAAGAAACACCTATAAGATAAAGACAAGTTTTTTTAAATTTTTTTTTTTTTTACTTGATACTTATTTTCTTAACACTTTGTCTCCAGTTTACCTTCCACAGTTTTAAAACTCTGCCTTTCATTAGCCTTAGGTGTCCTTGCCTTTGTCTCTGACCTTTCTTTTCCTTGGAATGATTTCTTTTTTTAATTTTATTTCTTTATTGAAGTATAGCTTCTTTTACAGTGTTCTGCCAGTCTTTCCTGTACAGCACGGTGACTCAGTTATACACATATAGACATTCTTTTTAAAATATTCTTTTCCATTATGGTTTATCACAGAAGATTGAATATAGTTCCCTGTGCTATATATAGGACCTTGTTGCTGCTCCATCCTATATATAATAGTTTATATTTGCTGATCCCAAACTCCCAGGCCTTCCCTCTCTTACTGCTGCCTTCTTGGCAACTGAAAGTCTGTTGCCAGTTTTGAGTCTGAGTCAGTTTCTGTTTTGTAGATAAGTTCATTTGTGCCATATTTTAGATTCCACATGTAAGTGATAATGTATGGTATATGTCTTTCTCTTTCTGACATACTTCATTTAGTATGATAATCTCTAGTTGCATCCGTGTTCTGCAAATGGCATTATTGCATTCATTTTTATGGTTGTGTGGTATTCCATTTTATATATATACCGCTTCTTTATCCATTCCTCTGTTGACAGACGTTTCAGTTGTTACCGTGTTTTGGCTATCGTGAATAGTGCTGCTATGAACATAGGGGAGCGTGAATCTTCTTGAATTACAGTTTTGTCCGGTATGTGCCCAGGAATGAGATTGCTGGGTCATATAGTGATTTTATTTTTAGTTTTCTGAGGAAGCTTCACATAGTAGCTGCAGCAGGTTACATTCCTACAAACAGTATAGGGGGGTAACCTTCTCTCCACACCCTGCGCAACATGTGTTATCTGTGGACTTTTTAATGATGGCCATTCTGACCAGTGTGAGGTGGTACATCATTGTAGTTTTGATTTGCATTTCTCTAATAATTAGTGATGTTGAGCATCTTTTCATCTTCATGTGCCTGCTGGCCATCTCTATGTCTTCTTTGGAGAAATGTCTATTAAGATCTCCTGCCCATTTTTCAATTGGGTGGTTTTTTTGTTGTTGTGTGAGCTGTTTGTAGATTAAGCCTCTGTCAGTCTCATCACCTGGAAATATTTTCTCCCATCTTTGGAATGATTTCTTATTCCTTCTCTGCTCATCCACTTACCTCTAATGCCAGATTCAGGGTCTGCTTCCACATATCCCTCCTGACCCCGTCTTTGATAACTTAGGCCTCTTTACTCCTCTGGCGCCTATGATCTGTTGGCAGTAGGCATTGTCTTTTACCTAGGGAAGAGTGTGTTTTACAGTTTTGTATCATATTCAGCACTCTAAAAAGAAACCCTGTACTCATTTTCAGTTACTCTCTCTCTTGCGTTCCACTTCCTGGCAACCACTAATCTACTTTTTTTTTCTCCCTAATCTACTTTCTGACTAGAGATTTGCCTACTGTTGATACTCCATGTAAATAGAATAATACAATATGTGTCCTTTTGTGTCTTTTTTTTTTTTCACTCAGCATAATGATTTTGAGGTTTGTTCATGTCATAGGATGTATCGGTAACTCTGACTAAATAGTAGTTCATTGTTTGGATATATATGATCAATTGGATTTTAAATTCTTTGAAGTATCTTCTTTATATCACTCTCAGGGCTTATAGAAATAAGTAAGCCATAAATATTTTTTGGTGGATTACTTAACCAGTGTTGAAAATGAGGCAAGTACTAAAGAGAAGATGATTTAATGTTTGTGACATAGTTCCTCTTGCCAAAGTCCAGAAACTTGTCTCTAGTCTCTCTTTCACCTTCTCATAATCAGTTGATCATCCAGTTATTTCAGAATAGCTCTATTGCCTCAGTTCAAGTCCTTTCCATTTCTCTTCTCTATTCTTTACTGACAATACTTCCTCCTCAACCTCTCCCCACTTAAATCAGTCCTCCATAGTGCAGCTAAGGTTGTGTTTATTGTTGTTGTTTGGTCCCTTAAGTTGTGTCCGACTCTTTGCGACCCCATGGACGGTAGCCTGTCAGGCTCCTCTGTTCATGGAATTTCCCAGACAAGAATACTGGAATAAGTTGCCATTTCCTTTTCCAAGGAATTTACAGAGTGCAAATATAATTTTGAATATCTGCTTTGTTAAAAGCCTCTAATGTCTCTTCCTTTTGTAAAAAAAAATTATTCTTTTTGCCTGTGCTGGGTCTCTGGTGCTGCGGGCCTCTAGTTGCAGTGAGCGGGGCCTCCTCTGGTTACGGTGCGTGGGCTTCTCATTGCAGCGACTTCTCTTGGTGGGGCGTGGGCTCAGAGGCGCACAAGCTTCAGTAGCTGCAGCACGTGGGCTCAGCAGTTGTGGCACACGGGCTTAGTTGCTCCACGGCATGTGGGATCTTCTTGGACCAGGGATCAAACCCATTTCCTGCTTTGGCAGGCGGATTCTTTACCACTGAGCCACCAGGAAAGCCCTAATGTCTTTTCTTGATATAGCTTCTGTTTTTTTTTTTTTTTAATTTAATACATTTCAGTTCATTAGATACGTATTTTATTTTTCATGTTATTGCAAGTTACAGTGTTACCAAAATACACTGCAGAATGACAAAGGTCTTCTTTCCTCCAACTTACAGTTTACATTCTTATTACTTTCTTTCAAGCCCTGTGCAGCTCTTTGCCCTTCCATTAATTGATTCATCCAACCTGCACATATTTGTTGGCTGCCTACTATGGACCAGGCACTGTGACAGGTATTGGAGTTAATGTGTTCAAAACGAAGGACAACAAACATGCCCAGCCTCTCCCATCAGAGAGCTTAGAGACACCAACCAAATAATCACACAAATGTATTATCATAAACAATAAGTGCTGTGAAGGAAAAGCCAAGGAGACTATGAAAGGAGTGTTATCTAGTCAGGGAAATCATGGAAAATTTCTTAAATAAGTTTACCTAAGAACTGAAGGATGGGTGGCATTTAATTATCTGAAGTTGGAGGAAACCACCAGGTTTCCTACACAGACCCTAAGGTTAAAGGGATCTTGGCTCATTCAGAAAACTGAGTGGCTTAATATGACTGGAGCATAGGGTCACGGTGGGGAGGGAGATAGAAAATTGTTCTGAAGAAGTAGATAGGGCATGTGGAGATTATTAGATTTAGCTGAAAAAGCAATGGGAGGCCACCGAAGGATTTTAGAGAGTGAAAGGTTTGCATTTAAGAAAGATTGTTCTGGCTATAGGTAAGAATGGATTGAAAGAAGAATAATTAGGGAGAGCAGTTAGCAGACCATTATAGTCACACAGGCAGGAGATGATAGTTTGTACTAGATTGGTGCTGGTGGTAGAAATAGAGAAGGTGGGAAGGTTCAAAAAATATTTAGAGATAAAAGTGATAGAATTTAGTGGTGGTTGAATGGTGTGGGAAGCATGTGAATGAAGCAAACTGTCAAGGAAATTCAGACTTCTTTCTGGTTTACAATGCTGGATAGGATAGTGGTGCTATTCACTGAAATAAGAAGCTAGAGGAAGACCTTAAATATCCATAATTGGATATTGAGTTTTGGAATGTTGGAATTTTGGAATATTGAATTTTAGATGCTTTTGAAATAGCTACAATGTTAAGCTGACAATTGATTAGTCTACAGAAGAGAACTGGGCTCAGTGTATTACCTTTTGAGCTCAACCTCCTCATTGTTTCTACCTCATTATGGTCTGAATAGTTGTGTCCCCCAAAATTCATATGTTTAAATTCTAATGCCCAGTGATGATGTTAGGAAAATTCTAATGCCCAGTGATGATGTTAGGAAGTGGAGCCTTTGGGAGGTACTGAGATCATGAGGATGGCACTCTTATGGATGAGATTTGTGCTCTCGTAAAAAAGATTCTAGAGCTCCCTACCTACTTCTGCCATGTGGATGCACAAGGAGAAGTCAGCCAGCTAGAAGAGAGCCCTTACCTGAACATGCCAACACCTGGACTTTAGACTTCCAACCTCCAGGACTGTGAGAAACAAATTTCTATTGCTTATAAGCCACAGTCTATGGTATTTCATTATAGCAGCCTAAACAGACTAAGACATTGTAACATTGTTATATAAAAACAATACAATTCTTAGGACATGATTGTGATCAGTAATTTTCAGGCATAATGTTGCAGTAATTTTTGTATTAATATGCTCTTTTTGAATAAGCAGTAATTCTCTGTTAATCTGTTAAGGTAATTATTTAGCCTGCTTTGTGTGATATTCCCCCTTTCCAGGAAAGATAACACCTCTAATACAATTTAGTAGTGTTGATAGAGGAATCTTCAGTTTTACCTTTTTAAAAATTTCCCACTTGATTTTTAAAAACATTATATCCATGTCGGTATTATCACAAATATCCTTTATACAATATGCTCATGAAACACAGTATATGATATATAATGGGTGCAAGAATTAGCTTTTCTTTCCTGTTTGAAAATTGAAAATGAATTTTTAGTCAACCTTTCTTGGGGAGGAAAAAAAGGTAGTTATGCAAGATTTACCTTTTTAAAAAACTGACATTTATTTTCATAAATTTTAAATTTGTAAAGTATTAGACAAGTCTAAAATGTGGCAAAATTGCATAGAACTGTACGCATATACAGGGCTTCCCTGATGGCTCAATGGTAAAGAATCTGCCTGCCAGTGCTGGTGATAGGGGTTTGATCCCTGGGTCGGGAAGATCCCCTGGAGAAGAAAATAGCAACCCACTCTAGTATTCTTGCCTGGGAAATCCCATGGACAGAGGAGCCTGGTGGTGAAAGTCCGACTTACAAAAAAGTTGGATGTGACTTATCAACTAAACAGCAACAACAAATATACACATATACAGACACAAATAAGTGTGCTTTAAACTGGTAAAACCTGAATAAGTTCTATTGACTGTATCAATGTCAGTGTCCTGGTTTTGATAGTGTATGTGATGGTACCATTGGGGGAAAACAGGGTGAAGGGTACATAAAACCTTTCTGCAACTTCCTGTGAATCTATAATTATTTCAAAGTAAGAGTTAAAAGCGAATAAAATAAATTTGTTAGATAATTAATTTATCTAACAGAAACGTGGTACACTGGAGAAGGGAATGAATGGCAAACCACCTCAGCAATTTTGCCTTGAGAATCCCATGAACAGGATGAAAAGGCTGATATGACACTGAAAGATGAACTCCCCAGGTTGGTGGGTGCCCAATATGCTACTGGAGAAGAACAGAGAAATAGCTCTACAGGGAATAAAGAGTCTGAGACAAAGCAGAAGCAATGCCCAGTTATGGATGTGTTTGGTGGTGAAAGTAAAGTCTGATGCTGTAAAGAACAGTATTGCGTAGGAACTCGGAATGTTAGATTCATGAATGAATTGGTCAAACAGGAGATGGTAAGCATGAACATTGACATTTAGGAACCAGTGAACTAAAATGGGCTGGAATGGGTGAATTTAATTCAGATGACCATTATATCTACTACTATGAGCAAGAATCCCTTAGAAGAAATGGAGTAGCCCTCATAGTCAACAAAGAGAGTCTGAAATGCAGTACTTGGGTGCAGTCTTTTTTTCTGGGGTCACAAAGAGTCGGATACAGTTGAGTGACTGAACAACAACAACTGGTTTGTGCCAAGATGAGATTTAATTTTTCTAAAGGTAGGTTCAGGAGATTTAATTTCTTTTAATTAATATTATGTGCAATATGAAAATTAACTAGTAGTATCAAATAGTAAGAGCTTCCTTGGTGGCTCAGATGGTAAAGCGTCTGCCTGCAATGCAAGAGACCCGGGTTCAATCCCTGAGTCCGGAAGATCCCCTGAAGAAGGAAATGGCAACCCACTCCAGTACTCTTGCCTCAAATAGTAAATCAAATAGTAAAGCTACTAATATCATAAACCAAAATGATATGAATAAAAGTATTACTTAGGACATAATTTTATACAAGGCTTTAAAATTTTTTCTTATGGAGTAACATAATCAAGCTCCAATATAGGTCTGTTGTTATTGTTGCCCCTCAGTTGTGCCCAACTGTTTGCCACCCCATGGCCTGTAACCTGCTAGCCTTTCTGTCTGTGGGATTTCCAAGGCAAGAGTAATGGAGTGGTTCCCATTTCCTTCTCCAGGGCATCTTCCTAACCCAAGGATCGAACCTTTCTCCTTCATTACAGGTGGATTCTTTAGCACTGAGCTACTTGGGAAGTCTAGCTATTATAAAACCATTATGTGCTTCCTTGGTTTTTTGAGCTCTCTCATTGGACTATATATGCATTAAAATTTTTTATAACTAAAATGGAACAGTGGAATTTATCCCTTAAGTGTGAAACATGTGCTTGTTTTATTTTGCTGCACAGATAGTCCATTCTGGTTTAGATTTAAGCTCACATGAATTTCATTTCATTTTCATTCAAATAAAATGGAGTAATTTTTTGTCCTTGCTCTTGTTGCTTGTTAAGTAAGAAAATGCTTATTCATGTATATAAGAAGTTGGCAAGTACCAACAAAATGTTCATGTTCATTGCAGTTTACTCTTCTTTCATAAAATTAGAACTTTTGTAGGGGCATATCAGCAGTAAATTTCATCCTGAGTATACCATTATACTACACTGACCAAATTCTTCAAAGTAAAGTTCTCAGGCTGAGTAGAAGATTCAGAGAAGGGATTCCTCAACCCAGCTTGACTTGAATTGAAAAGGAGGGAGAATTACCATTGTGTTCTGCCATTTTTCCAGGTGGTGTTCAATAAAATTTGAAATGTATTGATATTTTTCTTCACTCTTCACTCTGAGCCCAGGCAAGCAAAGGAAACATTTTTGAGATTTCTTTCAAAGATTAGTTCCTCTTAAATCCACTTATAGTTGTTATTATCCTTGTTGTTCTTTTACTTAGAAAATGACAAGAATGTTATAGTGTAGTAAGAGAATTTGGGCTTCCCAGGTGACTCAGTGGTAAAGAATCTGCCTTCCAAGCAGGAGACACAGGTTCGATCCCTGGGCTGGGAAGATCCTTTGGAGAAGGAAATGGCACCCACTCCAGTATTCTTGGCTGGGAAATTCCATGGACAGAGGAGCCTGATGGGCTACAGTCCCTGGGGTTGCAAAGAGTGGGGCATGACTTAGCGACTAAATAACAACAACAAAGAAATAATTAATTTAAAATGAATGTATTATAATTCTGGTAGATGTGCTCAGTCACTCAGTTGAGTCCCAGCTCTTTGCAGCCCCATGGACTGTAGTCTGCTAGGCTCCTATGCCCATGGAATTTTCCAGATAAGAATACCGGAGTGGGGTGCCATTGCCTGCTTCAGGGAGTCTTGCCAAACCTGTGTCCCTGTGTATCCTGCATTGGATTAAAGGCAGATTCTTTACCACTAGCGCCACCTGGGAAGCCCTGTAATTCTGGATACCTATGCTGGGGTTGATGATCAAGCTAACTTGTTTCTCTTCTGGTTTAATGCAAGACAGCTGTGCTCCTGGAGTGATTTGTAATATTTCTCATTGTTTTCCAATGATGTTTTTATGTGCTAGCTCGCTCATGTTTTAGGATAACTACTGAGTTTTTATTTTTTAACTTTCCTGTTGCTTTTTTTGTGCTCACATCTGCTTGTATCTTGAGAGAACTGAGTGATATGTCAAGCTGCTGTTTCTAGCATTGTCCTGTATGTGCCCATGATGTTTTTCTACATTGCCTAGAGTGGAAAACACTACCAAATTGTAAGGTGAAGGTGCTTTTTTGAGGCTCTGCATCCATACTATAAAAAAACTCCTAAACATATACAATTCTTTGTCATAGCACTCCTTAGCTCTAGGATTTATATATCTTTTTTTTTTTGGTTTAGATTAAGGACTTTAAGTGCAGTCTTTTCAAGAGGTCAGGAAACAGTTGTTAAGGTCCTTCCCTGTCTCATAATTCCAAAACCTTTCATGTAGCTGTTGTACTAATGACTTCCTGATCCAAATCTTCCTCTTGTTAAAGCAAAAAAAAAAAAAAAAGCAATCTTTGTACCTGTTGGAAGTAGAATTTTAGCTAAGTTTCAACTCTTTTTTTAAAAAAATTAATTTATTTTCTTTACATTATCGTGTTGGTTTTGCCATACATTGACATGAGTCCGCCATGGGTATACATGTGTTCCCCTTCTAGAACCCCCCTCCCACCTCCTTCTCAGAGTAGGACGAAGCAGAAAATAATTTTGAGAGAGTATTTTTTTCAGAAGATTGTATGGCAGCATCTACAGAGACTGTTTTTTAGGCCTAAGCAGGGAAGGACAGTGCATTCAAAAGTACTTGGATTTTATCTCTAGCTGAATAAACTCCCATTTAAAAGCTTCTTAGAGTCATATAATGTTAAACATGGGAAGAACTTTGAATAGGAAGCTGGAGACCAGAAGCATTAATAATTTGCTGTATTAATTAGTAGCTAAGTTAGAACTTAGCTTCAGAATACAAACTTTATTATAATTAATTGCAGGAGTTGTCAGAATCAGAAATATGAATGCATAAAATATATGTAGATATACAGAATATGTGTTAATCAACTTTTTATGTAATTGGTAAGTCTTCTGGTCAACAGTAGGCTATTAACAGTTAAGTTTTTGGGGAGTCAAAATTATACATGTATCTTTGACGGAAGGTGGCACCCATAATCCCCACACTGTTCCCATAATTGAGCCCCTCAGTGATTAAAGTTTTTTTAATAGCATTTTTCAAAAGCTAACCTAGAAAATTTAGGGTAATGTGCAAAATTAAGCTCTTCTTTTTACTGTATATGATCTCCAGGGAAGGAGAGTCTGTGTTGAGTGTTCTGGCTTGCTGTTGCCAAAATTGTTTTCTGATGGCCCATTCCAGCCTTGTGACTAGGTAGCAGCGTTGATGGCTGTTTACTAGTGCATGTTGTTTGGTCCTACAAAGGTGTTTTTCAGTCAATTCCTTTATGACCTCAAGCAAGGCCTTCACTATTCCCATTTTTTTTACCAGAACATGTGATATGTGTACTGCTGTGATTCTCTGTAACCTCTGAGGCCCAGGTACAGACTGTGAACAGATTTATTTTGTAATGTGGGTAAACAGGATCTCTTCACTGCTTTTTAGAATTTACCCGAATTGCCAAAACTAAAGATAAATGATGTAATTATATAAAGAAAAAAATTAGCTGAAATATCAGGGAACTCTTACTACTTAGATATATCCAGAACTAAGCATTAATATATAAAGCACTTAGCATAGATAGTTGATGATTTTTAAAAAAGAATATTAATGAATACATGAAAAAGTAGGAGAAATTATTTGTGGTTTTCCTTTAGTAAATAATAATATCTGTTGGCTTGCATATATAAATATGTAGTGCCTTTAAAAAGAATTTATGCACTTTGTTCTGAAGCACATAATATACATAATAATGAAGGAAATTCAAAATGATATCCTTTTGGGAATTCCCTGGTAGTCCAGTGGTTAGGACTTGATGCTTTTGCTTCCAGGGCCAGGGTTCAATCTCTGGTAGGGGAACTAAGATCCTACAAGCCTTGAGGTGTGGCCAAAATTAAACCAACCAACGTACCAAACAAAACAAAAAAGAGAATGATATCCTGTAATATATTTTTTATATATCTTCCATTTGAAATTTAAAGTTACAATTAACAAGTCTAGATTCTGGTACAAGGTTAGCTAATTAGATGTGAAATCTTTCATGTGTCTTCACTACTCTGATTTTCATTTTCCTGTAAAAATGAAAGTGGTTTTTAGGTATCTACTGGTGAAAAAAACAAATTCAACTGAGTAACTTTTAAAGATTTTATTGGTTTGTTCACTGATTCATGAATTGGGCAGCATCCCATTTAGCAGATAGAAAGCAGCTTTGAGGGGCTGTACAAAATGAACGACTTTAAGCAGAAGGAAGCAGGGAAAGGAAGTTGTACTAACTGGAAGTGGGTTAGTTATGGCAGAGTCACTTTCCTTTGGGAGATTGCAGGGTCTTTCAGGCAGATTACCTCACTCATGATGACCAGGTGATTTCTGACTCACTAGTTTCACGATTCTGTTTTTGGGAGAAGCCAAAACTGTAATTAATTTTTGGTTTGGTGACACAGGACTTAGCGTAAATGACTCCCATTTTGTGTTTGTTGTCTTGTTTTTAACACTGTCAACTATAAAATATGAAACTTGTATGCAGTAGCAGGTGTTCATACTTAGAGATCTTCAAGTGATAAATTTTTAGTTGAATATTTGCTTATGTTGGTTTGGATTCATACATTTTACCTTGATTTATAGTTTTGTCCTCTTTTCTTCTCCTAAGATCTCAGTGGTTCAATAGCACCCCCAGATGTCAAGTTAAACCTTGGTGGAGATTTTATCAAAGAATCTACAGCTACTACATTTCTGAGACAAAGAGGATATGGCTGGCTTTTGGAAGTTGAAGATGATGACCCTGAAGATAATAAACCACTCCTGTATGTAAAAATAATATATATTTTTTGGATTTTAGAGCTGGTCTGTGAAATGATTATATTCTTCCATATTATTTAAGACAGGTCTGGAAAACCTTAACCTTTTTGGTCAAAAGTTTTAGCTATTTTCACTTTTGCTAGTACATTTGACCCTTGAACAACTGAGGTTTGAACTGTAGGTCTACTTATACATGGATTATTTTCAGCACTTGTACTGGAAAATTATTTTGAGATTTGCAATAGTACAGAAAAACTCGTAGATGAATTGTGTAGCCTAGAAATATCATGAATGCATAAAATATAGATGTGCAGAATATGTATTAATCAACTTTTTATGTAATTGCTAAGTCTTCTGGTCAACAGTAGGCTATTAGTAGTTAAGTTTGAGGGGGGTCAAAATTACACATGTATCTTTGATGGAGGGTGGCACCCATAATCCCCACATTGTTCAAGGTCACCTGTAATTAGTAAAACTGGAATAATAAAATAATATTTTGAACTCATTGAAAGTTCAGTTTAAGACAAATTAAGAATTCTGAAAAGATTACCTCTCCAAACTCTCTCCCATATAGCAATTCTCAAGCTACCCCTGGGAGGCCTACAGGGGTACTTTCACCTTCTTGAAGACTTTTTAAGTGATTACGTAGCCCTTGAGCTTCCCAGGTGGCGCTGGTAGTAAAGAACTCGCCTGCCAATTGCAGGAGACATAAGAGACACCCGTCGATCCCTGAGTTGGGAAGATCCCTGGAGGAGGGCTTGGCAACTCACTCCAGTTTTCTTGCCTGTAGAATCCCCATGGACAGAGGAGCCTGGCGGGCTACAGTCCATGGGGTCGCAGAGTCAGACACGACTGAAGCGACTTAGCGCACATAAAGGATCAATAGCGCGCACATGTATCACTTCCTGGGGAAGGCGATGGCACTCCACTCCAGTACTCCTGCCTGGAGTACTGAAGCGACTTAGCAGCAGCAGCAGCAGCAGTATCACTTAGGGGGAAAAAGTGAAGAATTTAACAGTTTGGAAAGAAGAACCTGCTGCTGCTGCTAAGTTGCTGCAGTCGTGTCTGACTCTGTGCAACCCCACAGACGGCAGCCTACCAGGCTCCTCCGTCCCTGAGATTTTCCAGGCAAGAATACGGGAGTGGGTTGCCATTTCCTCCTCCAGTGCATGCATGCATGCTAAGTTGCTTCAGTCATGTCTGACTCTGTGCGACCCTATCGACAGCACCCCACCAGGCTCCTCTGTCCATGGGATTCTCTTGACAAGAATACTGGAGTAGGTTGCCATTTCCTTCCCCCCTAAGAAAAACCTGTAGCACTATAAAATCAAGGCATTACCATGTCATTCTCTGTAGTAATTATTGGTAGATCCAGTACTAAAACATTCTGTTTCTTAATGTTAATATACTGAATTTCATCAAATCTAAGATGTTACAGATTATAAGATGCAGTTATTTTACATTTATTAATAAAAGAGAAAAAGTGGCTAAGACAGCATAAATCTAGAACATTAAAGGGCCATCTTTATCTCCTTAGTGTAAGGATAAATGAGAAATGATCAACCATGCAAAAAGAGAAACCAAGGAAGTTTGCTTGTCTGTTTGGCGCTGGGTGAAGTGTTGGAAGAAAAAGTTCCTATGAGAATATAGAATTGCAGTCTGTGGCCCCAGAGTCTCAAGAGAAGAATCTTATTTAAAGTCTCAAATTGGTAGTGCTTCCAGGAGGTTGGCAAAAGGAAAAGCAGATCTTGGAAACACTTGGCCTCACGTCAGACTGACAACAGTTGTTAAGACACCAGCTATTGTGAGATGTATCCCAACTTTAGAGATGTTGAAAATGTGCATCTTGGAAATGTGCTTCAAATGCAAATGTTTGTTGACCTGGGGAGACTGTACTGTTATATTTAAACTTTCTTCTATAACTGTCTCAATATTCAAAAGTATGTGCCTTCTAAGAATTCTTATTTTAAAATTGTAGGGAAGAATTGGATATTGATCTAAAGGATATTTACTACAAAATTCGATGTGTTTTGATGCCAATGCCATCACTTGGTTTTAATAGACAAGTGGTGAGAGACAATCCTGACTTCTGGGGTCCTCTGGCTGTTGTTCTTTTCTTTTCCATGATATCACTCTATGGACAGTTTAGGGTAAGTACATCTTCCTTTACACAAATTCTAAATAGTTTAAGAGTTTTAAAATTTAAAATAACAAATATTAACTGTAGTACTTCATTATGTTTGAAAAATGCTTTAGCTTTACCCATTATTTCTCACTTGTTCATCCCTACAACTGTTCTTAAATAAGTGGGAAGCTCCTTGGATTAATGGCTTCCAAACTATTCTTCATCGTCATTCACATGAAAAGTATTAGCATGGCAAGTGGGTAAGTGGTTGGGACTGTTCCCAGCTGCCCATGCTCTTTCTGGTTTTTCATAAGAATAAAGAATTGGAAACAACAATTCTGTTTTTTAAAGTAAACTTTTTAATGATGACAGAAATTCCATCAGTGTTTGTTTTTACATAATACTATGTCCTGTTCTCAGAGGCCTTATCTGTATCATAAAAACACAGCATATACACATCATTCCCTCATCTTTAGTTTAAGACTTGAGGGGAGTAAACGATAATTCTTTATCACAGAGTGAACACATTTCTGTAAGTTTAGTGACTTAAAACAATGCAGATTTATTCTTTGACAGTTCTCAAAGTCAGAAATCCAAGTTGAGTGTTAAAGGGCTAGAATCAAAAGGTCAGCAGGGCTGGTTCCACTGGAAGCTCCAGGACAGTCTGTTGCTTGCCTCTTTCCAAGTTAGAGGCTGCAGCATTCCTTGACTTCTGGTTGTATCACTGTAATCTCCATTGTCACATTGTCTTCTCTACTGTAGTCAGATATCCTTCTGCCTCCTTTCCTAAAGGACATTTGTGATTAAATTTGTGCTTACTTGATAATTCAGAGTATTTTCTCCATAGCAAGATGCTTAATGTTATGTAACACTAGTCCTATTAATATTTACTTTGGATCAGTTTTTATCAAGTATTCTGTTGCAGACAAGGACCATTGAAGATGTTGAGTGGGGGTTCTGGTCTCCTGCCTACCACCAACCCTTCATGTAGAGCATCTCTAAAAAAAGAATTTCAGAGATGATGTGAATTTTAGCTATATAATTTTTCATTTGAACGCAGGGTTCTAAGGCTAAAAACAAAATTCTTACCTCCATAGAATGTTTCTTAATTTGAATTTGTTTAATATTTTCTCATGCTGGATTGAGGTAATACATTTTTGGCAAGAATATCACAGAAGTGACATTGTGCCCTTCTCTACATACTATCAGGCGTTACATGATATTGATATGTCTTATTACTAGTGCTATTATTGTTGATTACTTGGTAAGGCAAGGGGGTGGTATCTGCCTAATTCCTCCACTGTAAAGTTGCTATTTTTCCCTTTTTAATATAATAAATATCTTATGGAGATATTCTGTGACTATGCAAGTACTCTGTTTATCATCAAATTTTAGCCCACTAATTTTAACATCTACCGATGGATCTTTCTTGCAATAATTATTACTATATTGTTTACTGAATATGATTGTCCTCCTTTCTTCCATATGTATTAGTGTTCTCTTTGGAATAGCTATTCTTTCTTTGACGTTACTTATTTATTTATCTTTGTCAGTATGGACAGATATTTATTTTACTTTGTGGACTGTAATCCAGTATAATGTATTTTATTGCTTAGATTGTTGCAGTTTTAGCAATTGGAAGCTCCTTCAAGTTAGCTTTGGTATCCTTTTGCCATATTCCCATCCTTTTTTGAGTGCTTCCTTTCTCTTGACTCCACAGTGCATTCTGGACTCATCTTCCATTTTCTCTGTCCCAGCCCTGGAATCAGTCATTTCTCTAGGGAGTCCTAGTTCCTTTTATAAGGGAATATTTAGAAGCCAGTAAGTATCTGGGCTTCCCAGATGCAGTAGTGGTAAAGAATCCACCTGCCAGTGGAGGAGATGTAAGAGACGTGGGTTCAATCTCTGTGTTGGGAAGAACCCCTGGAAAGGAAATGGCAACTCATTCCAGTATTCTTGTTTGGAAAATCCAATGGACAGTAGAGCCTGGTGGGCCACAAGTCCATGGGGTTGCAAAGAATCTGACACGACTAAGGACACACGTCATACACCATAACTGGGCAGTTAGTCTTCTTACGTTGCTACTGGAGATCTTTATTTCTAGACCCCCTCAAGCAGACAGAAGTTGGAAATATATGCCAACTCTGGCATTATATTATGTCAAGTCTCAGGAGTTAAAATTGAAGTGTTGTCTACATTCTATTACTTGGATAAATGTGTAATTAATGTAAATTTTAGAGACTTCCTGAGATTAGTAATTTGTTTCAGGGATAAATTTACCATAAGGAATGCTATAAAGCAGGAGTTGCGAGTCAACACTTTGCTTGCTTTTTGTAGTCATCTTTTATCATAGATCTTAAAATACTGAGGTTTCCTTAAGCAACTGATCATTGCTAAATTTTCAGTTTGGATGTAAAATTATATTATATATTATATTCTTGTTAGGTTTTGGGAAGATACCTGGGAACCCAAACTGCCTATGACCTTAAGTCAGTGATATCAAAATAACTTATATGGTAGAGAATTGAGCTCATGGGAGATTTTCAGCTTATTTGGTAACACAGATATTAATTGCATGAATTTTTTTCTCTCAAGGTGGTCTCATGGATTATAACCATTTGGATATTTGGTTCACTAACGATTTTCTTACTGGCTAGAGTTCTTGGTGGAGAAGTAAGTAGTTAATTTTGAAAACAGTCTTTGTTTTTTATGGTAAGCTTTATTTTTGATATTGCAGATACTGTTAGTAACTATGTTCATTGTAATTGTTGACCCAGAACTGCTTTTAATTTATGCTATTTCTTTCAAGGTGACCTACATATTAGTATTATGCATACTCTGTAAATGTTATGAGAAAGAGGAAGAAAAATCCTATTTCATTTGTAAATAATTTAGAGCTTTATAGGGAAGGATAAAGTTTATTCTCTGTTTAGTCCTCAAACTTTTGATCTCAGGTCCATACAGCTTATTGCCAAATTCAGACTTAAACTGAAGAAAGTAGAGAAAACCACTAGACCATTCAGGTATGCCCTAAATCAAATCCCTTAGGATTATACTGTGGAAGTGAGAAATAGGTTTAAGGGACTAGATCTGATAGATAAAGTGCCTGATGAACTATGGACGGAGGTTCGTGACATTGTTCAGGAGACAGAAATCAAGACCATCCCCAAGAAAAAGAAAGGCAAAAAAGTGAAATGGCTGTCTGAGTATGTCCTACAAATAACTGTGAAAAGAAGAGAAGCAAAAAGGAAAGATACACCCATTTAAATGGAGAGTTCCAAAGAGTAGCAAGGAGAGATAAGAAAGCCTTCCTCAGTGATCAATCCAAAGAAACAGAGGAAAATAATAGAATAGGAAAGACTAGAGATCTCTTCAAGAAAATTAGATTATACCAAGGGAACATTTCATGCAAAGATGGGCTCAATAAATGACAGAAATGGTAGGGACCTAACAGAAGCAGAATATATTAAGAACTGGCAAGAATACAAAGATGAACTGTACAAAAAAGATCTTCGTGACCCAGATAATCACGATGGTGTGATCACTTACCTAGAACCAGACATCCTGGAATGTGAAGTCAAGTGAGCCTTAGGAAGCATCATTAGGAACAAAGCTAGTGGAGGTGATGAAATTTTACCTGAGATATGTCAAATCCTAAAAGATGATGCTGTGAAAGTGCTGCACCCAATATGCCAGCAAATTTGGAAAACTCAGTAGTGGCCACAGGACTCGAAAAGGTCAGTTTTCCTTCCAATCCCAAAGGAAGGCAATGCCAAAGAATGCTCAAACTACCACACAATTGCACTCATCTCACACGCTAGCAAAGTAATGCTCAAAATTCTCCAAGCCAGGTTTCAGCAATACATGAACCATGAACTTCCAGATATTCATTCTGGTTTTAGAAAAGGCAGAGGAACCAGAGATCAAATTGCCAACATCTGCTGGATCATCGAAAGAGTAAGAGAGTTCCAGAAAAACATCTATTTCTGTTTTATTGACTATGCCAAAGCCTTTGACTGTGTGGATCACAATAAACTGTGGAAAATTCTGAAAGAGATGGGAATACCAGACCATCTGACCTGTCTCTTGAGAAACCTGTATACAGGTGAGGAAGCAAGAGTTAGAACTGGACATGGAACAACAGACTGGTTCCAAATAGGAAAAGGAGTATGTCAAGGCTTTATACTGTCACCCTGCTTATTTAACTTGTATGCAGAGTACATCATGAGAAACGCTGGGCTGGAAGAAGCACAAGCTGGAATCAAGATTGCTAGGAGAAATATCAATAACCTCACATATGCAGATGATACCACCCCTATGGCAGAAAGCGAAGAAGAACTAAAGAGCTTCTTGATGAAAGTGAGAGGAGAGTGAAAAAGTTGGCTTAAAGCTCAACATTCAGAAAACTAAGATCATGGCATCTGGTCCCATCACTTCATGGGAGATGGATGGGGAAACAGTGGCATACTTTCTATTTTGGGGCTCCAAAATCACTACAGATGGTGACTTACACCTTGGAAGGAAAGTCTTGACCAACCTAGACAGCATATTAAAAAGCAGAGGCATTACTTTGCCAACAAAGGTCCGTCTAGTCAAGGCTATGGTTTTTCCAGTAGTCATGTATGGATATGAGAGTTGGACTATAAAGAAAGCTGAGTGCCAAAGAATTGATGATTTTGAACTGTGGTGTTGGAGAAGACTCTTGAGAGTCCCTTGGAATGCAAGGAGATCCAACCAGTTCATCCTAAAAATCAGTCCTGAATATTCCTTGGAAGGATTGATGTTGAAGCTGAAACTCCAGTACTTTGGGCACCTGATACAAAGAGCTAACTCATTTGAAAAGACCCTGATGCTGGGAAAGATTGAAGGTAGGAGGAGAAGGGGATGACAGAGGATGAGATGATGGATGGCATCACTGACTCAATGGACATGAATTTGGGTAAACTCCGGAAGTTGGTGATGGACTGGGAGGCCTGGCGTGCTGCAGTCCTTGGGGTTGCAAAGAGTCGGACATGACTGAGCAACTGAACTGAACTGAACCATAGAGCTTAATGTAGGTTGTATTTACCTGTATTTATCATGGGCACTTCCCTGGTGGTCCAGTGGTTAAGATGCCACACTTCCACTGCAGGGGGTGTGAGTTCAGTCCTTGGTCAGGGAATAAACACGCCTCATTTTGTGACCAAAAAAATTAAAGCAAACAAAAATACCATGTTAGAAATAAAAATAAAAATTTTAAATGTGTTTATTCATTTAAAACTAAAAGCAAATCAAATATATTTTAACATAAAGAATGCATTTAAAAAAACTTTTTTAAAACTAATTGAGGAAAAGGCATTGTTATTCATTCTTGTAAGTAACTTTAATATCTCGATTAGTAGAATCTGGATTCTGATATCTGCTTTCTGCATTCAATTGTTAGATGATATATCACTTTGGATAAAGTATATATAAAAAATAAGGCCTCATACAGGTATATAATTTGAAAAAGAGGGGTATTTTAACACATTTTTTTCTGATGATCGTGGTTATTCTATTCTGATACTACATTGACACTCAAGAGATAATAGTTTTTTTGTTTTTTTTATCTCTTGTTAATATTTATAATTTGCCAAAAATCAGACATGTTGTCTGACCTATACCATAACTTTTTTTCAATCAATTAATTTATTTTAATTGGAGGATAATTACTTTACAGTATTGTGATAGTTTTGCCATACATCAACATGAATCGGCCACATTTCTACATGTGTCCCTCCCATCCTAAACACACACACACCTTCCTCCCCACCCTGTCCCTCTGGGTATTCCCAGAGCACCAGCTTTGGGTGCGCTCAACAGGTAATAGTTTCTCAAAGTTTTTTTGTGAGGAATCTCAAACTATATTAGTGACCTTTTTATATTCTATTCTATTGAAATTCATTTTGAATGGATCTTTTTACCTATGCATGATCATCTAGAGAACACTAGTTCACTGAGGTTTGCAGAACTTCCAAATGTTGACACGTTTTATTCTACAATATCAGAAAATCACATTCATTAAGATCACCACCTATCTCAGCAGAAAATGTCAAGACTACAGTGTTGGATGTAAGTTTACCAAAATTCTACTTTTTGCTTGAGAGGTAGCATTTAGTAATGTAGAAGAAATACTGTGAGTTGTTTTTCTTGAAGCAGCAGGCTTGTTTCATTCATTTTCAGTCATGTTGCCTGTCAGTACCTAACTCTGAATAATTATAGTTGTTTTTCATTTGTTCTTTCACGTAAGAATGGTGTTCCATGGATAAAGCATCTAATTCAACTCTTCACTTAAGCAATTGTACAAGTGCTTTCCTTGGGATAACCATTGAATCAAGGTAGAAGAAATGCTTTCTGTGCGCTTCACATTTTGTTACGCAGAATATTAAAAAGACATATTCAAAGGTTGAGGCTTAATAAAATCAGTCATTTTAACTGCTTCATTAAGGATGTTTTTAAGTGAAACAGGAGGGTTTTTTCCTTTCTTTTCTGTGTATGGTAGTAAAGAACATAGTTACTGTTAGTACAGTTCATACCACCTTGGCATAATAAAGCAGTGTGTTTTACCCACTGCTTTTGTTCTATTAGTATCAATATCAGCCTAGTTAAAAAAGGCAAATAATGTTTTATCACTATCATAAAAAAAGTTTTGATGTCCAGTCTTTTAGAAGAGTCTCCTGGACCCCCAGAATACCATGGGCCACATCTTGAGAATCACTGTCCCATTAAATTAGACTTTATGAATTACTGTAAATCTAGGAATTGTAGCACTCTGGGATTCAGCTGTTTGTAGAGAGAGTAGAGCAGAAGGGATGCCAGACAAAGTTATACGGGTGCTGACTCATATTAGGCCTACTCTATGAACACTGAATGCTAAATGTCTAACTCTTGAGCCTT
Organism: Antilocapra americana; assembly: GCA_007570785.1. NCBI lineage: Eukaryota > Metazoa > Chordata > Mammalia > Artiodactyla > Antilocapridae > Antilocapra > Antilocapra americana. The sequence goes on from ML664196.1 coordinate 556,202, forward strand.
CTTCCTCACACTTGGGGGAAAGGTCTCCAAGTCTGATTCTTAGCTCTTGTTCATCTACTTTCCACTTTCCAAAATTAAGTTGCTGTTGTTCCATCTTCTTGCCTCCTGTTTATGCCTCTTAGAAAAAGGAGTTTCTTTTTTTTCTTCCCTTTTAGTGGAGTTTCTAGAAGGAATGGTATTAGATATGTGTTCAATTCACCATCTTAACCTACAACTCCTGAATAAGTTTAGAGTGTCATTTGTCTGTGTAACTTTTTTACTCTGCTTATGGAAATTTAAAATAATTTTAACAGGGACTTAAAATGACATTCGTTTGCGTATTATTTCTTATATTCTAGACAAAATCTCATACAATTTTTATATGAAGACAGGTATCACTAATTGTTTTGGTAATTTAAGACTGTTGTTGACTCAGTTGGGCTCTGTATTAACCTAGAAGGATGGGATGGGGAGGGAGATGGGAGGGAAGTTCAGGATGGAGGGGACATATGTATACCTATGGCTTATTCATGTTGAGATTTGACAGAAAACAACAAAATTCTGTAAAGCAATTATCCTTCAACTAAAAAGTAAAAAAAAAAAAAAATACTGTTGTTGAGAAAGTTAAAAGACCTAGATCTTACTTTGAATTCTAACCAGCTAGCTGTGTCTTTCCTGAACAAATACCTTTGTCTCTCTGAGAATCAGTTTCTTCATAATGGGGATAGTATTACTACTACTATATGATACTTTTAGGATTTTCTTAATTCTCATGTTTATGTAAGTATAACAAAATATACATGATATTTAATAGTGGTTAAAATAAGTAACTTGATTTCTATGTTATTTATTTAAAATTTTGAAAATTCACAGGTTGCGTATGGCCAAGTTCTTGGAGTTATAGGATATTCATTACTTCCTCTCATTGTAATAGCCCCTATACTTCTGGTGGTTGGATCATTTGAAGTCGTGTCTACACTTATAAAAGTAAGTAGTGTGTGTGTTATAAAAAGTAGTTTACTGTTTTCCAGTCAGAAAAGTCTGTGATTGCACCTGCATATCCATGGGGGATTGGTTCCAGGATCACCCCCCACCTCCCACCACCACAGACACGAAAATCTTCAGATGTTCAAGTCCTCAGTAAAAAATTATGTAGTATTTACATATAACGTGTGCAAATCCTTACATCTACTTTAAATCATCTCCAGATTGCTTATGATACCTAATACAATATAAATTGTTGTCTGTAGTCCAGCATACTCAAGTTTGGCTTTTTGAAACTTTTTGAAACTTTCTGAAATTTTTTTTTTTCCCCCAATATTTTCAGTCCACAGTTGGTTGAATCTGTGGATGCAGAATCCACAGGTAATAAGAGCTGACTGTACTAGTTTTCTGGCTAAAGAATCTTGTAATCTATAACTGTTTATATCAAGCAGTTAGTAGTATTTTGGAACAGTGACCTTACTCACTGATTTTACCAATTGTATTTATTTTCCCCTTTTAATTGCCAGAAATTATAATGTATATCTAGGGTGGAATAAAGAACAAAGAGCAAATCTGGCCTCAGGATATTACACTCAGAAAATTTTTTTATTTAATGTTAAAAGTTTCTTTTCTGTGCTTATAAGATGAATTCATTATATTTATCTGAAATTCCACTGGACATTTATTTAATAATTGTTACTCCTATTTAAATAGTAAATTACTGATCAAGTAAGATATATGTAGTTCTAATAAACTGACTTTTCTGTGTTGCAGAAATCAGGATTTCTTTATGCTGTGTTGAACTTATTAATAATGTACCTACTTTAAACACTATTAATGAATAGTGATATAGCAAATTTTGTATTTATTAATTTTGAACCACTTTGGAAAAAATCAATGACTACTCTCACACATGTATGTGTATTACACAGTGAATGTAATTTTTTTCTTTGTGGAAAATAGAACTTTTTAAGATCAGTACTTTTAATACTAGAACTACCATTATGTAGTCTCCATATTGTTTAAATACTAGAGTATTTAAGTAGACTCACTTAAGTAGAGTTACTTTTATGACTTTTGGTTTCACTTAAAGTTTATTACTAATTCCCATGTAAAAGAAATTATTCCTTTTAGAATTGAGTAACTCCAGGCTAACACTGACATATAAATAAGCCTTGGATATTGAAAAGAGATGGATTTTAGAACCAGTCAGCTCTGAATTCAAATCCTGGTTTTGCCTCTTGCTGTCCACCTTGGGGAGATATATTTTCTTACTCTTCCTTTGTAAAATGGAAACTTAGCAACTACTTTTTCAGATTTGTTGTGAAGATTTTGAAGAATAAATAATGACTAGTATAGTGCTTGACACACAATAGGCACTCAAGCAGTAGCTGTTATTAATATAAATATTAAACAAATATTTTGAGAACATCTTTGTATGTTTCAACTGTTGGAAAACTCTAGAAACCAAGAAGAAGCACCTTCATTCCTCTAATCCTAATTTTTAAAAAAATTATCATTATTAGTGCTTAGGTTGAAAGTCTTGCAGTGCAGAAGCAAGCCCCACCCATGCTGGCATTTAATTATTTAGTTTTAGTGAAAATACCACTTTACTGAGTCATTCAGGATCACTGCCTGTGTGTTGTTTTGCTTGGGTTAAGATTGTTTGAATGCTTCCGAGGCTATTCCTAAAACTCCTAAAACTGTGCCCTCTGGTTATTTTTAGTCATTGAGTTCAGCTGAAAATTGGTCTTTAATATTCTTTATACAACAAGTGAATGTGTTATTATAAAACAGAAGAATCTTTTTTATACCATTAAAATTTTAGGATAAAAATTTTGTGAACCTTAGATTTTTCTTTGCTACATTTCTTTCGCTCATCATTTAAATCTTCTTTGTCTAGTGATCTGTTTTGCATGTTTTTTGTTTTAGTCCAAAGTCTGTTGAGAAATAATGAAATAATAATGAAAGAATGAAATAAACAAATAATGATCACTCTCATCCTTTAACTCTAGCATTGGAATGCAGTTTACAAGCACTAATTTTTTTTTAACATTTAATCTCTGTAATTTTACCAGTGTTAACCATTTATTCACATTTAATCATCATGTACAAATGGAATTTGATTATAATTTTATTTATTTCTCTATAATTTTTGTAAGATTAAAATATCTTGTATTTTTTGTTTGCATTTAGTTTTAAAAGTGCAGTAGAAAAATTGGGTCATCTCAAATAATTTTCAGTCAATCTGCCAGTATTTATTGTTTACCTCTGTACCAGTGGTTCTCAGCTGATAGCAGTTTTGCCCCCCAGGGACGTTTGGCAATGTCTGGAGACATTTTGGAGTGTCACAGGTGGGGAGGGGTGGGGTGGCACTGGTATATAGTGGCTAGAAGCCAGGGATACTGCTAAACATCCTACAGTGCATAGCACAACTTCCCACAACAATTATCCAGCCCAGAAATTTAATTAGTGCAAGGTTGAGAAACCCTGCTCTGTGCCAAGTGTTTCTATCATAATTTCCCTGATTTCTATCCTTGAAGTTATTCTCTGATTTTATTCTGTAAAATGCCTTCAGTGACTACATTAAGAAGTATTACATAAATTTCTAGTGGATATGATTTAAAATTAAGTAGGTGCATAGTCAGAATACTCTAAACCAAAATGTTACATTTTTCCTCCTTCCCTTGTAACACTATATTTCTACCTAGTCCTGGGAAAATGACTGGATACTTATAAATATTGTGTGAAATTTTCACTTAATCTATTTTTCTACTTCTTGGAAGAAAAGAATATTTTCTACAGAATCAGTTTTCTTAGGAAACAAATATCTTTCACCATCTCATCCCAGTAATAGTTTTTCCAAAAGTTGCCTTGTCTTAAATCATGCAGGACATTTGTTAAAATGACTGATGATTAGACCCTTCTTCCGTTAGAGATTCTGATTCAGTAGAACTAGAATGAATCCCAGGAAGCTAATAATCATCCTCGGTGATTCTTATAATTAGACAAGTTTGATAACATAAAACCTAAGTCATTTCCAGATGTCAAGGAACAGAGCAAGGATGAATGTTCTTAATAAGTTTTCAACATTCTCAATAAATTTTGCTGTTTCTCTAATTGGTTGCCAGGCTTGTTTTAAAAAAAATACTGCAAATGTTATTTTTACTCTATGATACTCAAAATGTTATTTGACTTGCTAATATGCTGCCTTTTGTCTTTTTTTTTTTTTTTTTTAAGCTCTTTGGTGTGTTTTGGGCTGCCTACAGTGCTGCTTCATTGTTAGTGGGTGAAGAATTCAAGACCAAAAAGCCTCTCCTGATTTATCCAATCTTTTTATTATACATTTATTTTTTGTCTTTATATACTGGGGTGTGATCTAAGTCATATATAAGTAGAAAAAGACAATGTTACATTTCTGTGTAGGCTGGAAATTCTTGCTTGAGGATATTACAAACCTGTTGACAGTAAAATTTTACATGTTCAGATGTAAAGGCAGTTTCAGGTCTTTTTAAAACAATTTTTTTTTGTATTTAATTAAGCAATTGCAGTTACCTGAATATTTTTGGTCAGAATTCTGAATTCTGTTTGATTCTTCATATTCCAGTGAATAAAATATAAAAGCATTGTGTTTTTAAGATTGTGTCAATATTCACCTAAAAATCTGTGCCAAAAGCACCTGGAATGGTAATTATCTTTCACTTGAAGGGTAAATATAATAACATTCTGATGATCTAAAAGTGCAATTTTTTCCTTTAAAAAGTTTTCTCCTGCATTGCAGATCCTGTAGATATATATTTATATTTATACATACATATTTATGAAGTAATTCTTATTCACAAAATATATTTCCGAATAGCCTAAAAATTAAGATATTTTAAATTTGATGCTTACACTTTCTTTAATTTGGCCTTTAATGTTTTTATTTATGAAATTAAATTTGCTCTTAAATTATATATAATTTTTAAAGTCTCTTACATGCTTCTGGCAGTATGTCCTTGTTAAGAATTCTTTTTTTTTTTTTAATTTTTTATTGCAAGACATTTGCTTTACAGTATTGTGCTGGTTTCTGCCATACATCAGAATTCTTAATAATAACAACTAAAACTAATTATAACAGTTGCTGATGTGGATTTGGTTTGTTTGGGTGTGCTTTTTTTTACAAACCACTTTTGAATGTCTAAACATCTGATTTAAAGTTTCTGCTTATGGCATTTGATGGATATGGCATTTATTGAAACTGTCAGTATGTAGAAAAACAATATTTATAGCATCAGTAAATATTTTTAAGTGGCACTTCTAAGCCACAAAAGTTGCTGAAAAGAGACCTTTAGAGTCTTGTGGTCCCGAGCAATGTTATATGAAGTAGAAAAAAAATAAAATGATTCCCAGCTGTGTGCTTTGTTTTATAACACCTTGTCTTGGATTACTTGATATTTTAACAAGTATCAGGTACTGTTTAACAAACTTACAATATTTGCTAAGAGAGATACTAAGAAATTCCAACTAGTGAAATTTTATGCAAATAATTTCATAGACTCTAGATGTACCTTTAATATTATACCTTTAATTAATATTTGTAAAGTAGGTGAAATATTTGATATCCATAAAATAGCAAATACCTAATAACTCTTAGCAAATTATTATATTATCCTTTCTGGTCTCAGCTGGAAGAATTAACTGCTGTCTTCAATATGATAATGTGGCGACCTCTTGGGATATATTCCTTGAGCAGCCTTATGTGTCAGGAAATATCCAGCAACTCTGAAATAAGTCTACAAATTAGCAAGATATCGAGCCCATCTCTCATTCTTTTCTCCTCTCCTCTCCCCCACCTAAAATAGAAACAAAACAAAACAAAACAAAACAAAACTTTAAGCTGCAGAAGTGAGAAGTATAGAGCTATCTTTAGGCCAGAATAATGTGGAAATATTACATGATTCTGATTATTTAAACAAGCTTAGGAAAACAAACTAGAAGCAACAGAGGGATAAAACTTCTAAAGCCTAAAATAATATGGAATAGTAAGGAAGGATCTATAGCCTCAGAAGCAGCAACTACAGAGTAAACATTTGTCATACTTTAGGGGTTTCTGAGAGCAATCCTTTGTTTTGGTAGATTATTATATTTGATAGCACTGACCCTGGAATCTTCCCCAAAAAGCTTGGGTGTCCATACCAGGCAGTAGAATTTTCTAAGCAATAAGTCAAGTGATTTTAGGACCAACTCCATCCAAAGGTGGTTTAAATTTTTTTTTTAAGCTATCATTTCTTTAAGATGTGAATGAAGAGTTCACTTGTATGAAATCTTGTTTATTATTAATGTAAGATAAAATGAAGTACTTGTGTTCCATAAAGGTATTTAAAAATAATAGCATTTAATCTTGGGACTAGTCCAGTTTAAGGTATATATAAAAACAATTTATACTGTTTTATAATGTTTCAAGCTCAGCCACTGTCTTCATGGGCTAATGAGCAAAACACTTAAAACAAATTGTCAGTTTGAAACATGATTTGTAAATGTGTACAAGATACAATACTGTTACATCTAATAATGGTTAAGTTGACCATAATGTCGTATATAAAAATATTTTATGTCATATTGATTTAAAATAATGATTTCCAACCTAATTATTAGTTCATTAGTATTTTTAAAACAGAATTACCCAGATAATCTCTTCTAGTTGTATGTGTACATACATGTTTAAAGTGTTTCCAGTTGTAGTAATCCTGATGAATGTTAATCCTCAAAAAAAAAAAAATTAGAGACATTTACTTCTGTTTTAAATTGATTATAAAATAATTGAAATTTGATTATAAATCAAAATCTATATATAATTTTGTTTATATTAAAATACACTCTAGGAAAATTTATAAAGTTTTATGAACCATTACTAAACTTGCTAATTTCTAAGGTCTGTAAGGCAATTTTATATACAATATAATCTATTTCCAAAAATTCCCTAAATGTTAATATATTAATATTTCTAAATTAGTGAAAATTTACATTGACTTAAAATGTGAGGTAGATAATTTTGTTTACATATTGTTTAAAATTTAGTTCATTAAAAAATTCTGATGTAATAAAACATTGAATAAAATAATACTTCTACAAACTAATAACAATATTTTTCATATTCAACAAAACTGAATATTTTAGGATGATTGTTATTTATCTTTTACCTTTTCAGTAATACATATTTTAGCTAGTGTTAAGTTGTAGGAAATTGTGACACATTTAATAATTTTTGTTAAAATGTCTTCCATACAATTTTGTTTTATATATATAATTTACAAGTTGGTTTCTTGTTTTGTTCTTTGCTGCAAAGGAGAACAATACACATCATGGGGAAGTGTAGAGTGTCTCAGAGTGTTTAAAAGGCCCTATTACAGGATTTAGACTTGAGTTAATGCAATTCATGGCAGTCTGAAATAAGTCTTAATAGAGCTAAAAATCATCCTCAGATACTCTCTTCTCTGATATTTTAGTCACATAAAACAAGTATCTTATTACCCTCTTCATAAAAAGTTTCTTTGATTGAACCTTTGTATTACATCTTGGGCTTTACCTAGTACCACATGGTAATTTCCCTTTAGAAACAAGAATTACAAGTGTTCTGTTCCTGCTTTGTATAATCTGACAATAGTTTGTATGTTTGAGAATCTGCTGTCACTTTTTAAATAAATTCCAAAATATGATTTTTGACATCAGTCAATACTAGACATTCTTATATCTTTTCACTAGAAATCATTATAGCTTCTGAAGAAAGTTCTGTTTGTGAAATACATTTTCTTTATAACAGACTTTCTATATACTTTATGACAGTTTTAGGTTCTGCTGTGTCTTAGTGGGTATAGTTGTCTAAAGAGAAATGGTTAGGAGAATATTCTCTATGCAAGGTGTATATTATTAAACATAAAGCTTAGGGTTAGGTTGGAGCTTCCCTGTGGTAAAAAATCTGTCTATAGTACAGGAGACACGTGTCCGATCCCTGGGTTGGGAAGATCCCCTGGAGGAGGGAATGGCTACCCATCCAGTATTCTTGCCTGGAGAATTCGTGGACCCTGAAACCTGGCAGTCTACTGTTCATGGACTTGCAAAGAGTCAGACGTTTTACAGGGTTAGGTTGCTCATTTGAATTCTTTTGATATGCTGATGTTGCACTTTGGAGGTTAATTTAGGGAAAGAATGTCAGAATGATGAAGATGGCATTAGTAAAATAACTCCCTATTTTACATTCTGTATTGGTGATTACCCTGGTTTCAACTTTTCTAATTTTCAGCAAGATATCTAAAAGTTTTTATTTTGAAGGTGTTTAGTTTATAATTTTTGCAAATGCTTGGAAAAAATTCTTTAAACATCCTTTTGAACAGTTTAGCGATGTACTAATACTGTCACTGAGATTTAAGTTAGATATTATATGAAAAACATTTTAATGAAATGTTTTTAATTTAACTTGTAATTAGCGTATATAAAAGTTATTAACGCTTATGGGACAGGGAAAGTACTTATCAAGAATGGATGCACTAGTTTTTCTATAATAGTTGCCCCTGAGCAATTGTTATTAAAAACCAAACAAGCAAAAACAGCTTACCAAAGTATTTAGACAGGATCAAATGAAATTACAAGGAATGACTGATTACGGGAGAAATTTGTCATCTGGTAATAAAGAGGAAAAGCTGGTATAAAAGATTGCTGCTATTCATAAATGCTCAGTGGTAAATGATTGAAATTCTACATTTTTCTTGATTTCATAGTGATTCTTTCTACTTATGTGGAAATTAATCAGTTGCTGTGTAAATATCACTTAAATTGTGTGCAGCATTTGATAATGAAACAACCCATATGTTTTGTAATCCTTATGCTAAATTACACTGATAACTGTAGTGTTGCGATAGAAAACAGTGAAAATTTTTTTGTTGATGATGATAGGCCTACACGCTAAGTGCTTCATACTCAATTTTTTTTGCTAAATGAGATCTAGGAAACTTTTGCCTAATAGATTTATTTTCAAAGAATGGTACTGGTTATAGCTTCAAGAATGAAACATTCAGAAGAAATGGCATCTGAATTGGGTACCCTGAATGTGAAGAGAGAACAGGTATCCATCAAGTCTTCATTGACCCGTTTCTGTGTGCCAAGTTCTACACTAGGATTAGGAAAAAAGGGTGCTCAACAGAGACCACACATGCACCCTGATGAGCCAGTATTTGTGAGAGATAAAACGATTAGTTTAACAAATTGTAAAACAGTTGCAACAAATGAAAAAAAAGGGGTCTGTGGTGACAAGACAGTATATGACAGAGGAATTAGACAAGAAAAGCCTTCTGGAGGCACTGATGTTTAAGCTGAAATACTTGGGTAAGTAAAGTTAACTAAGCAAAGAAGGAAGGGAAGACTATTACAGACAGAGGGAATAGCAGGTGAGTACAAGGAAATGAAAACTCGGTTGGCTGAAGTTGGTAGTTGTCAGAGCTTTTGATTAGATATAATGGTGCTTTTAATACCAAGGCCAAGGTCTGTAGTCCTACTCTTGATATATCCCCAACAGATATGCATGTACATATGCCACAAAAAACAAGAACATTGTAACATGATTTGTAATAGCTAAAAAATTGGACATAGCATGTCCATCCACATAAAATTGGTACAATTATACAGTGGGATTTTATGCAATGAAAATAATTAGAGCCATGTGCAAGAAAGTGACTACTAGAATGTTTTAATGCTTCACCCTTATTGGGGAGGGAGAAGAGTTGTATTTGGAAAGAATCTTGAGGAAGACTTAATAATCAAGCTGTACGATTTATGTGCTTTTCTATGTGTGTGTTACAGGGCATCCTTAATTTTTGTAATTGTTTTAACATAGTTAAATTGCCACTTCACATTTTACTCTCTTTCATGTATTATGCCATAACTATCTTCGTGTTATACAAACTTCATAACCATACTTCAGAGGAATCTTCCCTGAATCTTGTAACTCTCCAGCCGTATGCCCCAGTTAAATCTTTATTACATCAATGCTTATTTCATTTGTAGTACTACTACTTGGTAAGTGTCTAGATTTCTTTTTTTAATTCTTCCACCAGAATGTAAGCTCCATGGGGGCAGGGACATTTTCTGACATGTTTGTTAATGTATTCCCAGTACTTCTGTTGAATGAATACAGGAGCCTGGTCATTGAATCCTAAATTCAAATTTGGATCCAGTGAATTTCAAAACCAATAGCTTAATTATTAGTCTTTCATAGATTATTAAAGTTAGGCAAAGCTTTAGAGATCACCTACTGAGTGTAATCATACCTCGTACAGATGAGGAAACTAAAGTCTGAGAAAGGGTTGTCAAACACTGTTGACCAGCAGAATTGGAGTAAGAGCTTATGTCTTCAAACCATCAGTCTATTGCTCTTTCCATTGTAGTGTGGGACACCAGTGTTGCCAGAAGGGGGCAGCATAGATGGTTGCCTTCTGCTGCAGTCCATCATATAGATAATTGAAACATCTTTCTCTTTCCTTTTTGATCTTTTTCCATTTCATTTTTAAAAATCTACCTTACAAGTGTTACACATTAATATTAAATAGTGAAGGTTCAAAGGGCTGTTGTGAGGCTTAAGTGAGCTAGTTAATATGAAGCATATAAAATTGTCTCATAGTCAATAAAAGCTATTAAACTGAATTTATTTAGATCAATGAAATGAGGGTTTCCAGAAATATACTCAGTTATATATAGAAAGTATGAGATAAAAGTCACATGCCAAATTGGTGTACATGAGATAATGCATCAGATAGAAATTATTTGTTTGCAAGAAACAATCCTGTGATCAGTACAGTCATACTGTATGATTGTACTCCATGATCCTTAAGTAAACAAGGAGTTTAATTTTCTCATATAAGCAATCCAAGGGTGTATAATTTAGGACTAACAGCAACTTAATGTCGCCAGGGACTCAGGTTCCTTTTATCTTTGTACTCTGCTGTTTTTTTTGGTTGGTGGCTTTCATCTTTGTTGTCTAAAGATAGCTGTTTCACCTCTAGGTAGTACATTTAGATTCCAATCAGGAAGAAAGTGAAGGTTAAGAGGCCAAATGGAGCATGTCAGTTAAAGTTGCCTTTAAAAAATCTCTGGAAGCCACATTCAGTGACTTCCTCTTATATCAGCAGAGAACAGAAACACTTGGCCACCCCTTGCTGTAAGAGTCTGGGAAAGTATTTTAAGCTGACACCTTTACTGCCCTAAACAAAGTCACGTTCTGTTAGAAAGGAAGAAGGGGTGTCAGGTAGGTAACTAGCAGTGTCTAACAAAAACATAGGCCACTTTAAAAAATACAAGGATGGCTCTACTTCTTATGCTGGAGTATGCAAATTACAGATTGTATTTTTTTTTAATAGGGAAAAAATCGACTTTTAACATGCTATTTGAGAAGATAAGGCTTTCAAACATGACACAAAACACAAGCTAAAAAAGATTAAGAAACTTGCTGCTGCTAAGTCTCTTCAGTCGTGTCCGACTCTGTGCGACCCCACAGACAGCAGCCCATCAGGCTCCCCCGTCTCTGGGATTCTCCAGGCAAGAACACTGGAGTGGGTTGCCATTTCCTTTTCCAATGCATGAAAGTGGAAAGTGAAAGTGAAGTTGCTCAGTCGTGTGTGACTCTTAGGGACCCCATGGACTGCAGTCTACCAGGCTCCTCTCTGTCCATGGGATTTTCCAGGCAAGAGTACTGGAGTGGGTTGCCAGTGCCTTCTCGGAAGAAACTTGACTGCATAGCATTTAAAACAATTTTATAGGAAAAAGATAAACTACTACTTGGAGGAAAATATTTTTAAGACTTATGTGTACAGAGGTCTAATTTCCTTAATATAAAAATAACATTTGGAAATTAGTAACTTTCAGTGGGCAAAGGATATACATGCGCAATCATAGTATATAACATATAATAGTAAAAGAATTTATAAATTAATAATTTAAAATTGACAATGAATGTAAATGAGCAGCTCAAGAAGGGAGAAATGATAAAGACCAACATATATGTGTACAGGTGCACAAGTTCATTCGTGGTTAAATACAGTTGAAACAGCATTGGCCTCCGTTTGCCAAAACTTGAGATGATTGATAATATCTGGTGTTAATTGGTTGGGATTATGAGGAGATGTGATGTTTAGCTGATAAACACCAGCATGGCTGTCTCAGTTAAAATACTGAAATTTGTGCCAGTGGTAGATCATTTTACTGTAACTGCAGTAGCACTAAAATTAATAGATATAAGTCCATTAGTTATTTTTTGACAGCCATTGATAATGGACTGTTTGTTGTAATGACATCTGAGAAACATTTGCAACATCTGTTAACTTGAGCTGTGTTATGGTAAATAATGTTCCTGCCTTGTTCATTACCTGTGAATCATTCCATGTTCTAACAGTGGCTGTTTGCTTCTAAATAGTTTAATTTTTTATTTGGTTTTCCTGTTTAGTGTATTATGATTATTAGGTGAAAAGTAAATACAGTGTTTTAATATTTTAAGATAGAAGAACTTATAACAAAATAGTAATGGACACTCTAAAACTATTCTATGCTATTTTCTGTTAATGTGGAACATACGCATAGTTTTTGACACAGCAGTTTCATATGTTCACCAACTTGTGGATTCAGCACTATGCAGTGGAACTTGCTGCAGTGATGCAAGTGCTCTGTTCTGTGCTGTCCATACAGTAACTGCTAGCCATGTAGCCACAGACCACCATGTGGTCAGTGCAACTGAGGAGCTGACTTGGAGAGTTACATTTGGCTAGTACCTACCATGTTGGTCTGAGCAATGAGTGTCCACAGCAGCGCCATTACTAATATCCAAACTTGGAAACAACCCAGATAGACAAATTATGGTTTTGCACAATAGAATACAATAATATTGAAAGATGTATAACCATGTGTTATACATGGATTATCTCAAAGAGCTAATGTTGAACAAAAGAAACCAGACACAAAAGAATACATACTTTGTGATTCTATTTATATGAAGTACAAAAACAGGATGTTGGTTATTCTTAAGTGGGAAGGAAACAACTGAAAGAAGGTATGGGAATTGAATACTGTTGGGATTCTGGTATGTTCTGTGATCTGTTTATTTGGGTGCTAATCATGTGTGTGTGTTCAGTTTATAAAAATACATATCTAACATTTATACCTTTCTGTGAAGTTACTGTGTTTGAGTTTACAGTTGTGAATTGGAGGAAGAAAAAACACCAGAATGAGTATTAGCAAAATGTTGATAAGCTTAACATTCCTGTTAAATGCTGTAAATGTTCATATTCTAAAACTGGAAGAACATGATAATGAACTATAACTTGAAATGTTTCTTAAAAACATCCTGAAACATCTTTTGATATTGCCTAAGAATTAATATAAAATAAATGATTTTCATTTCTGAAATGCAAACATGATTTATTGCAACTGATGTTCTAAAAATTTTATCTAAGTTTCAATTGCTCAAATAAAAAATATTTTTAAATACCCTTCAAATTGTTAACACCATCTACTATATTGTTAAGTACAATCAAGGATTTTTAGGCTTGAAACATTATTAATAAAACATAATGCAGACTTGTTGCAATTTAGATTTATGGTCTCACTTGTGAAACATACCTGACAAAAACAAGAGAAAAAATTTGGTCATTACTACACAGCTTCAGTTGTTACACATGAAAGTGTCTTCATAATTTACTTAAGAGGCAAAATATCATAACTTAGATGCTGTGGACCTAAAGGTATTATCTGGGGGAAGATACCAAAATTTATTACAGACGTTCAAGGAAAATAATTCCAATAAGAATTATAGAAACTTTACTGGGTTTTGAATAGCCAGTACTATGGAAAGCTTGGGGAAAAAAATCTGGAAATTTAGCCAAAGTTTTAGATTTCCAGATGTTTTAATTTGGCCCAAAGACACTAAATTAAAATATTTTCCAAATGATATAAATATGTAAATAAATACTTAAACACTTTTAAGTATTTCCCCAGTAAACTAATTTTGTGATAAATTTGTGATAGCAAATAAAGGTAAAATTTTTCTGAGAAAGTTAATACCTGAAGAGCTTAGAATTTGTGAGAAATTGTGATAATGAGAATTGGAACTATATTCTGGTTTCAGTAGCAAGCTGTAGTGCTAGAACTACAAAAGTAATTTGGAAATTTTACCAAGCCTTGTATATTTTCTTCATTAGAGATTTTGATACCAGAACAAACATTTAGAATATGAAAATATTTTTAGAAAGTTGTCCTTACTAGAAGTGTTTAGTGAAGATACCAATTCTTTATTTAGGTTCTCCAGAGAGCAGTGTTTTATTAATTGAGGTTTATAAATTAATTTGACAGGAAGTAAGCATGATTGAAACTAAAAACATGAAAAAGAAACATTATTTGAGATATGGAAATATATATGATTTTGGCTGTTAATTGTTTTTTAATATTTATTTATTTTTGGCTATATCGAGTCTTAGTTGTGGCACGTGCAATCATTTTTGTGGCATGTGGGCTGCTCTCTAGTTGTGGCCCTTGGCTCAGTAGTAGTGTGTGTGGACTTAGTTGCCCTGTAGCATCTTTGTTCCCTGACAGGGATTGAACCCACATCTCCAGCATTAGAAGGCAGATTCTTAACCCTGGACCACCAGAGAAGTCTCCTTGATTGTTAATTATAACTCAGTAAAATTTTTAAAAATAACTAAAATACAGAAATATACCATTTGAAATAACAAAATAGAAGGCCAGTGCAAGTGAAAGTATTACTACTCAATTAATAGATAACATTGATGTATTCCCTTCTGTGATGGTTAACTTTATATGTAAACTTGTCTGGGCCATTTGGAGCCCAGATATTAGGGTGTTTCTGTGAGAATGATTTTTTGGATGAGATTAACATTTAAAAACAGACTGAATAAAATAGATTGCCTTCCCTAAGGTGGGTGGGGGGCTTCCCTGGTGGCCAAGCGGTAAAGAATCCACCTGTAGTGTAGGAGACTCAGGATCATTCCCTCGGTTGGGAAGATCCCCTGGAGGAGGGCATGGCAACCCAACTCAGTATTCTTGCCTGGAGAATCCCATGGACAGAGGAGCCTGGCGGTCTACAAGTCCATAGTGTGACAAAGAGATGGACGTGACTGAAGTGACTTAACACAGCAACTTAACACACCAAGCTAGGACTGTATTTTTTTCCTGACCTTTGATTCAGAACTCGGTTGAGCCTGCTGGCCTTTGGACTGGAGGAGCACCTTTGTCTCTCCATCTTGCCTGCTTACCCTCCATATCTTGGGACTTGTCAGCCTTTATAAGCTTGTGAGCTAATATATATATATGTGTATATATATATATATATATATGTCTAGATGTATGTATCAGTGAGCATTTAGGCCTCGCATTTTAAAAGAAAAATATTTGTAGAGGAATTTTATTATTGCTGCTCTTAAGTAGAATTTACAATGTAAATAAATTATCCCTTCCTCACAGGTCATTAAGATGTATTCAGTTTTTTTGCTGTTATAGTAAGGATCCCTAGACTTCTGGGTTTCTTAGGACCATAGATATGCTTTTAAAAGTGTTTGTCCCTAAGAACTACTGTTTCTTGGTGTTCAGACTTCACATTGTCCCTTCACGTGGCCGAAGGGACTAGAGAACACTCTGGCATCTTTTTTTATTAAGAGCAAAATATCATATACAAACATACATTTCCTATTGGTTCTGTTTCTCTGGAGAACCCTAATACACATTATTTTTTTGTTCCTTATACATAGTATTAAAACATGGACTTTTTATGTAAGTTTTGTATAATCTTATTCTAAGTATACTTCAGTGCTCATTGAATTTCAGAAACCTATAAAAGAGAAAATAGTTTTATAATACTTACCTTTTAAAGCATAAGGAATGAAAGTTTTTCTGTAGATGAGTTGTCATATAAACAACTTGATATGGAATATGGTTACCTGGGACTTCTCTTGCAGTCCAGTGGTTAATACTCCATACTTCTGAAATAGAGGGCACAGTTTGGATCCCTGGTTGGGGGAACTGAGATCCAATGTGCAGCACAGCAAAAAACAAACAAAAAGAATATGGTTGGTTACCTGAAAGCTAATTTCACTCACTCAAGAGCAGTTTCAGACTGTTTCTCAAATCTGGCTGTGGTCTAACTGGCACTTGGTGGGGATTTTCTCTCTCTAATATCTGACCCTCCAAGCTGGCAGTGCAGTCTGCTGTGGGGTTTGCTTTCTTGGAAGCTGAATCACACTGATGACCCAACTTGGTTCATCCAATGCTTCTGTTACTCACTTATTTGGAAACCTGAGTTTCCTTGTTTTACCATTGTTCTGACCCATTAGTTTGGAGGGTTTTTTTTTCCCCCCTTGAGAAGATGTGAAAAAGAGACTCCTAGCTGTTTGCTTCCAATTATCTACTGACAGTGAACTCTCTTCTTTGGATTTGGACCTGTTCCTAATAGTCCCTAGCCTTTGCTTATTCTGTGTGGTAGCTTTCTGACATTAATGTATCATCTTTCAGTTATAAGAAACATTACATTTCTCTATTTTTCTAAAGTAAGTTAAATCTAACCTGAGCTTCCTCAGGGCTAGCTAAAGAACTTCCAATGTGGATGGGAAACTGGGTTCCCTAACCCCTTCATTGAATCCTACAAGAACCCTTGGCCTTAACTCATGTCAAGGTTGGGTGTGCTTCATTGTTTCCACACCTTCTAGAGGATGCTCTTGCTGCCCGGGGATGGCACATCTCTCTCTAGTAGGCCCTGTTGCTCTGTGAGGGCCACCAAGATGTCCTCACTGTCATTTCCATAATAGGCTGACACAACACACAGACTTATGCTTTGCTCTCAAGGTCCCTGCAGTTACACCAGCCTTGACCATCCTGGATATGACCACCCAAGAGAGATTCATCTAAATGTCTTAAGAAAATCCCCCAAACCTAGTCCCCAGGTTGCCTCCATTTTCTCTAATCAGACTGATTCTTTTCTATCCCAGTACCAGTATCTCCGACATCCTCTTCCATTCTTAGCACCAGATTAATTCCTTTGCAACAAAGCCGTGGAAGAAATTTTTTTCCATGACGGCCACCGAAGGAGCTACAACAGACCCTCCCCACTTCTGCACACACCCCAGTGGAGAAGAGTCCAAATTCTAGAATATAAAGGCTTGATTGGAATACCTCAACATAATAAAAGCCATATATGATAAACGCAAACAAACGTTCTCAGTGGTGAAAAATTGAAAGCATTTCCCCTAAAGTCAGGAACAAGACAAGGATGCTCACTCTCACCACTACTATTCAACATAGTTTTGGAACTTTTAGCTACAGCAATCAGAAAAGAAAAGGAATCAGATTGGAAAAGAAGAAATAGATGACATGATCATCTGTTTGCAGATGACATGATCCTATACATAGAAAACCCTTAAGACACCACCAGAAAATTACTAGAGCTAAACAATGAATGTAATAAAATAGCAGGATATAAAATTAATACACAGAAATCCTTTCTTACACACTAACAATGAGAAAGCAGAAATTAGAGAACAATCCCATTCACCATTGCAATGAATAAAATACTTAGGAATAAATCTACATAAAGAAACGAACTATATATAGAAAACTATAAAACACTGATGAAAGAAAGAGGACACAAATACATGGAGAAATATACCATGTTCATGGATTGGAAGAATCAATGTAGTGAAAATGAGTATACTACCCAAAGCAATCTATAGATTCAATGCAATCCCTATCAAGCTACTAACAGTATTTTTCACAGACCTAGAACAAATAATTTCACAATTTGTATGGAAATACAAAAAACCTTGAATAGCCCAAGGAATCTTGAGAAAGAAGAATGAAACTGGCGAAATCAACCTGCCTGACTTCAGGCTATGCTACAAAGATACAATCATCAAGACAATATGGTACTGGCACAAAGAAATACAGATCAATGTAACAAAATAGCCCAGAGACAAGTCCACGCACCTATTGACACATTATCTTTGACAAAGGAGGCAAAAATATACAATGGAGAAAAGACCATCCCTTGAACAAGTGGTGCTGGGAAAACTAGTCAACCACCTGTAAAAGAATGAAACTAGAACACCATACATAAAAATAAACTCAAAATGGATTAAAGATCTAACGTTAAGACCAGAAACTATAAAAATCCTAGAGGAAAACATAAGCAAAACACTCTGACATAAATCACAGCAAGATCCTCTAAGACCTACCTCCCAGAGTAATGGAAATAAAAGCAAAAATAAACAAATGAGACCTAATTAAAAGCTTTTGCACAATGAAGGAAACTATAAGCAAGGTGAAAAGACAGCCTCCAGAATGGGAGAAAATAATAGCAAGTGAAGCAACTGATAATCTCAAAAATATACAAGCAGCTCATGTAGCTCAATACCAGAAAAATAAACTACCCATTCAAAAAATGGGCCAAAGAACTAAACAGATATTTCTCCAAAGAATGCATACAGATGGTTAACAAACACACATGAAAAGATGCTCAACATCACTGGTTACCAGGGAAATGCAAATCAAAACCACAATGAGGTTCCATCTCATGCCGGTCAGAATGGCTACTATCAAAAGGTCTACAAACAAATGCTGGAGAGGATGTGGAGAAAAGGGAACCTTCTTCCACTGTTGTGGGAATGCAAACTAGTAGAGCCACTTTGGAGAAAAGTGTGGAGATCCTTAAAAAACTGTAAATAGAACTGCCATATGACCCAGCAATCCCGCTGCTGGGCATACACACCAAGGAAACCAGAATTGAAAGAGACACGTGTACCCCAATGTTCATTGCAGCACTGATTACAATAGCTAGGACATGGAAGCAACCTAGATGTCGATCAGCTAAGAAAGATACATAGTAGAATATTACTCAGCTATAAAAAGGAATGCATCTGAGTCAGTTCTAATAAGATAGATGAAACTGGAGCCTATTATACAGAGTGAAGTAAGTCAGAAAGAAAAACGCCAGTACAGTATATTAACACATATATATGGAATTTACAAAGATGGTAATGATGACTCTATATGCGAGACACTGAAAGAGACACAGATGTAAAGAACAGACTTTTGGACTCTGTGGGAGAAGGTGAGGGTGGGATGATTTGAGAGAATAGCATTGAAACATGTATATTAGCATATGTGAAATAGATCGCTAGTCCTGGTTTGATGCAAGAGACAAGGTCCTAGGGCTGGTGCGCTGGGATGACCCGGAGGGATGGGATGGGGAGGGAGGTGGGTGGGGGGTTCAGGATGGGGAACACATGTACACTCATGGCTGATTCATGTCAGTGTGTGGCAAAAACCACTACAATGCTGAAAAGTAATTAGCCTCCAATTAAATAATTTTTGTAAGCTTGATTGGAAAAGGGGTAATACATTTCTATCATGATGAAGAACTATGTTTGTATCATGGTGAGTCTACAGTCAGGAAAATAAGACCAAGGTAATTCATCTTTAAATATACTACGAAAATTTCAAACTCATAAAAAGTATGCAGATTAATAAAATCAGCACCTGTGTTAAAAAATTAAAGAACTTAAATAAAATTTACTAATAATTTATCTCATCCCCCTAACAGAAATACCAACTACTAAATTTGGTGGTTTTCATTTCTATGTCTTTTGTTATAATTTAACTGCATGTGTATGTGTGTGTATTCTTAAGCAGTATATGTAGGATTTCTTTGTATGTTTAAAAATTTCATGTCAATGGAGTATTTATATATTCTTTTGCATCCTCCATCTGTGGGGATGCAGATAGCTGTAAATTTTATTCATTTCCACAGCTTTAGAGAATTTGCTCAACTGAATATACCCCATAGTATTTATTTCCCATTCTCCAGTGGATGGGGCATTTAGGTTCTTGCCAAATATTTGCTATTACATACAATGTGCTATGCACATTCTTTCTCCCAGTGCAATGTGAATGTAACATTTTTCTAAAGGAAACTTTACCTAGGAGTAGAATTAGGAGGTCCAGGCACAGTGGGAAAGACTAGAGATCTCTTCAAGAAAATTAGAGATACCAAGGGAACATTTCATGCGAAGATGAGCAAAATGAAGGGCAGAAATGGTATGGACCTAACTGAGGCAGAATATATTAAGAAGTGGCAAGAATACACGGAAGAACTATACAAAAAAGATCTTCATGACCCAGATAACCACAGTGGTGTGATCACTCACCTAGAGCCAGACATGCTGGAATGTGAAGTCAAGTGGGCCTCAGAAAGCATCACTACAAACAAAGCTAGTGGAGGTGATGGAATTCCAGTTGAGCTATTTCAAATCCTACTGCTTCATTGGCTATGCTAAAGTTTTTGACTGTGTGGATCACAACAAACTTTGGAAAATTCTTAGAGATGGGAATACCAGACCACCCGACCTGTCTCCTGACAAATCTGTATTTAGGTCAAGAAGCGACAGTTAGAACTGGACATGGAACAACAGAGACTGGTTCCAAATCAGGAAAGGAATACATCAAGGCTATATATATAAAACTGCTTATTTAACTTATATGCAGAGTACATCATGTGAAATGCCGGGCTGGATGAAGCACAAGCTGGAATCGAGATTGCCAGGAGAAATATCAATAACCTCAGATGGGCAGATGACACCACCCTAATGGCAGAAAGTGAAGGAGAACTAAAGAGCCTCTTGATGAAAGGAAAAGAGGAGAGTGATAAAGTTGGCTTAAAACTTAACATTCAATTATCATGGCATCTGGTCCTATCACTTCATGGCAAATAGATGGGGAAAGAATGGAAACAGTAACAGACTTTATTTTGGGGAGGTCCAAAATCACTACAGATGGTGACTGCAGCCATGAAATTAAAAGATGCTTACTCCTTGGAAGAAAAACTATGACCAACCTAGACAGCATATTAAAAAGCAGAGCCACTACTTCGCCAACAAAGGTCTATCCAGTCAAAGCTGTGGTTTTTCCAGTAGTCATGTAGGGATGTGAGAATTGGACTATAAGGAAAGCTGAGCATCAAAGAATTGATGCTTTTGAACTGTGGTGTTGGAGAAGACTCTTGAGACTCCCTTGGACTTCACGGAGATCCAACCAGTCCATCCTAAGGAAATCAGTCCTGATGCTGAAGCTGAAACTCCAATACTTTGGCCACCTGATGTGAAGACCAACTCATTGGAAAAGACCCTGATTCTGGGAAAGATAGAAGGCTGATGGAGAAGGGGACGACAGAGGATGAGATGGTTGGATGGCATCACCAACACAATGGACATGAGCTTGAGTAGACTACAGGATTTGGTGATGGACAGGGAAGCCTGGTGTGCTGCAGTCAATGGCGTTGAGTTGGCAGTGAGTTGGACACGACTGAACAACTGAACCGATTGACTGAGGGCACATGCATCTTCTAGCTCAATATAAGCTGCCAAATTGCTCTTCAAAGTGAATACAGCACCCTGCTCTTTTAGCAGAACTTTTCTCTTGCTTCCCATCTTCATTAATGTTTAACATTATCAGAATTCTTAACCTTCCAATCTAATTGTACCTGATCATGGTTTGAACATCCCTGATTACCATTGAAGTGGAGCATCTTTTCATATATTTGTTGACTATTCGGCTTTCTGTAAGACTCTTATATGTTAATACCATATGTCATTATTATTCTCGATATTACTATTTTACAATATTAGGTTGTCTTTCTTGTATTAATTTGTATAAGTTCTTTATGTCTTCAAGAAACTTAATTCCTTGTCATTCATTTGCATTTGCAAATTGAGTCTTCCAGTCTTCAGCTTGTTTTTTTACTTTGGGGATGTTTTAGATGTACAGAGTTTCTAAACGTTAACATGATCAAATGCCCTTTTTTCTTGCATGTAGGCTTTAATTTTGTTTAAAGAAAAAACCAAGAACAAACAACTCTTCTGTCCTAAAGTCAGAAGGATAGTCTCCCTAACCTCAGCATTCCTGTGTGTAAAATTTCTGCTTTTTATTTTGAGGACTTTAATTCTCCTGGTAATTATTTTTGCTTATGGTGTGAACTAGGAACATTATTTTCTATATAGATAACTAATTTTCCAAGCAATATTTAGTAAATAATTCAACATATCCCCACTAACCTGCAATGTTTCAGGTTTCAAGGTATGTGTACATCTATACAGATATCGTTTGTGGTGTGCCCTACTACAGTATCCTTAGGGTTTGTCTTGTATTTTTTATTCATCCTTGATTTTTTAGCTTGAGTTCATCTGAGAGCTCCATTCATGGCACTGTATTTGCTTTATGGAATCACTGACACTTTGTTAGAATTATAAAAGCTTCCCTATCCCTTTGTATTTCCTTTAAGAATCACTGGCCTTGGTATCACATGAATTTAAAAAATTTTCATGATACCACTCCCAAAATTAAACATAAGGTATATGTCAAATTTATATTCAACTTATTCTTTTTGCTTTTATAAAATCTTCCATGGATAAATTCATACTGGTATCATCACAGTCTTAAATTTGGCTTTTTAAGTCATTAGACTTTTTGCTTCCTTTGGAGCAACATAATCTTGAGCAAAGCAGGTATTCTCTGGATAGGTTTTTTAAAACTTTCTGATATCCCACCATGAGATATTTCTTGATTACATTTAAAATAATAAATTTCCTTTGACCATATAAAAAGGAAAAACCCCACAGTCTTCTTTATCCTCTGTTTCAAAAACACACTAATTTCCTTGCTTTGCATGAGTACTTTAAAGGGTGAGTAAGTAGCAGGAGGTAGAACCTCAGCTTAGCCTGAAAGGAAGTCTGATCACATCCACTGGATAGCTGGGCAGGCTCACCAGAAGCCTATTTCCATGAAGGTCTAAAAATTCTTGAAGGACTAGGCTCAGCTTTAGGAAAGAGAGAACCAGGCATAGGAAGTTTACACTTGCAAACCTTTAGTTTTCTGAGTGAAGAAGCAATTGTATGTCAAGTCTATTGCTCAGATTTGATTCCCAGGTGAGCAGGACATCCTTTACTTTTCCCCAAGTAAAAAGTGGGATATGACATTTAAGTCAAAGAACTCAATAAAAATTTTAGATCATGTTGGATAAACTTTCTTCTCAACCCTGGAAAAACTTTTGTCTTTGAATAGTTATGCTTAGAGGGTAAGCCTGCAACCAGACTGCCTAATGCAGCCTATTGTGTGCAATAGTATTATGTCTCAAAGCAATATACATACTTTAATTTAAAAATACTTTCTTGGAAGAAATTCTAACCATCATTCAAGTCTTCAGCAAGTTGTAATATTTTTATAATAGTAACATCAAAGATCACTGATCAAATATCACCATAACAAATATAATAATGAAAGTATTTGAAATGTTATGAGAAGTACCGAAATGTGGCACAGAGACATGAAGTAAACAAATGCTGTTGGAAAAATTGTGGTGATAGATTTGCATGCTGCAGTGTTGACACAAGCTTTCAATTTGATGTATTGATTGATTCAGTTTTCAACTTGATGTATTATCTATGAAGCACAGTTAAGTGAAGTGCAACAAAATGAGGCATTCCTATATATGTATATGTATAAATGTATGCATATGCACACAGATATGTATGTACAAATGTTTATAAATACACCCATTTGTCTGCTCACAGAGCCCAATAGCAATAAGCACACAGCATGCAGATGCTGGCTTTTAAATACCATTCAAAACAACCAAGACTTGATTCCAAGGCTAGGACATCTTTTTGAGCTATGTCAATCACAGAAACCTGTTTGAAGGAACTCATTTGACTGAATCTAGCAGTCGGACATCAAAATAAAAATGAAAGAAAGCAAAGGAATATAACCTATTGAGTAAAGAGGAGGACCACAATGATAGAACTAGACAGACATACAGATAGGTAGGTACATAGGTAGATAGGTAAAGAAAGTTCATATTTTAAGTAGAAAGCCATGTAGAAGAGATGATAAAATTAGAAAATCATTATTTGGCAACCATCATAGTAATAATTATGGGTGCTAAAACTGGTGGGTGAAAGTTTGAGGATAAAGTATTTACATACTCAAAGTATCTCTCTACAAGATATCTATTAACTACAAAAGACAATGGGAAAATCTGGCTGATCACGCCTTAACCAATGTCAAAGATAGTATCACTCATATTGGGAAAAACCAGTATCATATGTCTTTTGAAGCACTGACAAGAACTCACTATTTCTTCTGTGGTGTTCTTGCCTGATAAGAACTCACCATCACTTCTGTGGTTTTCTTGCCACATTGCATAGCCTGAATCTCTTTCATGAGGAATTATCACACAAATTCAAACAGGAACAATCCACAACACCAGTGGCCTGTACTTATCAAACATGTCAATGTCATTCTCTGCAGAGAAAGACTGAGACTGTGCCAGACTAAAGGATGACAAAGAGGCATGGCAATTGAATGCACATATTTATCTTGGATTTTCTTCTGATTTAAAAGACATTTTTAGGACAGACGGTGAGATCTGAATGTAAATTAGATAATGTCATAATAATGTCAATTTCCTTGGTTTTAGGGAAAACACTACACTGAGGTATTTAGAGGTAAAATGGCATGATGCAACATTCTGAAGTGGTTGAGGAAAAAATTACATACTGTAGACACACACACATGTAGAGAGGGAGAAGAGAGAAGCAAATGTAGTAAAGTGGGAACAACTGCAGTGGGAACAACTGCTGAGTCTTGGTGAGAGATATCCAGTAGCTCTTTGTACTATTCTTGCAATTTTTCTGTCTGAAATTGAGTCAAAATAAAACATTTTACTTTGATAGATATGTTTATTGCTTTGACTGTGGTGATGGTTTCATGGTTGTATGCATGTGCAAACTTACTGAATCATATACTTTAAATGTGTGCAGTTTTGTATATCAGTTATGCCTCAGTAAAGTGAAAAACAAATAAATGTGAAGGAGCTTAGAATGATGCCTGGCAAATAAGGAGTATATGTGCATTTGCTGTTACTGTAAGGGTAGATTAGAAGCTACGGTTACCTGAAGATATAACAAGGTGAGGGTAAAAAACATGGAGATAGGTGACATTTTCCTTAGACTTAAAAGTCCCAGGAATCTCAGGGCTTGTGATAATTTACTTTAGTGTCTAATGTAGCCTGGATTTTTTTTCTCACTTGGAAAGAATCTAAAAGCATATGATCTTAAAGTGGAAAGTGAAAAATAGCTTATTTGAAAAGAAAGGAAAGATTTTGTAGGCAGACCATAAGCATGCCATCTGGTTAACTCAGAAGAAATCCTAAAAGCTTAGATTTCACAGTTGTACCAGCATGTATGGTTTAAGATAGACTCCCTAAGCTAAAAATAGCAAGTCATATTTGTTTTGCTATTCATAAGTGAGTTGAAAATGCCGCTCAACTGCAGTGTTAAAGATTACATTTATCTCATCTAAGAATCAAAGTCCATTGTGGCTATATTTCTCAAGTCAAATGTAACGAGACAATATGTAAGACAAATTCATCACGAAATAAGGTTGACACAGTAGTAGTATCTCTAAAATTAAATTTTAGTTCTTTAAAAATATCACACCCAATGATTCTCAGCCAGGTACAAAATCTGGAGACAGTTTTGGTTGTCACTATTGGAAGAAGGGGAGAGGGGTAGACATATTATTGACCTCTAATGGTAGAAACCAGGGATGCTGCTAAATATCTACAAAGCACAGGACAGACACTCAACGATAAATTATGTGGTCCAACATGTCAATAGTGCCAAAGTTGAGAAATCCTGCACTAAATGAACACATTTTCTAAAATTTCAGATAAAGTGATAATAAGAATAATGCTTCTGGTCTTGTCTTGGTACAGTATATTATCAGCTAGCCTTGTGCCTGGGAGATAATATGTACTCAATATATAATTGTTTATGCTCTCTATTCTATGAGTCCTTTTATGGTTTTCCCTTCGATTTTGTAGGCACAAAAACTGGACCAGAACTTTGTTACTATCTGCTTCATAAATATCCCACTCTTGTCTCATAATATAGCAAAGGAGAGATTTTTTATACAAGATTATAGATACACTAGATTACAGGAAAGTGGGCAAAAGTCAGTATTCAGTAGAGATTGAATATGAAAGAGAACCAATTTGTGTAGCTTCTACACAAATTATGAAAGGATTTCAAGTGTAATAAAGACATTTATTAGGAAATGTCATCAAAAACAAAAAATTCAAATAATATTAAAAACATGGTTAAAAATTCAGCCAGATAATGGTTCACATTCTGGGCTAATCTCTTATGCTATTTAGTTAAAAAAATTAGCCAACTGAGAAATAATGAAATGTCACAGCTCTCTCTGCCATTATTTCACCACTCATCCCAGTATTACTTTTCTGGGGTAATTCATTTTGTTTTATTTTCCAGGTAGTCTTCTTTATAACTCTGAATAATATTCCTATGTCAATATTTCTCACTGTATCAGTTGTAGATTATATACTCCTACCTTTGAAAGATAAGGACTTAAGCTACATTTCCTTCTCTCCCTTTTTAGTAGCTATATTATCTTTAGTTATTCTATTGGAAGTCTTTATAATCTGAGATAAACTTCCATGTCTTGTTTATCAGCTTAAAAAAAAAATAGCTCTTGTCTCCCCTGTATGTAAGATGAAACCACTGTTACACCCACCTTTGGTTTCTTCTCTTCCACCCGGCCTGTGTCAGCTTCACTTTTGCTTTCTTTCAGTTTTATGACATTGAGGTTAAGACAACTACACTCTGTTCTGTAGCTATAAATAAATACGCAATGTTTTGTCTATAACTGATTCTAAACTTTGAACGGCAGAAGCAACATTTGCTTTGTTATCACTGTGTAAATATTCCTCAGTGCAGCAGGTGCTGTGTTAGGACATTTCCTCCTTCCTGAGTCCACTTTTTGACCTCTCTGAAACCTACGAGAATGTCCCTTTCCTTGAATCCCATCAGCTGTTCAAGAGCAAGCCACATTTTAGTTTGCTTCATATCTAATCTGTGGCTTTCTTGTGAGGTTTTCCTGTCTTTCCTACAAATTCAATTTGCCTTTCTGTTTCCTTACTGAAAAGAGGAACTATGTACCTTGTTTATCCACCTACAGCATGAAAGGTATTCTGTTCTTAGCCTTGAATACATGTACCTTGGGCCCGGTGACAGACTCGGCTCCTGCGGAGACACAGATCTTCCAGCTCTGCTGCATTTTGGCCTTGTTCTTCACTGGACATTTAGTTGGCTGCTGTCTTGTATTCCATGTCTTCATTGTCCTTGATTTTTGCCTTTGTTTGCTGGCATACCTCGATACATCTTCACAAAGACTTCTTGTTTTCTAATGTAGGACATTTCCTTGGTTTTTCTTTCTGAAAAACATGTGATATGCACCCATTTGAATTTCTTCTACTTTAATTTTATATCCCTTGTGAACTTACCTTCCAGATTCTTTCTTAGGTTCCTTACAAGAGAAGCATGAATATCCTTCTTTCAAAGGTAGGTGTATTATGAATTCTATAACTTGAAGCAATCATTGTTTCTCTGTTTGGTGAAATAATAACCTAAGTAATATGGAAAAACCTAATATGTATTTTGCAGCATAAAAGTTGCCAAATCAAGTGTGAGTCTGACTAATTTTGTCAAACTCTCTTGATTTTAACAGTATTTTCCAATAACATAGGTTAACTCAAGTGTGTGGACACTATCATTGTCACTATTTAAAGAGAAGACCTAAGTTATAACCAAAGATTTTATTTTTTAAATGATGTTCATGAGTCAACTTTTATTTGGCCTTAAGAGTTCAAGCATATTTTAATGTTTTAAAAATACTGTTTCTTAGAATGTTAATTTTTTTTATAAATACAGTTTAGCATAGGATTGATTCCGGAGCCTGGGATTAGGTAAAGATTGAGGCTTTTCAAAGTGATCTCTAATCCTAAGAGTTTTCTGTAATAGGTGAGCTAGTTGAGGTTGAGCAAGCTTAAGATGCAAAGGGTAATATAAAAATCTTGGATATCTAGTGGAAACTAGAGTCTAAAACCAAGATATGGATAATAACAGTCTCTAGAGCTGAAGGGTGAAGATTTATGAAATAAATAGAAGGCAAGTTTCCCAGTTGCAAATAAATAATAGAGGTAAAGAGATCATGCAATCCACGAAGACACTACAGGCTTGCATACAGACATGCTCTTCAAAGTGTTTGACCACCAATAGGGAACAATCAAGTACTAACCCAGAATTGAGCCTGACCATGGCTCTGGAACTCATGCCTTGAGGACTATGCTGGATAAAGCATTAATCTTTAGTGGATGCATTGTAGAGAGCATCCAGGTGGCCCCCAGGTGAGAGGGGAAGTGTAAGGAAGCACTGTGCTATTCAGGATAGTGGCTGTTTCCGTATTTTAACCACCTGTACAGCCAGCCATACTGGTGAGTCCTCTCTGTCTAAGTAGCTCTTCAGCCTAAAGTGCTTATAGAGACCAGGGATACAGTGTTCTAACCCTCTATTTAAGAAATCAGCTTCCAAGGTGTTAGGCAGAAATCAAAAACTGAGTTTCAAGTGTAGAAACTCAGCTCCAGGGGGCGAGGCTTTGCCAGATGGTGAGAAACTTGGAATAAAGGTCAGATCAACTGGGCTTCCCTCCTAGCTCGCTTGGTAAAGAATCTGCTTGCAATGCTGGAGACCCTGATTCCATTCCTGTGTAGGGAAGATCTTCTGGAGAAGGGATAGGCTACCCACTCCAGTAATCTCAGGCTTCCCTTGTGGCTAAGCTGGTAAAGAATCTGCCTGCAATGTGGGAGACCTGGGTTGGGAAGATCCCCTGGAGAAGGGAACCCACTCCAGTATTCTGATTTTGAGAATTCCATGGAGTGTATAGGCCATGGGGTTGCAAAGAATTGAACATGACCGAGCGACCTTCACTTTCTGGGCTTCCCTTGTGGCTCAGCTGGTAAAGAGTGCCTGCAATTCGGGAGACCTGTGTTTTATCCCTGGGTTGGGAAGATCCCCTGGAGAAGGGAATGGCTATTCACTCTAGTATTCTGGAAGCTGTAGAAAGAACACCAAAGGTGCTCCTGTAAAAATTAAAAACTCTACGTTCACATGATCTCACCTGCAGCAGGAAAATAAGCACAAGGAAAAGGAAAATAGTGTCTACCTCATTTGTGCCTTCCAACTCTCACTTGAATGTGTTAAGTTGGTGGAAGCTAAGGGGCCTCAGTGTTCTAGCCTCTTGAGGACAGGCAGGTACCCTGTGGAGGGTAGAATGCAGGTTGAGTTAACCAATCCACTTTATCCACTAAACTTGCAAAAATAATGCAAAGAGTTCCTGAGACCCTATCCCCCAGTTTTCCTTAATATTAACATCTTGCATAACCATAGTACATTGACCTAAACCAAGAAATCAACATCAATACACTATTATTAACTAAATGACACACTTCTTTTGGATTACATCACATTTTCCATTAGTATCCTTTGTCTCTTCAGGACCTAATCCTGGATCCCAGGATTTTGTAATCGTGTCTCATTAAATCTCCTTCAGTCTGTAACAGTTCCTTAGCCTTTGCTTGTTCTCATGACCCTGAAACGGGAATAGGACTAAAACTTGTGAAGAGTACAGTTCTTTTGTAGAACGTCCCCTAGTTTGAATCTGTCTGATGTTTTTCTCTGGTTGTTATTTTTTAGTTGATTGTTTGCAACCCAATGGACTGTAGCCCGCCAGCCTCCTCAGTCCATGGGATTTTCAAGGCAAGAATACTGGAGTAGGTTGCCATTTCCTTCTCGAGGGGATCTTCCTGACCCAGGGATGGAACCTGCATCGCCTACATTGGCAGGCGGATTCTTTACCATTGAGCCAGCAGGAAAGCCTCTCCTGATTAGATTTAGGGTATGCATTTTTAGCAAGAACTTCAAAGTGATGTCCTCCCCAGTAGTCTGTCACATCATGGGGTATGTGATGTCAATATGTAAAGTAGTTTCAGAATTGCTAACCTATGTGCCTGTGAAAAACATGTTACTGACTAAGGCACAGTACTTGGTGCAGTTTTTTTCTTCTCAAACTTACAGTATACAATCAACATACAGTTTCCCAAACTGCTTAGATTAGTTCTTATCCCCTCCATTCCCTTCGATGTGCTTATGTTATTCATTTCTACTAAAGTTAAGTTCATTTGTGGTTATTTATAGTCTATTCTGGGTTTCCTTCAGTCTGGTTGATTCTTTTAAAATTTACATTGACATTTTTTTTTTTTTTTCTTTTTTTTTTTCTATTTTATTTTATTTATTTATTTTTTTTAATTATTGTTTTAGCCATACATTGTTATGATATCACCATGGGTTTACATATGCTTCCCCTCCGGGTCCCCCCTCCCTCCTCCCTCCCCCCCGGGAAATCTCGCTGCACCAGTCCCGAGCATCAATCCTGGGCTGGCGATTGATTAGACACATGACAATTAACATGCTTCAATGCCCTTCTCCCATCTCATCCCACCCTTACCCTCGTCCACAAGGTCCACAAGTCTATTCTATACGTCTGCGTTCCTTTTGTTGTCTCCCATGTTGGGTTCTCATTACTGTCTTTCTAAATTCCATATATATGTGTTAATATTACATTGACATGTTTTTAAACAAAGTATCTTCCCTTCAGGAGAAAGATTCTGTTGGCAGCTTTCTTAAAGCAGAAGCCCAGCTAGATTAGGCCCAAGGATGTAATATGTTTGTCTGCAAGGAGACTTTTTTTTTAAAAAAACAACTGTGAATTCCTTGCTAACCTTAAGAAATTAAGAGGTTTCACATAAAACGCGCAAATTGATGGTTTTAAAATAACTAAACGTATCTACCCTGAGCCTGCTTTCCCATATGGCAACAGTTCCAACTCAGTAGGTCTGTTGTGGGATAAGGAAGTGCCTCTAGAGGTCCAAGGGGCTCCTGTGTTAGAGAATCACTACTCAGAGGAACAGAGTGAGGGACAGCTGGGAAAACTAAGACTAGCACAAGAGCCTCTGACACAACCTGTCCTCTCACTACACCATGTTCCCTTTGAGCATTCATATCAAATTAATAAGATTACACCTTTCCGATAAACAAGGATTTACTTTTTATAGCACAGGGCACTATATATTCAATATCTTGTAATAACCTACAATGGAGAAGAACCAGAAACAGAATCAATCTATCTATATCTGAATCACTTGGCTGTACACCTGAAACTAATACAATGTTGTAAATCAACTCTAGTTGAATAAAATAAATAAAAGTTATACATTTCAGCAGGAAGTTTAGTATAGTGGCTAAAAATTCAGGCTGTGAAGTCAGATGGGAGTTAAAAGTTCAAACCCTGGCTCCTCCATTTACATATATAATCTTCTTTATCCTTTTAATCCCTTCCTTGACTTCATTAACTTCTTAGGACTTCTTAGGACTCATCCATAAAATAGAAATAACAACATTTTGCCCCATAGGATCGTGGTAAGGTCTGTATGTCTAAGATAATGTTCTTCCTTTAGTCTTCTCAAGCTATGTACTGTCCAGTGCCGACCTAAGTATTGAAAAGTTCACGGTACCTGCTAGCTGATGTGAGAGACTGCTCATCAGAGGGTTGTTCAGCATCCTGATCAGGAAATAATCAGAATAGTATTCAGACTACGAAGAAGGTCAGAAAAGGGGTAGAGATACCCAAAGGGATAAGAGATGGGCATGATGTAAGGGGTACCTCCCAATTAGATAGGAGAACTCACAGCCACAGAAAAAGTGTTAGCCATCCGGGACAGATCATGCTAACCTAGAGGAAAATCTAAAGGAAACAGCACATATCTTCCTTACATGTCAGATGGCTAGACTCTTCCTGTCTTATGTTCAGGAAGCTTGGAGCAGATCTCTTAAAGACGTGGCTCCTTCAATGGGGTTGTTGGTTTTTGAGCTGGGCCTTGTGCAGGGTCAAAATGTTGATTCTGGGGCCAGCAGTAAGTGGCTACATTGATGTACTCATTCCTATGAAGCATAAGTTTTGCTGGACTAAAACACCATGATGATCAAAGCATTCTGGGGAGTCTTCCTGGCCATCTACCTTGTCAGTTCAAGCCACTGTCTTTTATCTCTTGAATTCTGCTGTAGCCTACTTTGACATTTCCTGTACCCTCTTCCTTTGGTTTTCATCATTCAGATTTTAGTTCTAGTGGCCTTCCCTGGCCATGCTCTCGTAAGTAGCCCACTCCTGGTCATCAGATCATATTATCTCTCTTTCATTTCCTTAATTGCACATAAAATCTAAAGTCACCTCATTTATTTTGGTTCTTAGTATGAAATTAAAATATACATTCCATGAGACTAGAGACTGTCACTGTTTTTTCACTTTGAATCCCCCCAGTGAAGACCAGTGTCTGGCATTGTTGAATGAATGTATAGGTGAATGTTTCAATTGATCTTCCAATTTCTGCTTTTGTAGGGTGAGGCAAGTGAGACACTTGCCTGAGGTACAACACTTAACAGGGATAAATCATACTTTAATGAAGTATTTAAAAATCAAAATAAATGCAAAAATGGTGGGAAAGCATCAACATTTTAAATAAATACTTGCATGATCCTGTTGTACTTTTCTTAAAAGGATCTCAACTCTGGTTTCAAGAGAATCTTATTTACAAAAACAGGGAGCTGGACTGTAGGCTGTAGTTTGTAGATTTTATTTTTTAAAATATGACTAATCTGGATCATCTAGTCAAAGCTCTGGGTTTTCCAGTCGTCATGTACAGATGTGAGAGTTGGACCATAAAGAAAGCTGAGCACCGAAGAATTGATGCTTTTGAGCTGTGGTGTTGGAGACAACTCTTGAGAGTCTCTTGGACTGCAAGGAGATCCAACCAGTCCATCCTAAAGGTAATCAGTCCAGAATATTCATTGGAAGATTGATGCTGAAGCTGAAACTCCAATCCTTTGGCCACCTGATGCAAAGAACTGACTTATTGGAAAAGACCCTGATGCTGGGAAAGATTGAAGGCGGGAGGAGAAGGGGATGACAGAGGATGAGATGGTTGGATGGCATCACCAGCTCAATGGACATGAGTTTGAGTAAACTCCAGGAGTTGGTGATGGACAGGGAAGCCTGGCATGCTGCAGTCCATGGGGTTGCAAAGAGTCAAACATGACTGAATGACTAAACTGAACTGAATCTGGATCACTGAGTGTTTTGACAGCTGTTTAAATTTTGCATCCATGGTGAGTGCTTTACCCTATTGCCTTACCCAGGGTGAATGCCATTCCTTAGTTGAGCCCTGCTTGCAGGATCTTAGTTCCAGCCCTCATCAGGTATGAGCTCAGAGCCCTAACCACTGGACCACAAGGGAATTTCCCCCAGCTTGTTACCTTTAAAGTTACTCTTAACATAGTCAGAATGGTCTCTTTAAAGGTAGGTCAGATCTTGTCATTCTATGTTAAATGGCTTTCATTTTGGCTTAATACTAAGTCCCGAATTCTTACTGTGGCCCACATCTACCAGCTCTGACGTAAGCTAGTCCATGTCTTCTTCTTGAACTTCATCTGAGCCTTTCTTCCCATGGCCTACTCAACCTTAGCTACGATCAAATACCCCAGGACCTTCGTACAACCCAGTAGATTCTCTTTTCCCACATACTCGTAAATACTTTCTTCTTCAGCTGTTATTTCCTTTTTAGGTTTTAGATGTCAGCTTGACTTCCATTTAGAAGGGAAAGGCTACCCACTCAAGTGTTCTTGTCTGGAGAATTCTATGGACAAAGGAGCCTGGCAGCCTGCTGTGTATGGGTTCACAAAGAGTCAGATATGACTAACACTTTTTTTTTTCCCCACTTCCATGAATTTTGAAAGCCTGATTTTATACTCGAGTCACTTTTTCATAGCACTAGAAGTCTTTCCTTCATACATATCATATTTGGAATAATATCTTTTTTTAATGATGATTTGATTAATGTCTGTCAGCTTACTTGATTGTAATCCCCAAGGAATGGCAATGGTATCTGGTTTTTTTTTTGGCCCTGCCGTACAACTTGCTGAATCTTAGTTCCCTGGCCAGGAATTGAACCCAGGCTTCACCAGTGAAAGCTCTGAGTCCTAAACACTGGGCTGCCAGGGAATTCTGATACCTGTGTCCTTGTTCTGTTATCTTTATCACTAGTGCCAAGTATGTAGTAAGTGCTTAATAAATATCTAACACAGTGCCTGGACCATAATAAATTATCAATAACATGCTCACAAAATATTATTAGCAAGGGAAATCAGATTATGTATGAAAGCAAGGAGGAAAGCAAATGAACTTTCCAGATGCTTTTATTCTGCTTCCATTGAGTTCTTGCTGTTTTTTTGTTAATGACTTCCTTTACTCTCAAGCTGCAATCCTATGGTTACTGTTATCGTATCTGTGACTCCTGAAGGTGTCTATTCTTAATCCAGCAGCCTGGTGAACTACTTTTTATTGTTGCCTGAAAGTGTCAAAAGTAGGTGGATGATCAGGTATTCAAACCTTTCAAATAAATGCCATACTGAGCTTTTCTCCAGAGATAATGACTTCTCACACCCAAAAAGCATTAGGCTTTTCAATATGATTATTCTATATCAAATTCAGAAAATGGAAGATGTTCAACATACTTTCCTTCCTGTGAGTGTGGTTTGACCGAAAAGGAAGAATTGAACCTAATAAAAAAACAGGGGGTTCCCCTGACTCTTGTTTCTGATCTTCTAGTTCTTTGATAATCAAAATATGGTCTAGCATCACTGGCATTGACCAAGAGCAGGAGCTTGTTAAATGCGGAATATAAGATCCCCACCCCCAGAATCTATATTTTAATAAGTTGCCTGGGACTTGAAAAATTTAAGAACATAGCGTAAACAGGTACCCACTTCAGAATGGGAAGACACTCTGTAGTCCAAAGGTTTCTAAACATGGTTTGGCACCAGAATCCCGTGAGACACTTGTCTAAAAAAATATGGATTCCATTGAGAGTCTAATTTTTTAGGCTTAGGGTGGGGCTCCAGAATGACTCTGATGCCACCAACACATAAAATGACATTTGGAAACTGCTGATTTTGTCCAGCTCTATAATTTCACACAGGAGGTGACTGAGTTAGGAAGCTTTAGCAGCTTGCTCTTAGTCACTAGATAGTGACAAAGCTGCACTGGAAAAGAATTATTTTAGAGGGAGATTACAAGTGTTTAATTTTCTTTTTTTTCATTCTGGTATTTTTAAAATATTTTCTTACAAAAAGTTTCAAACATACAGAAAATTTGATAGAATTTTCACATTAAACATCTGTATACTGACAGCTTAGATTCCACCATTAACATTTTACTATCCTTGTTTATCACATATATGTCCACTTCATTTCATTCCTCTATTCATCCATCCCCACTCTATCTTTTTTAATGCATTTCAAAGAAAACTGCACATATCAGTATAATCTCCCAATTGCTGCATCATGTATATGAGATAATTTGTTTGACTTCTCATCTTTTCACTGTGTCACACGTTTTTCATAAGAAGGGCAGGAACATTATGAAGACAGCAGAAGTGAGAAAAACAGTAAAAACATGTAAAAGAGGGAAAGCAGTAAACACTGGTGATTAAAGATGATTACCTCCAATTTCTGAAGTACAGAAAACCTCACACAAATCTAGTAAGTTTATGCAGATTATTACGGAGAGTAATTTAAAAAACAGTACCCCCTAGATCGGAGAAGGCAATGGCACGCCACTCCTATGTTCTTGCCTGGAGAATCCCCGGGACGGAGCAGCCTGGTAGGCTCCCGTCTATGGAGTCAGCACAGAGTTGGACACGACTGAAGCTACTTAGCAGCAGCAGTAGTACCCCCTAGATATGTATTAACTTCATGAAGATTGATCTTTAGCACTAACTCAATATTAGGAGCTGTCATTTTATTGTTCCCTGTGACAACACTTCGCTCTTACAAATCATGATATTCACATCCTGAATATACACATCCTGTAACAGCCCTAGCTCTGGCGTCTTTCCAGGACACTAGGATACCACTAACATGAAACGAAACTGAATGTGGAATAATCGGGAGACTAATCCCTTCCCAGTGATGAGAAACAAATGTGGACTATGTTTCTCTTTTCTCCTGACAGTAAATTTTTTTATTTAAAAAATTGTGATAAAATACACATAACAAAAAATTTACCATTTTGACCATTTAAAAAACTTAATAGGTTTTAGATTATAGAACAGTTTCAGATTTACAGAAAAATTAGCAGATTGTACAGAGAAATCCCATATACCTGCTGCCCTGCACTCAGTTCCCCTATGATTGCATCAACATGGCATATGTTACAGTTATTGAACCTACAGTGATACATAATTATTAACCCATGTAGCCCATAACTTACATTGACGTTCCCTATTTGTGTTGTACAGCTCTGTGGGTTTTGACAAATGGGTAACGTCATGTATCTGTCATTACAGAACCACACAGAATAATTTCACTGCCTACAAGTCCAGCCCTCCACCTATTCATTGCTTCTCCCTCCCTATTAACCAGTGGCAACCACTGATCTTTTTACTGTCTCTGCAGTTTTTCCTTTTCAATAATGTTGTGTGGTTGGAGTTATACAGTAGAGGGCCTTTTCAGTTTGTCTTCTTTTATTTGGCCCTGCACATTTACAGGTCTTCCATGTCTTTCATAGCCTGACAGTATATTCTTTTACATCACTGGGTGACAGTCCACTGCACAGATGTGCCACAGATTGCTTGTCTCTTCATCTATTGAAGGACATATTAGTTGCTTCCAGGTTTTGGTAACTATGAATAAAGCTACTGCAAATATTTGTGTACAGGTTTTGTGTGGACCTAAGTTTTTGGCTCAGGGTAAATACTTAGGAGTGTGATTGCTGGCTCATATGGTGA
Organism: Antilocapra americana; assembly: GCA_007570785.1. Taxonomy (NCBI): domain Eukaryota; kingdom Metazoa; phylum Chordata; class Mammalia; order Artiodactyla; family Antilocapridae; genus Antilocapra; species Antilocapra americana. Next base: position 593,049 of record ML664196.1, read on the forward strand.
AAGTATGTTTAGCTTTCTAAGAAACTACCAAACTGTCTTTCAAAGTGTTTTTACGATTTTGTATTCTCACTAGCAATGAAGGAGAGTACCTGTTGTCTACATTCTTATCAACACATTATTGTCAATTTAAAAATTTTTAGCCATTCTAATAGGTGTGTAGTGGTACCATGTTAACCATTTTTAAGTTCATAGTGCAGCAGCATTAAGTACATTCGCATTATTGTGCTACCATCACCACAAAACTCTTTTCATTTAGTATGACTAAAACTCTGTACCCATTAAACAGCTCCCCAGTCCCTTCTTCTTCAGCCCCTGCAACCACCATTCCACTATCTGTCTCTGAGAATTTAAATACTCTAAAAGTACCTCATGTAAGTGAAATCATACATCATTTGTCTTTGTTTTATCTTTGATGATTGCTTTACAATATTGGTTTGACTTCTGTCATACGGTATTTGTCTTTTTGTGACTGCCTTATTTCATTGAGCATAATGCCCTCAAGTTACAGCTATGTTGTGGCATGAGTCAGAATTTCCTTCCTTTCTAAGTTTGAATTATATATTCATATATATATATATATTTATTACTTATTCACAAATCACTTACACAGTCATCAGTCATCTGCCATTGGTGAACACTTTGGGTGTCTAGTGCACTTTAGCTATTGGGACTGCTACTGCTATGAACATGGGTGTACAAATGTCTTTGAGATCCTGCTTTGAGTTCTTTTTAGTATGTGCCCAAAAGTAGAACTGCTGGATCATTCTGTAAGTCTATTTTTAATTTTTTGAGGAATAGCCATACTATTTTCCACAGCAGCTGTACCATTTTACATTCCCAGCAACAGTGCACAAGGGTTTCAATTTCTCCACATCCTTATCAACACCTAGCTGTGTTTTTTTATTTTCTGTTTTGTTTTAGATGGTAGCTGTCCTAATGAATGTGAATTGGTATCTCACTGTGATTTTGTCCTGAGACTGAATTTTAATCATATGTATACTGGCTGTCAATATCAGGTCAGATAGAAAGAGCTTCTAGGAGATCAGCCTTTCTGTTAGAAATCATTAAGAACTTCATGGTACTCTGCTTTGGGACAAAGCAAATCTCCCCGTAAACTTTAGCAGAGAAGTTAATTAATGGGGCATTAAGCTATTGATTTCTGTTTTTGTTTTTTTAAAGATTTGTCATCAAAGTTTTTTTCTTCCTTATATTCAGATTCCCTTATTAAGCATTTGTTTTATGCAGTTTTGTATATCACTTAAGTGTGTGTGTATTGTGAGTTTTACTGGAGTATGTTATATATGTGTCACAATTCAGCAATCCATTCAGACTCCCCCTAGTTCAGTTCAGTCTCTCAGTCATGTCCAACTCTTTGTGAATCCATGAACCGAAGCACGCCAGGCCTCCCTGTCCATCACCAACTCCCAGAGTCCACCCAAACTCATGTCCATTGAGCTGGTGATGCCATCCAACCATCTCATCCTCTGTCATCCCCTTCTCCTCCTGCCCTCAATCTTTCCCAGCATCAGGGTCTTTTCAAATGAGTCAGCTCTTTGCATCAGGTTGCCAAAGTATTGGAGTTTCAGCTTCAGCATCAGTCCTTCCAATAAATATTCAGGACTGATTTCCTTTAAGATGGACTGGTTGGATCTCCTTGCAGTCCAAGGGACTCTCAAGAATCTTCTCCAATACCACAGCTCAAAAGCATCAGTCCTTCTGTGCTCAGCTTTCTTTATAGTCCAACTCTCACATCCATACATGACCACTGGAAAAACCATAGCCTTGACTAGACAGACTTTTGTTGACAAAGTAATGTATCTCCTTTTCAATATGCTGTCTAAGTTGGTCCTAACTTCTTCCAAGGAGTAAGCGTCTTTTAATTTCATGGCTGCAGTCATCATCTGCAGTGAGAAAAGGCAGAGGAACCAGAGATCAAATTGCCAACATCCGATGGATCATCAAAAAAGCAAGAGAGTTCCAGAAAAACATCTATTTCTGCTTTATTGACTATGCCAAAGCCTTTGACTGTGTGGATCACAATAAACTGGAAAATTCTGAAAGAGATGGGAATACCAGACCACCTGACCTGCCTCTTGAGAAACCTTATGCAGGTCAGGAAGCAACAGTTAGAACTGGACATGGAACAACAGACTGGTTCCAAATCAGAAAAGGAGTACGTCAAGGCTGTATATTGTCACCCTGCTTATTTAACTTGTATGCAGAGTACATCATGAGAAATGCTGGGCTGGAAGAAGCACAAGCTGGAATTAAGATTCCTGGGAGAAATATCAATAACCTCAGATATGCAGATGACACTACCCTTATGGCAGAAAGTGAAGAACAAAAGAGCCTCTTGATGAAAGTGAAAGAGGAGTGTGAAAAAGTTGGCTTAAAGCTCAACAAATCAGAAAACTAAGATCATGGCATCTGGTCCCATCACTTCATGGCAAACAGATGGGGAAACAATGGATACAGTGGCTGACTTTATTTTTCTGGGCTCCAAAATCACTGAAGATGGTGATTGCAGCCATGAAATTAAAAGACTCCCCCTAGTACTTAACAGGAAATCTTCAGGGACAGCGTTTGCTCTGTAAGCTCCAGAATCAGTTTTACCCCTCTCTCTGTTCCTGTGTGGCTCCATACAGGCCTCCACTCAGAGCTCATGCTTACTCCTCTGCCAGTCATCATATTGCAGGTCTAGGGAGGCTTGTCTCAATTAGATCTCAGCCTGTATTCCTCCTACTACAGGCTAGTTCTGAACTATCAGTGGCTGCACAAGGCAAAGAGGGGCAGGTGGGGGTGAGAAACTCTGGTTTCTTCCTATGCCTTTTATTTATTTTCTTGCCTTGTTACAGTAACTTACTATTAAGTTCCAGATCTTCCAGATACTGTGTTAAAATGGACCGATGAAGTGGATGTCCTTGATTTGCCCTGATTTTGGAGGGAAAGATGTCAAGTCTTTTATGTTAAGTATGCTGTTAGCGGTAGGCTTTTTTTGTGGATGCTTTTTTCAAGTTGGGGAAATTTCCTTCTATTTTTAGTTTGCTGAAAAGCTTTTTCCCCTTGAATGGATGTTGGATTTTTATCAAATGCCTTTTCTGTATCAATAAGACTGGTTTTTTGAGTCCACATCTCTAATTCCAGCAAATTTTTCCCGGAATCATTGTGAGAATTTTTACTTACTTTAGGTGATTATCACCTATGCCCAAAATGGTTGGGCTGGAGGCCCTCAAAAGGCCACCACTTCAAAACAGAGACATGAAAAACAGTACACCTTCAGTGTCCAGAGTGTTTGCTCTCAACTCCACAAGCAGAAGGACATCAGAAACACAACTGATATTAAACTTCACTCAGTCTTGCCCAGTTTCATTTTCATGATCAATTCTAGGCATCTTACCCTGGATCTTGGAACACTTCAGTACAGTTTGGAGGTCTCAGCCAGTGCTCAAGCAAAAATCCAGTCACAAAAATAAGCAACAAGCTACACTAAGGATTGTTCTTTGAAACACTGGTTTTGGAGGGTTCTGTGTTTATCAGAGTTTGTGAAATGTTGGTAAAAGGAGGTTGAATAGTATTATCATATGCAGTCTCAGAGCTTTAGGTAAGCTAATATGTATGATAAATCTCCCAAGAGGAGAAATATAGGAGGATTTGTTTCCCAGATTTTTTGATTATGTTAGTGGTGTATTTCAGAACATCTTCTGAGTAATGAGCTTTGGAGAAAGTTGGTTTACAGGTGAAAGAAATCTAAATTGATTTTTTTTTTTAATCCCAACCAAAATCTTTAACATAATTTAACACACAAAAACTATGTCTTTTATCCTTTTCAACACCGTACAACATTAAAGTATATTAAGTTAAAATTTAGCATTCAGGTTATTAGTTTGTTTTCCCTGCCAACAAGACGGAGGTCCTGATTTGCAGTAGAAGCCTACTCAGAAAAGTTTGGTCCAAAATGGGTCTTGAGAGAGAAAAATCTTAGAAATGGTAGCTTTTACAGTTTCAGCTTGTGTTTTGAGATTTAAAAAACTGTTTTGGAAGGACATCCCCAGCTACATTTAGATTGGTCCTTTGGTTCAACAAAAAATTTGGGAACGGGTGGGGCGTTGTAATACGCGTGGGTTTGGTGCGTCGTTCGGTTTCTCCAAATCCAGGGTAGAAATTTCCCAGATTGCTGAGCAGAGGCCCAGACAGGAGGTCTCCTTTGGGCCACCGCCAAACAGCTGCACGGCGTGTGCTGGGAACCGTTCAGGCAGGGGCGGAACCGCAGCACCGGGCCTCTAGGCGTCTCAGCCAGGTCGCTCCGTCCCGGGTCCCCGCCTAGCGGAAACACACAGGCCCAGCCCCTACCCTCCACCCACCCACCCCGCCCCGGTCCGGATTAGGGGAGCTGGGCGGAGTCCAGGCCGCGGCCACTCCCCGGGCTCGGAAGAAGAACTCGGACGCTGCGGACACGGAGCCGGCCGGCCCCGCGGCGCGCGGCGCGCTCCCCCGCCGCGCATGCTCCGGCCGCCCGCCGCCCGGCCCCGGCCCGGGTCCCGCCTCCCGCCGCCTTCCCCCTCCCCCGCCAGCCTCCCTCCGAGCTCGGCCCCCGGGCGCGCGGCCGACGTCCCGCTTGCGTGCCGGCGCCTGACTTCACTTCCGGCTAACGCGCTCCGCTTGCCCCCTGGCCCCGGATGGTGACTGGCGGCGGTGCTGCACCTCCCGGGACTGTCACTGAGCCGCTTCCCAGTGTGATTGTGCTGAGCGCAGGCCGGAAGATGGCGGCTGCGGCTGCGGCGGCCTCTGGCCCGGGCTGCTCCTCGGCGGCGGGGGCGGGGGCGGCCGGGGCCTCCGAGTGGCTGGTGCTGCGGGACGGCTGCCTGCGCTGCGACGCCGACGGGCTGCACAGCCTCTCCTACCACCCGGCGCTCAACGCCATCCTGGCCGTGACCAGCCGCGGGACCATCAAAGTCATCGACGGCACCTCGGGGGCCACCCTGCAGGCCTCGGCGCTCGGCGGTGAGCGTGCGGCGCGCCGGGCGGGGGCCGGGCCCGCCGCGGGAGGAGCTGGGCCCCGGACGCCGGGGAGGAAGCCGCCCAGCCCCGGGGCCCGGCCTCCGGCGGAGGGGAGCGGCGGCGGGCAGGGCCGGGGGCTCAGGCCTCGCCGTGAGGGGAGGCCGGGAAGCGGATGGAGGAGGACCTTAGAAGTTGGCCGCTTCAGCGGCTGCGGCTGGGAGGGAAGACGGGCGAGACGGGGAGCGGTGGGAGCTGCCTTTCGGGCTTGGACGTCCGGTGTGGGCTGGTCCTCGGGGAGACGTGAGGAGGCCCGGGACCGGCACCGGGGAAGCCCGGGCTCCGGGCTCGGTCCTGGAGACGGTGTCGGCACAGTTCCTGTCAGATCAGAAGGCGAAAGGGCTGCAGGGTTGGTCCGGGCGTGAGAGGCCGGCGGCCGGAGGCCAGCGTCCGGGCCGGCACCCGCGCTCTCGCGTCTGGGGGAGAGGCGGGGACCCGCGCCCGCTCCGGGACGCGCAGGTGCCGGGCTGCGCGGCGGGCTCTGCGCCCGGCGCGGGGGTTGGGTGGGCCTCGAGTGGGGGCGGGGAGGGAAGGGGGCGGGCCGGCCGCCCGAGCTGTCCCCGGGCCGCGGGGGAGGCTGGCCAGCCGCCGTGGCTCGGGGCTCCCGCCTTCCACCCCCGGGGGCGAGGAGCTCAGCACCTGCGGGTTCGTAGTGAGGCGAAACTTCCGGCGCTCTCTGCTGCTTTTACCACTGCGAGCCAAGAGTTGGGATAAGGGGGCATGTGTGAGGCTCAGCGGTGGAGGAGACCAGTTCTGGCTGCTGTAAACCTTGGTCCAGGGACGGGACTTGGGAGTCTGCGAGAGGTGAACTTTCGATGTTCTGTAGTAGAGTGTTTTGGAGTTGTCCTGGCAAGGTTACGTTTGGGTGAATTGACATTTCATTTGCGGTTGCATGGTGAGTAGCTTAATTTAGGTGTTACAAATCGAGATCCAAAAGTTAGTATACGAGTTAGACTCCCGCACAGAGTGTAATGTACATGACTGTTGGCGTTTAGCCAAGTGGAAGTAGTTACGTGGTCTTAAATCAGGTGGTTATTCTGATTTACTTTTAGGCACTTAAGAGTAAATGGCAGTTTAGAGATACAGAGTTAAAGGATTTAATTTTTGTTGATGTGAGCTTTGTGAAAGCAGTAGATTTGGATAGCTATAGAAAATAAATCTGAAACACATCTAAAATATATCTAAGAGAAAGTTTGTATTGTAGCCTTGTGATTTTTGTTTTCTTGACTTAGGTAAAGCACAAAAGTGGTGTCCCAGATGTAGCAATGAGCATTCACTGCAACTTGGACATAACAGCTTGTCACTCTGGGAGGGTACTTCCCATTAATAGTTGGATTTCTTTCTTAAACTCACTTAAATATATTTCACATCTGAAAAGGTATAAACAAAATTGTGAAAGACAACCATGTATTCCAGACTCAATTAAAAAAATAAAACATTACAAACAGTGTTGAAGTTTTCTGTGTCTCTCCTGGATTGCATTCCTCCTATTCTCTCTTTTTATACATGTCTTTATGTTTTTTAGTATATGCCTTTATTTTTAAACAGTATCTATTGGTGTCTTTCATGATTTTAAACTTTGAATAAGTAGTATCATAGTGTATATATTTGTATTTCTATGAAAAGCTTTATTAACAAAAGTCTTAAAACGTTTTCAATAGAAAGAGAACTCTTAAGGGGTGTTTTTGTATTTGGAGGCCATGTTTCAGAAAGGTTATATGTGCCAGAGTTAGTTATAAATGATTGGGGAAGTTGGATGTAAATGAATGTGCCTGTTCATGAAAAGGGAAGAAAACAGTCACTCACGTGGTAGATTGCTAAAGGGGAGGGCTTTGGGTACATAATATAAAGGTAAATACATAAACTACAGCACTGATTTGGGATAACTTAGTTGAGGTAGGTTGGAACATTTAATTGGGAAGTCTGGTGGATGGACATGCATTGAGAATTGAGTAGTATGTGATTAGAATTATGTAGAAGAGTTCATGGCAAAACAAGGATTATAAGGCAGGTTTAAAAGTACCAATGGAAAAATTCGGAAATGTTTTCATATTTGAGAATGCGGTTGATTAATGATAATGATCAGAAGTCATATAGGTTCCCGTATATGTCGTGTCTTCAGATGATTGGCCAAGGAATGAGGGATTTTATGTTTTGCCTTGAATATGTAAGTACTTGGTAGGTTTGCTTTTAATGATGAATAGAGGGGACAGTTCTGTCAGTAGAATGGGGAGAAGGTGCCATTAGTATCCATGGTCCTAACATAACCCATCTTTACAGTTCATGAGCTGTGAGCCACATGCTTTTCTACTCCCAGAGGAAAGACATCTTTGGGAAGGGGATATGGAGTGATGTAACCATATAGAACTTTATTGGGTGATAGCATAGTTTTACGGATGGGTTCAGTTTATGGGGTTATGGGTAGCTTGTTGGTGTAGATTGGAAATTGAAAAATGGGAGCAAGGCTTGTATGTATATGTATTCACTTGTATGGCAATGATGGTGAATTTTTTATTTTATTTTTAAAAATTAATTTATTTTAATTGGAGGCTAATTACAATATTGTGGTGGTTTTTGCCATAAATTCACATGAATTAGCTATGGGTGTACATGTGTTCCCCATCCTGAACCCCTCTCCCACCTCCCACCCCATCCCATCCCTCAGGGTCATCCCAGTGCACCAGCCCTGAGCACCCTGCCTCATGCATTGAACCTGGACTGGCAATCTGTTTAATATATGATAATATACATGTTTTAATGCTGTTCTCTCAAATCATTCCACCCTCGCCTTCTCCCACTGAGTCCAAAAGTCTGTTCTTTATATCTTGTGTCTCTTCTGCTGTCTTGCATGTAGGTTCATCATTATATATTCCATATATATGCGTTAATATACTGTATTGGTGTTTTTCTTTCTGACTTACTTCACTCTGTGTAATAGGCTCCAGTTTCAATGATGGTGAATTTTTAACTACCACTGTTGACTGCTGTATATCTTCAAACTATGAGTCTCACATAAAATAATTATAAATACACTTTTCATTAGATTAAGAGTCATCAGTATGTACTTAGTTAGGCAAGTATTTGCTCCTTGTTAGCGTTTTCACAAGTGTGTTAATTGCTCAGTCGTGTCTGACTCTTTACAACCCCGTGGCCCATAGCCAACCAGACCCCTCTGTCCATGGAATTCTCCAGGCAAGAAAACGGGAGTGGGTGGCCATTTCCTTCTCCAGGGGTTCTTCCCAACCCAGGATTAAGGTTTCTGAATCTGGCTTTCATTTAACTCCATGATCTGGCTTTTACCTGTCTTTCTAGTCTTGTCTCCTCATTTTGTTCTGTAAAACTGGTTCATTTAATTATTTTCCCCAACTGCAGTAGTTTTACTCCTTCTTGGAATTCACCAATTCCCTCCAGAAAATTAGATGAATCTCACCCCCATTTCAGGACCTAGAGCATATCTTTAACTTCCTGATTCTTTTAGCCCGAAGCAGTCCACTGAAGCCCTAAGCACGTTGTCCTATTAATGCCTTCTTTAGTAATTTGACGACTTAGCTGTTTGTGATATGTTTCCTGTCTTGAACTATTTAAATTTCATCTTATTTAGTTGTGTGTGAGTATATGATGTCTGTTTAACTATATTTCAAACTTGTTGTGTAAAGGAGCCTTGTCTACTTGTTTATATCTCCTCCACAGGACGCCTAGTACAATATTTTAATAAATATTTTTGATTTGCTCTATGTATACTAATGAGTATGTTAAATGGATGCTTCTTTTTAACTGCTCAGTAAACACTTTCTTTGGCTTTGGGTTTTTTTTCTTTCTTTCATAAGTAGTTTTTTTTTTTTTTAAGAATCGTTTTAGGTTCATAGTAAAACTGAGCAGAAAGTACGGAGTTCCCATATTACTCCTGCCTCCATTCCCATCATTGTCAACATCTGAGATCACATTGGTGTATTTGTCACAGTGAACCTGCATTAGTGCATCATTATCACCTAAAGTCCATAGTTTATGTTAGGGTTCACCCTTGTACATTCTCTGGGTTCTGACTATATCTGACATATTGTGGAATATCATCTCATTAAAAAACCCTTACTCTGCCTACTCGCCCCTCTCTCCCACTCTCTGACAACTATTGATCTTTTTATTGTCTCCGTAGTTTTGCCATTTCTGGGAAGTGCTGTAGTATGTGTAGCCTTTTCAGTATGGCTTCTTTCACTTAATAGTACGAGTTTAAGTTTCTTTTGTGTCTTTCCATCGCTTGATAGGTCATCTCCTTTTAGCGCTGAATAACATTGTCTGGGTGTGCCGCAGTTTGCCCTTGCGCCCACTGAAGGGTATCTTGGTTGCTTCCGGTTTGTGACAGTTAGAAATAAAACTGCTATAAGTATCTGGGTCTAGGCATTTGTGTGTACGAAAGTTTTCATTTCATTTGGATAAATCCCAAGGATCATGACTGCTGGAGCCTATGGCAGGAGTATGTTTAGTATTGTAATAAATTATCAAACTGTCTTCTAAAGTGGCTGTACCATTTTGCATTTCCAGAAGCAACAAATGAGAGTTCCTGTTGCTTTACATCTTCATCAGCATTTGATATTGTTATTGTTTTGGATTGCTCCTTTTCTAATAGGTGTGTAGTAGTATCTCAGTGTTTTAATTTGTAATTCCCTAATGACATATGATGTGTTGAATATGTTTTCATATGCTTACTCGTGGACTTTGGGTTATAAAAATCAAAATAGCTCTACTTACACAACTTGACTATGTAGAGTCATAGTAAAAAAAAAAAAAACAAAAAACACTTGTTTTTTCTATTACTAGCTATGTCCCTGTCTTTAACTAATGTCATTTAGCATAACAGGAAGGAGTAAGAGCCTAGTTAAGATCCTAGTTTCTGTTTTGTTTTTTGCTCTCTAAACTTTAGTTGAATTACTTAGTGTTTCTTTTTTGGTTTCTCCATTTGCAAAATGGGTGTGATAATTGTATTAATTGTGAAGATTAAGTGTAAATGCATGTAAAGTGCTTAGAATAGTGTTTACTGTTCAAAAATGTTTTTTTTATTTATTTGTAAATCTCACTGTCTTTTTTTTTTTTAACTCAAACCATTTTGATATTCTGTTCAGTCTTTTGAACTTAACTCCAGATTTGAACTTCTTAGGAATTTTTTTTTGTGATTTACCATTTTTGTCTGGTATGATGGCTTCCTGTTCAGAATTACAAGCCAGAGCTACCTGCTTCAAGAAGTCTTGGAATATAGAAAACTAATTAGGTTAGCTTGCACAGTCCTCAGGAAATAAATTTTATAGATGAAACTCATATTTATCTCTTCTTTGTTGTTGTTCAGTCTCTCACTTTTGTCTGACTCTTTGTGACCCCATGGACTGCAGCATGCCAGTCTTCCCATCTCCCGGAGTTGTCTCAAACTCATGTCCATTGAGTCCATGATGCCATCCAGCCATCTCATCCTCTGTCGTCCCCTTCTGCTCTTGCCCTCAATCTTTGCAGCATCAGAGTCTTTTCTAATGAGTTTGCTCTTTGCATCAGGTGACGGAAGTATTGGAGCTTCAGCATCAGTCCTTCAAATGAGTATTCAGGACTGATTTCCTTTAGGATTGATTGGTTGGATCTCCTTGCAGTCCAAGGAACTCTCAAGAGTCTTCTCCAAAACCACAGTTCAAAAGCATCAATTCTTCGGCACTCAGCCTTCTTTATGGTCCAACTCACATCCATATCTGATCACTGGAAAAACCATAGCTTTGACTGGATGGATCTTTGTTGGCAAAGTGATGTATCTGCTTTTTAATATGCTGTCTAGGTTGGTCTTAGCTTTTCTTCCAAGGAGCAGATGTCTTTTAATTTCATGGCTTCAGTCACCGTCTGCAGTGATTTTGGAGCCCAAGAAAATAAAGTCTGTCATTGTTTCCATTCTTTCCTCATCTATTTGCCATGAAGTGATGGGACTAGATTCCATGATCTTAGTTTTTTGAATGTTGAGTTTTAAGCCAGCTTTTTCATTTTCCTCTTACCTTCAAGAGACTCTTTAGTTCCTCATTGTTTTCTGTCATAAGGGTGGTGTCATCTGCATATCTGAGGTTATTGATATTTCTCCCGACAATCTTGATTCCAGCTTGTGCTTTATCCAGCCTGGCATTTCTCATGATATACTCTGAATATAAGTTAAATAAGCAGGGTGACAGTATACAGCCTTGATGTACTCCTTTCCCGATTTTGAATCATTGTTCCATGTCTGGTTCTAACTGTTGCTTCTAGACCTGCATACAGGTTTTGCAGAAATACTTTTTTACTACTTCTGGATTGGGTATGCTTTAATCTTGGTGAAATGCAGCATCTTCCTGTAGATCTCCATTTTTGGAAATTGTAAATGATACAAATCTTTTCCTAATTCCTGATTAATTTGAGTACATGAAGCCTTCCTAGTCTCGGTTATAAACATGTTATAGAGTTGGGACTTCAGCAGACAGCTGTCTTCTGGATGCATCTGAGTTCCTTGCATGCTAAGTCGCCTCAGTCATATCTGACTTTTCGACCCCATGGACTGTAGCCCACCAGGCTCCTCTGTCCATGGGACTCTCCAGGCAAGAGTACTGGAGTGGGTTGCCATGCCCTCCTCCAGGGGATCTTCCTCACCCAGGAACAAACTGAGGTCTCTTAAGTCTCCTGCATTGGTAGGTGGGCTCTTTATACTAGCGCCACCTGGGAAGCCCACCTGAGTTCTTTATAAAAACTTTATTCAACAAATAACTCTGTGGGCTATGACTATGTACTTGTCTCTGTTTCAGTTGACTGACTTGTAATCAGTATCATCATGTAATACTACATGATGACATATGTCAAAGATTTGGTGTTTTATTAGCAAAACATTTTCTATAATGGAGTGAATTAATATTCATGTTTGTTTGCTTTGTTTGGTTTTCTTTTGGCCTCAGTGCACAGCTTGTGGGATCTTAATTCTTTGCCCAGTGATCAAACCCACACTCCTTGCATTGGAAGCGCTGAGTCTTAACCACTGAAGCGCCAGGGACGTCCCATGAATTAATATTTTTAAAAAGATTTTTCTGTACTTTCAACATCCTCTAAATTTACCCAAAGTTTTACATTTGCCACCCACATTTTCCTAACTGTTCAACGCGCAAAGATGGTTTTGCTCTAAGAAAGAAATTATTGTCGTCTTTGTTTTAGTAGTTTTAGACTTATTAATTAGAGGCAATGTAAGAGATCCGTTTCTGGAGCTAAATAGTTTGAGCTTTAGTCTTGGTTCTGTTTGATCTTGAAGTTCATCAATAAAATGAGCATTAAAATGTTATCTACCTCATAAGGTGGTTGTGAGAATTAAAGTGAGCTAATATGTGTTAAACATGTAGAACAGTGCCTGGTGTATAGTAGTGCTCACTCATTAAAGTCGTGTCTGACTCTTTTTGACCCTGTGAACTGTAGTAGCCCACCGACCTTGTCCATGGGATTTTCTAGGCAAGAATACTGGAGTGGGTTGTCATTTCCTCCTCCAGGGGATATAGTATGTGCTCTGTAAATATTCTTATAGCAGTGGCCATTTGAAAGTTTGCTGATGTAGTAGATGTTTTTACTACAGGGATTCTGTTGAAATTGCAATATTTTTTTTCTTCCAGTTTTTCATGTATGTGGAAATGGGACCAGTGAAATCTGAAAGATAAAAGTATTAATATAAGAGTAATAATTTTGTATTATAAGAAAGATAAATTATGTAAGTTAATTGATTTTGGACTTGAAATTGTTGAAAGAGCCTGGTGATTTCATACATTATTGAACATGTGGTAGGCATGGGGTCACAAAATAAGGCAGCCTTTTGACTTTTGAATACATGCTTGGTGATATTTTCAGGTAAGCCATTTTAGCGTAAGTAGTCTTAATAAAATATAGATGTGCAGATTATGTGAGTATAGAGAAGGGAGTTTCTTCAATCTGAGGGGAATAGAGAAGGCTTCTCAAAGGATGTTGCCTCTGATCAGTTTGGGAAGATGAGATAGTGGGAGGGACATAATAGGCTAAGGTATTTTCTTGTACAGAGACAATTAGGCCTTTAAAAGCGTATTAAACTCAGGGAAGTTTTGAGGGGAAGAGGAGTTGAGGTTGTATGGTTAGGGTTGAAGCTGAGAGATTGGCAGAGACAAGATCATAATATGTTTTTGCTTTGGACTTGATGTCAGTGGTAGGCAGCCTTTATAGGTTAAGACACAATCAAATCTGTTTTGAAAAAAGATGCCAAGCTAATGCTCAGGAGTGAAAAGTGGTGAGAGCTGCATGTAAGTTAGTTTGAGAGGTAGAAACAGTTTAATTCGGTGAATGTAGGGATGAGAGGAATCGACAAGGTGCAATTACTCAGACTTAAGTTTCTACTTTGGGTGACTGGGTGAGTGAATTAACCTGAATAGCAGTACAAGAAGGTATGGTGAGTAGCTTTTGTTGGCATATGCTGAGGAGCAAGGGGGACATAATGATTTCAGTTGTGTTAGTTTTGAGGTTCTTGAAGGCATCCTGGAAGAGATGGCCAGGAGCCATTTGGAAACTCAACTTGAAGATTTGGAAATAAATGAAGTGTGAAGATTTGGGAATACAGATTTAGAAGGCATTGACATTTATAGAGAAAGCCTAGTCTATGGTTAAGGATTTTGGCTCTGGAGCCAGATTGAGTTTCATTTTATGATTCATCACTTATTAGCTGTGCCCTAAAGCAAGATGCTTGACCTCCCTCTGCACTTCATAATTAGTACCCAACTCATTTGGTTATTGGAAAGATGTTAAGTAAATTGATCCATGTAGATATTATTTGACCCACTATAAGCACTCAATAAATGTTGCTTTTTGTATCCGTGTTTTTAATTACATAATTCATTTCAACAAGTGTCTGCCATATGGGGATGATAAGATGAATTTTAAATCCACTCTTTCCCCAATTTTGGAAAGCTGTCTAGAAGAGGTGACAGCTCAGCTGAGACTTGAAAGCAATGAAGTTGGCTAGGTAGAGGACATAGCATGAGCAGAAGTAGAAGCATGAAGCAGGTAATATTTGTTATAAGTGGTTTACTATTACAGTGCAAAGCATGAGGAAGGGAATGATGGGATAGGCTGAGGATCTTGGACTTGGTCCTATGGAAGCTATGGCTTCCATACTTTTAAGTACAAGAACTCCCAGTTTATGGTAAAAAATGTAGGGCCCTATTATGATAGGTATGTTTTTAGCATTAATTGAGAAAATACAGTAAAAAACCGCTACTTTTAAGTAGTTTTTATTGTAGGTGTCTTATTATCTGTGTAATTTGAAAAATACTATAACACACATACTTTGAGTTTTCCTCATTGCTGACTTAGCCTTGAAATTTTTTATGGGGAAACAAATCAATTAACAGTCTTCTGCCTGCACTCCAGCTTCAGAAATTTTTTTGTTATCATCTCCCTGATCTTTTTGTCTTTGTGGGCTTGTTTAATGCCCTCTTTAATTATTTCCTGTCTTTCCAGTAGGATTGTGGGAGGAGGCAGAAGTAAGTTGTATGTATTATGTTCTTGTTTAACTGGAAATCTGTAGTTATAACCATACGGAAGTTGTTGAACATTTGGAAATCTATCCTTAGAAATGTTCTCTGTAACTATAGATAGAATGTAAACAATAATAGATTTCTGGAAAGTGGAAAAAAAAAAGTGAAAGTGAAGTCGCTCGGCCGTGTCTGACTCTGCGACCCCATGGACTGAAGCCTACCAGGATCCTCTGTCCATGGGATTTTCCAGGCTAGAGTATCGGAGTGGGTTGCCATTGCCTTCTCCAGGGGATCCTCCTGACCCAGGGATTGAACCCAGGTCTCCCACATTGTAGGCAGACGCTTTACTGTCTGAGCCACCAGGGAAGCCCACACTGTAAAAGAGTATATAAAAATAGTGGGAAGGTGGGTGGGAGGTACCTCTCTGATATGTGCACTGTACTGCTCAGAGCCTCAAGCAAAAGGCGCATTTGGCAAGACACTTCCCTGGGTTACCATCTCTAAAATGGGCTAGTAGTCCTTGCTCAGGCTACATTATTATGTGACATGATAATAAATGTAGACATTCTTTGTAAGTTGAACTTCATATGTGAGGGATACGACAGTGTTAGCCAAACTCTTTGGGTATAGAGAGGAGAAAATGGAGGTACACATGACAAAAAGGATAAATTAATTGCTACATAAAGTTAATTGTGACAAGGGCAGTGCTCCTAAAAGAAATAATTGTGGTCTATTTTGAGTATGTTAAATCAGGGATGTATTTTTAGAGGAGATAGGTATTATGTTTACTTTTTACAGGAATTAATAGAAATGTTGGGGCAAACGAAAGTGTCTCCTTTGAGATTTATTGTGGGCACCAGGAATTTAAATTTGTAAGATTTGTTTCTGTGCTTTTACTTTGATTTATGAAGTTGAAGAGAGACAAGGAAGGCTGGGGAGATAGTACAGGGCTGTGGTTCTCAGCCTTGGTTGCTCCTTAGAATCATCAGGAGAGTTTTTAAAGACATACTTAGCTAGGGTTCTAGTATTCTAACTTAAGTGACCTGGAGTGGAGCCCAAGGCCACTTAAATTTTTTTTTTTTTAATTTTTAAAGCTTTCTCAGTGATTTTAACATGCAGGCCAGGTTTAGAGGTTTTAACTTCACCTAGAACCCTACATGAGCAAATGTATTTCATATGCCTGGAATAAATGAGAGATTTTATTTGAATTGAATAGTATTCTATTGTTGTTTAGTCACTATGTCTGACTCTTTTTTGACCTCATGACTGTGGCCTGCCAGGCTCCTATGTCCCTGGGATTTCCCAGGCAAGAATACTGGAGTGGGTTGCCATTTTCTTCTCCAGGGGATCTTCCTGACCCAGGAATCAAACTTGTATCTCCCATATTGGCAGGTGAATTCTTTACCATTGAGCCACCAGGGAAGCCTGAATAGTATTCTGTTTAGCCTTAATTTTTTTTCTAAGAAAAACCTCCCAAGTTAGTTTCTTTGCTAATAAAACCTACTCCACAGTAAATTAAATTAAACTATAAATGAAATACGCTTGTAGGCAGGACTATACCAAGGGCCAAATTCCTGTTGCTCTCTTTTGTCCTTTTCTGATGTAATGCATTTTTGTTTGATTTTTTTTTTTTTTTACGTCAATTAAGTGCTGTGATACTTTTCACCAAAATGCCACTGCAGCTGGGACAGTTACCTCCTACTGGGAGTAAGGAGAGGAAGGGGGGAAAAGCAGATATAGAAGGCAGAAATGGCTGGGTTTATCTACCATAGCAGCTATTTCATCCCTAAAATGTCTTTATGTTGTATTAAGAAAGAAGCTAACTACTAGAATGTTACATTTTATCATATTAGAGCTTAGTGGGTTTTTAAAAATATGTAATTTTATTAAATTATATGGCTTTGCTGGGTCTTCATTGTTGAGCGGGCTTTTCTCTAGCGGTGGTGAGCAGAGGCTACTCTAGTTGTGGTATGTGGTCTTCTCATTGCGGTGGCTTCTCTGATTGTAGAACATGGCTCTAGGGAATGAAGGCTTCGGTAGTTGTGTCACTTGTGCTCAGGAGTTGTGGCTCCCAGGTGCAATAGTGGCGGCGTACAGGCTTAGTTGTTCTGTCATGTGGGATCTTGCGGCACCAGGAATCCAACTTGTGTCTCTGGCATTGGCAGATGGATTCCTTACCACTGAGCCACCAGGGAAGCCCCAGGGCTTAGTTTTAATACATTAAGAAGTTCTTGAAAACTATGAAAAATGATTCATTTATTCAAAAACATTTACTGTGTGTCAAAAATTTATTGTATGTCAATAAAGTCCTTTCCTAGAGCTCTGGTTTAGTGAAAAGAGGTGTATCACACATACACACAGGTGATGGTAGACACTGTAAGAAATCAAAGCTGATAGGAGATGCTGCTGCTGCTGCTGCTAAGTCGCTTCAGTTGTGTCCGATTCTTAGCGACCCCGTGGGCTGCAGCCCTCCAGGCTCCTCTGTCTATGGGATTTTTCTAGGCAAGAGTACTGGAGTGGGGTGCCAATGCCTTTTCTGGATATGAGATGGTGGTGGGTAAATCTGTACTGTGTGGTCTGGGGGGGAGTCTCTCTGAGATGGCACTTGAGCAGATCCCAGTGATGTGAGAGAGCAGCAAGGCACATATCCAGGGGAAGTTTCTGTTGGCTTGTTACTGTAGTGTAGGAAAACAGCTGGATGGATTTTCAGCATATTTGGATGGAATTTGACTTGCACTGATTTAAAATGTAGATTCAATGAGGAGTGATGAGATTGGTGTGATTACTAGTCTCAGAGAAAGGTGCCATCTCTGTTAAACAAAATAATTTCAAATATGAGCTTCAGATAGAAATTCACAAGGGCACATGTTCCAGTTGTAGAATTATATTGATTTGTAGCTGAGTTGCTTCTCACATGGGCAACTTTGTGTAGCAACTGGAATTTATATACAGATGGTAAGGGTTTTTATGCAATAACAGACTGGGAAATTAGTCCCCAAACTTTACTTAGTTATAGTCAGGTCAAAATGCTGAAGGAAGAATGTAACCTGTATATTGCAGACTGGTTAAGAGATTTAACTGTGACAAGTTTTCATATATATCATTCAGTTTATCACAGTTAATTGAATGAAACATAGGAAAAGGGCCCCACAGTTTTTTGCAGGGAGTAATAGGTCCTTAATGATTGAGTCCCATCCATGGAAAATTTTCAGTGGTGATTATGTTCTCAAAACTTTCTCAGTTGATGTCAGGTAACTTAAGATTATTTAAAATAAGTGGTCTGGTGACTGTTTTGGATAAAGTGAATAGAGAGAATTGGAACTTTTAATTCTGTATTTTTCAGAGAACCTCTTTAGGTAGATGGTGATTTTCCTGCCTGGAAAAATACTATCCCTGCTTTGTATTTTATCCATTTGCTACTTTTCCTTATGGCCTTGTCACCGAACTTTCCCAGATTTTCTTTGCACCATGTTCTCTTTTATAGGAATATTCATTTTGACTTTGATTAATACAGTATATTAGCAACTTTTGTTGATTTTATTTTCAGTAACTTTAATTATGTTTTAAAAGCTTTATAAGGACTGAGCTTTAACTTTGGGGTTTCTTGGTGGCTCAGTGGTAAGGAATCCGCCTGCCAGTGCAGGAGACGTGGGTTGGATCTCTGGGTTGGGAAGGTCCCCTGGAGAAGGAATGGCACCCATTCCAGTATTCTTGCCTGGAGAATTCCATGGACAGAGACACCATAGGCTTGCCAAAAAGTCAGACACGACTTAGTGACTAAACAACAACAAACGTTAATCTTGTACCCTTTTTTATTGACTTTGAATTATGTTTGTATGTTATGGTATACAGTTTTAAGCACTGAAGTCTGATACTATCTCAGTGGACATGACTTCTACAATGTGTAGTGTCAGTTGGCAAAGATAATATATTTCTAATGATACTTTTCTAGGTTTTGAAGAGATACACATGATGAGTGCATTGATAAAGAACTGACTGTTTCTTAATGTGGGTGTTAAGATTGATAGCTAACTAAAAAACCCCACAATTTCCTTCCTTTAAAAATTTCCCTATTAAAAATGACTTACCTTATAGGCCACCAGATGTTGTTTAGTCACTATGTCGTGTCCGACTCTTTTGCGACCCCATGGACTATAGCCTGCAGGCTCCCCTGTTCATGGGATTTCCCAGGCAAGAATACTGGATTGGGTTGCCATTCCCTTCTCCAGGGGATCTTCCCAACTCAGGGATTGAACCCACGTCGCCTGCATTGGCAGGTGGTGTCTTTACCACTGAGCCACCTGGGGAAAGAGGAGCCTGCCTATGATTTCATTACCAAGAGATGGCTAGTCTTAGCATTTTGGTGTGCTGCAAGTTCTTTTTACCTTTTTCTATTATTTGATGTATTTTTATTGTAAGATGTGTTACGAACTATTTCCCCCCTTTGTAACTTTGTTAAAATTGTATTTTCCTGTGTTTTTATTGTATAATTTAAAAATAAATTTTGACTAATGGTTATAGTAAATGGACCTTTATGTGTGTGTACTGGTAATGCATGCCTGGGTCCATGTAACCAACGCCAGTCAGGATACAGGGCAGTTTCAGCACCTGAGAAAGTCCTCTGTGGTATCGCCTTTGGTATCCCTTTGAAGTCAGCCTGCCCCCCACCCCTGAACCTTTGGCAATCACTGATCTGTTCTCCCTTCTGTTTTGCCTTTTCTAGAATGTTGTAGAAATGGAACCCTTTAGTATGCAACTTTTCGATACTGACTTGTTGCACATAGCATAATGTCTTTAAAAGTCAAGTTGTTGCCTGTATCTGTAGATCATTACTTTTCATCACTCAGTATTCCATCATCTGAATGTATCACCATATTTAGTCAGTTACTCTTCAGAGGACATGCTTTTGGTAATCATGAATAGAACTATTATAAACATCTAAGTACAGATTTTGTGTGAATGAAGGTTTTATGTTTCCAAGGTGAATATGTAGAAGTGGGATTGCAAGACCGTTTGGTGAGTGTATGTTTAACTTCATAAGAAATTGTCAAACTAGTATGGATAGACCATTATGCATCACCATTAGACATTTATGAATTATACTTGCTCTGCATCCTTGCCAGCACTTGGTATTATTACAAAGTCAGTACTACCCAAAGCTATTTACAGATTCATTGCAATCCTTATCAAAATCTCAGTGACTATTTTTGCAGAAATAGAAAAAATACATTCTGAAATTTGTATGGAATCTTAAGGGACTCCAAATAGCTAGTGTTATTGAAAGAAAAATGCTGGAAGACTTACACTTTCTGATTTCAAAATATTTTACTATGGTGCTATAGTAATCAGAACAGTGTGGTTCTGGTTTGGAATAATGAGTACAGAAGTACCCCTTATAAAAGTGGTCAAATAATTCTTGACATGGAGGTCAAGACTATTCTCTTCAAAAAATAGTGCTGGGAAAACTGGATATCCATTTGCAAAAGAATGGTTCTACCCTTATACAACCATATACACCTTAGACAAACATTTTCAAAACACCACATACAAAAATTAACTCAACATGGATCAAAGATTTAAACGTAAGAGCTGCAACTATTAAGTTCTTAGAAGAAAACAAAGTGGGAAAGCTTCACGGTGTTGGATTTGGCAGTGAGTTCTTGGATACGACACCAAAGGCACAGGCATCCAGTGAACAAATAGACAAATTGGATTTCATCAAAACGAAAAATTTGTGTACATTGAAGGACACTATAAACAGAATAAAAAGGCAAAACCCAGAAAGGGAGAAAATATTTGCAAATCATATATCCAGAGATATAGCCAGAAACATTTAGACAATTATAGAAAACTACAACTCAAAAAACAGCAAAAAACAAATAGCCCGGTTAGAGAATGAGCGAAGGATTTAAATAGACATTTCTCTAGAGAAGATAAACAGATGACCAACAAACACATGACAAGATGCTCAGCATAATTAATCATTAGGGAAATGCAGATCAAAACCATAATGAGGTATCACTTCACACCCCTTAGGATGGTTATTTTCGAAAAAGAAGAGTAAGTGTTGGCAAGGATGTAAAGAGATTGGAACCTTTTTGCTGTGTTGGTGGGAATATAAAGTCTTGCAGCCACTGAAGAAAACAGTATGCAGTCCTACATATAATTTAAAATTACGTTATGAACTCGCATTTCCACATTTGAGTAATACAGTTCTTCAAACAATTAAAAATTATTATATGAACTCACAGTTCCATGTTTGAATATTGGGTATAAAGAGTTAAAAGCAGAATCTTGAAGAAATATTTGTATGCTGTGTTCACAGTGACATTATTCTCAGCTAGACAGAAAGTAGAAGCCACCCAAGTGTCCATCAGTGGATAAGTGTATAAACCAAACATAGTGTATGTATGTAATTAAATATTAGCCTTGAAAAGGGAGGGAATTCTGACACCTAGTGCAACACGGATGAACCTTGAAGGTGTTATGGTCAGGGAAGAAGGAGTAGTGACTGTCAGGTTCTGTGGGGACAGAAGTGAAGATTGAGTGTCAGTGATTATAAAGTTTCAGGTTTGCAAGATGGAAAGAGGTCTGTGGATGGATAGTGTTAATGGTTGCAAGACATTATGAATGTGCTTAATGCTGCTGAGCTGTACCCTTAATGGTTAAATGGCATGTTTCATGTAATGTATGATTTACAACTTAAAAACCATTAAAAAAATCAAATGGTCATGTTTATACAGGTCTGTCTCTGGATTCTCTTCTGTTCCATAGATCTAATATGTTGTTATCCCTTTGCGTGTAGCACACATTCTTGTGGTACTGTAAATTTTATAGCAGGTCTAAAAATCATATAATGTGATTTGTCCAACTTTATTTATCGAAATTGTTCTGGCTTTTCAAGTTCCTTTGCCTTTTCAGATTATTTGGGATTCAGTTTATCTATATCTCAAAAATCCTGTTGGGATTTTTTTAAGCTCTTTATTTTGTATTGGAGTGTAGCTGTTTAATAGTGTTGTGACAGTTCCAGGTGGATAGCAAAGGACCCAGGCATACAGACGCATGTATCCGTTCTCCCCCAAACTCCCTTCCCATCCAGGCTGCCACACAACATGGAGCAGAGTTCCATGTGCTATACAGTAGGTCCTTGACAACTATCCGTTTTAAACATACCTGTTGGAATTTTGATTGGAATGGCATTAAATCTGTAGAGCAGTTTGGGAAGTGTTCATGTCTTTGCTGTGTTGATTCTTCTAGCCTGTGACCATGGTTTTATTTAGATCTTTTTTGATTTCTTTCACTGATCAGTTGTACTTGTCAGCATACATATTCTGTTTACCTTTTGTTTGATAAGTATCTTAAGTATTTTATGTTTTTAGAGCTCTTGTAAACTTAATTTTTTGGGTAAATTTTGTTTTCAGATTGATCATTGCTAGTAGATATCAAATTGATTGATTTTCATGTGTTTGTTCAGTGTAGCCTTGCAAAACATTCTAGTTCTTGTAGTTTTTGTTTTGATTTTTATTTATTTTTTAAAATTTATTTGTTTATGGCCCTGCTGGGTCTTCATTGCTGCCTGCTAGCTTTCTCTAGTTGCAGTGAGCAGGGCTGTTTGTTACTGTGCACGGGCATCTCATTGTGATGGTTCCTGTTGTCTTGGAGCACAGGCATGTTATCAGTGAATAGGGACTATTTGATTTCTTCCTTTCTAATGTGTCTGGCTCCTCATATCTTACTGCAATGGCTAGATCTTCCATTAAGATATTAGATAGAAGTGTTGAGAGCCTAATATCCTTGTCTATTCCTGATCTTAGGGGAGAGCCTTCGGTCTTATCATTAAGTGCTTGATAGTGGTAGGCTTTCTGTAGCTGTCCTTTATCAGATTGAGGAAATTCCCTTTTAACTTACTGAGGGCTTTTTTTTTTTTAAATTATGGAAATGTGTTGTATTTTGCCAGATGCATCAACTGACTTGACTGCAGTTTTTCTTCTTTAAGAAATTATCATGGTAGCTTACAGTAATTGATTTTTGAATACTGAACTAATTTTGCATTCCTGAGATAACCCTGTTTGGTCCTGATGTATAGCTAAACTCTGTTTGCTTTTATTTTGTTGAGGATTTTTGCACAATCTCCATGAGGGATAATGGTATGTAGTTTCTTTTTTTGTCCTTTTTCTAGTTTTTGATATCAGGTTAATTTAGGCTTCTTAAGAGGAGTTTGAAAGTGTTCCTCTTTTTCTGTTTCCTGAAAAAGATTGTGTAGAATTGGTGTTACTTCTTAATTTCCCCAGTGAAATCAAGTAAGCGTGGAGATTTCTTTGAAAAGTTTTAAACTAGGAAAGCACGTTCCTTAATTCAGATCATCTGTTTCATTTTGAATAATTTGGTAGTTTGTGGTTTTTGTGGAATTTCACCTTTATTTTCAAATTTATGCATATAGATCTGTTTATATTATTCCTCAATTATCTTTTTAACATTTGTAGTGTCAGATTTAAATATTTTGACAACACAAGTTGTCACATTTATGTGCATAGACTTGTTCATAATGTTCTTTTATTTATCATTTGATGTCTGCAGGATCTGTAGGCTAGCTCCTCTTTCATTTGGTGGTGTTGCTAATTTATATCTTTTATTCTTAGCCAGCCTTGCTAGAGCTTTATCAATTTCATTGATCTTTTCAAAGAACTCATTTTTACTTATATCGATTTTTCCTTATTATTTTTTTAATTTTAGTTTTGCATTGATTTCCACTATTAACCTTTATTATTTCTTTCCTTTTCTTTGCTTTGGATTTGTTCTTCTGGTTTTTAAGGTTCTTGATTTAAGACCTTTTCCCCCACCCCAATATAAGCATAAAAGTCCTATAAGTTTTACTCTAATCACTGTTTTAGCTTCACATGATATATTTGATATTATGTTTTCATTCTGTTTTGGGTGTGGAGAGCTGTGCTACAGCTTGAGGGATCTCATTGTTCCTCAGCCAGGGGAATAGCAGTGCAAGCGCCATATCCCAGCCACTAGACCATCAGGGAACTCCCTCATTTTCATTCTTATAAAAATGTTTTCTGAGTTACTTTAGACTTCATTGACCTAAGGATTGCTTAGGAGTATGTTGTTTAATTTACACGTATTTAGAGGTTTCCCATTATGTTTCTGTTACTGATTTCTACTTAAATCCATTGTGGTCATTTTGTTTGTGGTCAAACAAAAACATAGTTCTTGTTTGTTTGTTTCATTGAAGTATAGTTGTTTTACAATATTGGGTTAATTTCTGCTGCTGTTGTTGTTCAGTCTCTAATTCACTCTTTGTGACCCCATGCACTACAGCATGCCAGGCTTCCCTGTCTGTCACTATATCTTGGAATTTGCTCAGGCTCATGTCCATTGAGTCAGTGATGCCTTCCAACCATCTCATCCTCTGTTGTCCCCTTCTCTTCTTGCCCACAGTCTTTCCCAGCATCGGTCTTTTCCAGCAAGTTGACTCTTCACATTAGGTGGCCAAAGTATTGGAGCTTCAGTTTCATCATCAGTCCTTCCAATGAATATTCAGGGCTGGTTTCCTTTAGAGTTGTCTTCTTTGGTTCCTTGCAGTCCAAGGAACTCTCAAGAGTTTTCTCCAACACCACAGTTTAAAAGCATTGATTCTTTGTTGCTCAGCCTTCTTTATAGTTCAGCTCTCACATTTGTACATGACAACTGAAAAAACCACAGCTTTGACTGGATGGACTTTTGTTGGCACAGTGTTGTTTCTGCTTTTTAATACACAGTCTAGATTTGTCACAGCTTTTCTTCCAAGGAGCTTTCTCTTTTCATTTCGTGGCTGCAGTCACTGTCTGCAATAATTTTGGAGCCCAAGAAAATAAAATCTGCCACTGTTTATTTATCCCCCATCTATTTGCCATGAAATTATGGACTGGATGCCATGATCTTAGTTTTCTGAATGTTGAATTTTAAGCCAGCTTTTTCACTCTCCTCTTTCACCTTCATCAAGAGGCTCTTTAGTTTCTCTTGCTTTTTGCCATTAAAATGCCAAAAAATGGCACTTTTTTGCCATTAGAGTTCCATAAAAACCAAGTTTCTCTTTGCCTTTTGCGTGCATATCTGAGGTTGTTGGTATTTTCCCCACAATCTTGATTCCAGCTTGTGATTCATCCAGCTCAGCATTTTGCATGATGTACTCTGCATATAAATTAAGTAAACAGGGTGACAGTGTACAGCTTGACGTACTTCTTTCCCAGTTTTGAGCTAGTCCATTGTTTCATGTCTGGTTCTAACTGTTGCTTCTTGTCCTGCGTACAGGCTTCTCGGGAGACAGGTAAGGTGGTTTGGTAAGTGATTCAGTGATACATGGATATGCATTCTTTGCTTTTATATTCTTTCCCATTATAGTTTATCATAGGATAGCCAGTAGGACTGTACAGTTGGACCCCATGCTATACAGTAGGACTTTGTTGTTCATCCATTCTGTATATAATAGCTAACACCTGCTAACTTGCTCTGTCATCAACCTCCTGCTCTATCCTTGTCCCAACCCTGTCCCCCTTGGCAACCACAAGTCTGTTCTCTATGTCCATGAGTCTGTTCCTCTTTTGCACTTAGGTTCATTTATGTCACATTTTAGATTCCACATGTAAGTGATATCATGTAGTATCTTGTCTTTCTCTTTCTGACTTCACTTGGTTTGATAATCTCTAGTTGCACCCTTGGTTGCTGCAAATGACATTATTTTGTTCTTTTTAATTGTTAAGTAATAGTCCATTATATATGTATCAAATGTTCTTTATCCATCCATCTGTTGATAGACATTTAGGTCGTTTCCATGTTTTGGCTGCTATGAATAGTGCAGCTTTGAACATTGGGGTGCATGTATCTGTTTGAATAACAATTTTGTCTGGATATATGCCTGGGACTGGGGTTGCTTGATCATATGGTAATTCTCTTTTTAGTTTTCTAAGGAACCTTCATACTGTTTTCCGTAGTGGCTGTACCAACTTAAATTCCCACCAGCGGTGAGGAGGGTTCCCTTTTCTCCATGCTCTCTCCAGCATTTATTTGTAGACTTTGTTTATTTAGTTTTAAACTTCCTTTAAAAAAAAAAATCATGTATTTGGCTGCATGGGGTCTTAGTTCCCTGATGAGGGATTGAACCCATGCCCCCTGCATTGGAAATGTGGAGTCTTATTAACCACCGGACCACCAGGGAATTCCTGTAGACTTTTTAAGGATGGCCATTCTGATCCGTGTGAGTTGGTATCTTATTGTAGTTTTGATTTGCATTTTTTTCAATAATTAGAGATGTTGAACATCTTTTTTTATGTGCTTATTGGCTATCTGTATTTCTTTTGAGAAGTGTCTGTTAAGGTCTCTTGCCTTGCCCGTTTTTGAATTGGGTTGTTTGCTTTTTAGTGTTGCATTGTATGAGCTGTTTGTATGTTTTGGAGATTAAGGCCTTGTTGATTGCATCATTTGCAAATATTTTCTGCTAGTCCATAGGCTGTC
This sequence comes from Antilocapra americana, assembly GCA_007570785.1. Classification (NCBI taxonomy): domain Eukaryota; kingdom Metazoa; phylum Chordata; class Mammalia; order Artiodactyla; family Antilocapridae; genus Antilocapra; species Antilocapra americana. The sequence goes on from ML664196.1 coordinate 619,127, forward strand.
TTTTTGTTTTGTTTATGGTTTCCTTTGCTGTGGAAAAGCTTATAAGTTTGATTATCTCCCACTTTTTGTTTTGGCTTTCATTTCTGTTGCCTTGGGAGACTGACTGAAGAAAACATTGGCATGATTTTTTATGTCAGAGAATGTTTGGCCTATGATCTCTTCTAGGAGTTTTATGGTGGTGTGTCTTATATTTAACTATTTAAACCATTTTGAGTTTATTTTTGTGTGTAGTGTGAGGCTATGTTCTAACTTCATTGATTTACAAGCGATTGTCCAGTTTTCCCAGCGCCACTTGCTAAAGAGACTGTCTTTTTCCCATTGTATATTCTTACCTCCTTTGTCGAAGATTAATTGACCGAGATGTGTAGGTTTATTTCTGGGCTCTCAGAGAACATACTTTTATTTCGTTTATATTAAGATCTGTTTTATGACCCAGGATACAGTGATCTTGATTAATTCTTAGTGTGCACTTGAGTGTGCATTCTCCTGTTGACAGGTGGAGTATTTTAAACATGTCATTGGTTGATGGTGTTGAGTTTCTCTATATTTATGTTTGTTTTCTGTCTACTAGTTCTGTCAGTTACTGAAAGTGAAACCTCCAGCTGTAATTATGGATGTCTGTTTCTTCTTTCAGTTCTTGTTAATTTTTGCTGAATGTATTTTTAACTTCTGTTAGGTATATATATATATTTAGGATTGCTTCATGAATTGACTCTTTTATTGTGTAATGTCCTCATTTATCCTTGGTGATTTTCTTTGTTCTAATCTTTGTCTCATCTAAACATGACTATTCTGTCTAAACATGACTATTCTCATCTAAACATGACTATTCTGTTTGATTAACATTTACATGATATATCTTTTTTCCACCTTTTTACCCTTTTAGAATGATAAAAGTTTCTTTTAGACATTAGATTAGAATTAGATTGCACGTGTGTTTTAAATTCCAATTTGTCTTTTCATTGGTGTACTTAGGCCATTTATGATTAATGAATAGTTGAGTTTTGATTTAGATACTCCATTTTATTATTTCCTCTTTTTTTCTCTATTTTTTCTCTTTCTGCTTTTTTGGCTTGATTTTTGTTAAACCTTATCTGTTGCTTTTGACTAATTATTTGTGTGTTTTCATAGTTACTTGAAGGGTTGCAATATATATTTTTCTCTTAGTCTATTTAAAATCAGTATTTTACGACTTGAAGTGGGATATAGAAGCCATACCACCCTATTGTAACTTCCTCTTTTAAGTTATAATCAACGTATCTGTTATATATATATGTGACACTGAAGACTATCAGACATTGTAGTAATTTTTGCTTTCAGTTATCAAATACATTAAAAAGACTGAGTTGTAGAATCATCACTTACATTTACCCAGATATTTACCATTTCTGTAGCTCTTCCCTCATTCTTGATACTCTGTTTCTGAAATAATTTCCCTTCTCTTTGATGAACTTCTTTTTGTGATTCTTTCTGAGCAGGTTTGCTGGCAAAATTTCTAGTTAGTGTTCCCTCATCTGAGAATGTCTTTATTTCACCTTCATTCCTGATGGATTTTTTTGTTGAATAGAATTTTTTTTTTTTGCAGTACTTTAAAAATTGTTCAATTCCAAGTGAACCCCATGATTTTTTAATGAAAAACGTGCTTTTATTGTAGTTATTACTTACCTGTGTGTAACATATCCTCTGGTTGCTTTGAAGATTTTTCTTTGTTAGTTTTAATTTTAAGTTTCAGCAGCTTATTGTGTTTGGCTGTGAATTTTTAATTTATTATTTTTGTGAAATTTTTCCTGCCCCCAAAGAAAGTCTGTACTAATGCAAGCCATTAGTGTCAGTCAGGAATCTGCAAACTATGGCCTGCCACCTCTTGAGCTCTCTGCCTGTCTCCTGATTTTATAAATAAATGCTACTAGAACACATCTACATCCATTTATTTACATGTTTCTTTTGTAGTACAGTGGCGGAGTTGAGTAATTGTGAGAAAGACCTTAAATACTATTTGATCTTCTTATAAGAAGTTTGCTGATAATCTGGTATATTTGGAGGAAATTTGAGTGTTTCTTATGAAGCCTTAAATACTATTTGATCTTTTTATAGGAAGTATACTTATATCTGATATAGCTGGAAGAAATTTGAATGTTGCTTCTGTTAAATTTTCCGCTTGAATTTCTTTTTAAACTTTATCTGTGTAGGGTTCAAAGTCATTTTACAATGACTATGTAAGATGTTTGTTTGTCTTCTAACAAGGTGCAACATGTGGTATAGAATGGGTGTAAGAGTTTTCCCCCTCTATTTAAAAACTGAAAAATGACTTCTTAGCTGATTTTCCTCAAAAACTTAAAACATTAGTTAAACATGGCTTGTCTTTCTTTGAGAAGTTTATTTTCAGACGTTTTAAACTCATAGGGCAAATAGAAATATAAATTTCTGTTAAATAACTGGTTTATGTCAAATTGGGACTTCACTGTTTTAAAGGTAGCCTTGCAAAGTTTAAATATTAGGTTATAATTTTTTTTAATTAATGTTATTTGTAGCATTAAAATTTGTTGACAGGGTTCCATAGTAATACTTCCAAAACCATGAAACAAAGCGATATGAATAAAAGTATAATTTAACATATAATTTCATACAAGATTTTGAAAAGATATTTTCTGAGAGCTCAAACATAGGTTTCTTTCTTCTTTTTTTTATTAGTTTTGCCATACAATGACATGATATCGCCATGGGTTTACATATGCTCCCCCTCCAGAACCCCCCTCCCTCCTCCCTCCCCCCCCCCGGGAAATCTCGGTGCACCAGCCCCGAGCATCAATTCTGGGCTGGCGATTGATTACACATATGATAATTAACATGTTTCAATGCCATTCTCGCATATCATCCTACCCTTGCCCTCTTCCACAGAGTCCACGAGTCTGTTCTATACATCTGCGTTCCTTTTGCTGTCTCGCATGCTGGGTTCTCGTTACCATCTTTCTAAATTCCATATATATGCGTTAGTATACTGTATTGTTGTTTTTGCTTCTGGCTTACTTCACTCTGGATAATGGGCTCCAGTTCCGTCCACCTGAGTAGAACAGATTCAAATGAATTTTTTTTTTAATGCTGAGTAATATTCCATTGTGTATATGTACCACAGCTTTCTTATCCATTCGTCAGTTGATGGGCATCTAGGTTGCTTCCATGTCCTGGCTATTGTAAACAATGCAGCGATGAACATTGGGGTACACGTGTCTCTTTCAGTTCTGGTTTCCTCGGTGTGTATGCCCAGCAGTGGGATTGCTGGGTCATATGGCAGGTCTATTTGCAGTTTTTTAAGGAATCTCCACACTGTTGTCCGTAGTGGCTGTACTAGTTTGCATTCCCACCAACAGTGTAAGAGGGTGGTTCCCTTTTCTCCACATCCTCTCCAGCATTTATTGCTTGTAGACTTTTGGATGGCAGCCATTCTGACTGGTGTAAAGTGGTACCTCATTGTGGTTTTGATTTGCATTTCTCTGATAATGAGTGATGTTGAGCATCTTTTCATGTGTTTGTTAGCCATTTTTATGTCTTCTTTGGAGAAATGTCTGTTAAGTTCTTTGGTCCACTTTTTGATTGGGTTGTTTATTTTTCTGGAATGGAGCTGCAGGAGTTGCTTGTATATTTTTGAGATTAATTGTTTGTCCGTTGCTTCATTGGCTATTAGTTTCTCCCATTCTGAAGGCTGTCTTTTCACCTTGCTTATAGTTTCCTTTGTTGTGCAGAAGCTTTTAATTTTAATTAGTTCCCATTTGTTTATTTGTACTTTTATTTCCGATATTCTGGGAGGTGGGTCATAGAGGATCCTGCTTTGGTTTATGTTGGAGAGTGTTTTGTCTATGTTATCCTCTAGGAGTTTTATAGTTTCTGGTCTTATGATTAGATCTTTGATCCATTCCAAGACTAAACCAGGAAGAGATAGATAATATTAATAGACCCATCACAAGCACGGAAATTGAAACCGTAATCAGAAATCTTCCAAAAAACAAAAGCCCAGGACCAGATGGCTTCACAGCTGAATTCTACCAAAAATTTAGAGAAGAGCTAACACCTATTCTACTCAAACTCTTCCAGAAAATTGCAGAGGAAGGTAAACTTCCAAACTCATTCTATGAGGCCACCATCACCCTAATTCCAAAACCCAACAAAGATGCCACAAAAAAAGAAAACTACAGGCCAGTATCACTGATGAACATAGATGCAAAAATCCTTAACAAAATTCTAGCAAATAGAATCCAACAACACATTAAAAAGATCATACATCATGATCAAGTAGGCTTTATCCCAGGGATGCAAGGATTCTTCAATATTCACAAATCAACAATGTAATACACCACATTAACAAATTGAAAAATAAAAATCACATGATTATCTCAATAGATGCAGAGAAAGCCTTTGACAAAATTCAACATCCATTTATGATAAAAACCCTCCAAAAAGCAGGAATAGAAGGAACATACCTCAACATAATAAAAGCTATATATGACAAACCCACAGCAAACATCCTCAATGGTGAAAAACTGAAAGCATTCCCCCTGAAGTCAGGAACAAGACAAGGGTGCCCACTCTCACCACTACTTTTCAACATAGTTTTGGAAGTCTTGGCCACAGCAATCAGAGCAGATAAAGAAATTAAAGGAATCCAGATTGGAAAAGAAGAAGTAAAACTCTCACTGTTTGCAGATGACATGATCCTCTATATTGAAAACTCTAAAGACTCTACCAGAAAATTACTAGAGCTAATCAGTGAATATAGTAAAGTTTCAGGATACAAACTCAACACACAGAAATCCCTGGCATTCCTATACACTAACAATGAGAAAACAGAAAGAGAAATTAAGGAAACAATTCCATTCACCATCAAAACAAAAAGAATAAAATACTTAGGAGTATTTCTACCTAAAGAAACAAAAGACTTGTGTATAGAAAACTATCAAACATAGGTTTCTTGATCTCTTTTATGAACCTTTATGTACTTAAAATTGTTATTCTTATAACTGAAAATAAATGTTGATTTTTACCTCCCATTGTGGAATTTTTTTTTTTTGCTGTACAAATACTCAGTTTTGGGTCACACTTAAGCACATATATTTCATTTTTTCCCAAAGTACAGAATTTGTGTCCTTGGTCTTATTTTTTGTTAGGTAAAAAAGGCTTGCTCAAACATGTTAAGATGGTGAAAAGTTCCCTAAAATGTTCTTTGTTCATTGCAGGATATTTTTTCTTCACAGGAATCTAACTTGTAGGTGTAGATGTAAATAAAATCTTGAGCATACTATGTGACTACATTAACAGAGCTCTTTTTCTAGAAATAAAGTTCTCAGGCTGAGTAAAAAATTCAGATAAAGAGTCTGTGGTGGGTCGTACAATCTTCCCTCAGAATTCATGTGGTCATGGGAACCTCAGATTGTGACATTATTTAGAAACAGGGTCTTTGCAGGTGTAATTAGTTAAAATGAGGTCATATGGGTTCAAAGAGCCTTTAGGGTAGGGTGGTATGGCTGATAATCAGTTGACTGTCTTCCTGTTGTGCAGTACACCAAGTCACTGCTTACAAATTGCCTTTTGTAACTCAGGTCAAAAATACTGGAAATAGGCTCATCTGAATAAACATGGGCCTGTTACATGCTCTGTGGGCCTGAAAGACTTCTGAAGTCATTGCCAATAAGGCTGTTTGGTCACTGTGCATTACTTTGAGTGTTAATATTATATAGTGTAAGAAATTAAAAAAAACAGTATTGACTTTTTTGGTCATGATCTATTGAATCCTGGGATTGCATGGAAACCCAGTTGAAAACCCTGGTGTAGATTTTCACATTGTCTACCTCTGTAAAAGATTTAACAGAATAATAGTTTTATAGTTCCTTACCTAATGACCTGTCCCTAAAACAAAACAATTTGTTTTTTTAAAATTTTACAGTTAGGTGTGGGAGGCATGGCACATATGGGAAATCTCTGCCTTCTGCTGAATTTTCCTGTGAACCAAAACCTCTATAAAAAAAAGAATAGTCTTTTTTAAAATTTGAAACTATCTTTGCAAGTTCTTACATAATTTTACTCTGAGTTCCTGTAATTTGTATGATTTCTTGTGGTTTACCTAGAGATGAGAAGTGGTAGGTGAATATTCCTGGGTTATTGTATTACAGAGATTATTTTTCTATATGCTGACATACATTTCAAACCAATAGATCTGAGAATGAACTATAGAAATCCCATGAATTTTTCTTTGTTTTATGTCGATAATGAATAAGTTTCTAATCAGTTTTGTAATGCCTCCAAGAGTTTGAGAGAACTATAATAATCTGAGGTTAAGAAAGCTAACCCTAATATTCATTAATTATAACATGTTTTATAGTTGTCCTAGACATTGATGAGTAGGACCTTGATTTATCTGTTTTTTGCTTTTGTATCACTGCGCAATAACAGTACCAAGATCAGGAATGTTCCATAGACTTGTGGTGGGAGTTTAGAATAAGGTATACTGACTGGTGGCAGAATTACTTGTCCACAGAGAAGTTTCTTTACTAGTACAATTAAATTTTACAGTTGATCATTTTTTTCAAGTCTTTTTATAGAGACTGTATTCATGACAGTGTTTAACATTAGTCTTCTTATAAATTAAAATGCAGAAATCAGTGTTATCTTTTCCAAATTGTGCTTTTTGTTTTTATATTTAAAGCTTCTGTGTTTTACTGTCTTTTGTAATATTCCTTGAAATTTTGCTCTTAATTTATTCTGATAAATTTTATGGTTAGTGTATTCATTTTCTATTAAAATACTCTGATATTGATTCAGCAGAAACCTCAGGGGACATTGATCTTCAGTAATAGTTGACTGGTTTTTCAGTGGTAGTTGAACTAAGAGACTTTACTAGTTCTCTTAACTTAGGTTATAGCCATCTTCCATAATTGTACCTCAGATATGTATGTGTGTGTACTCAGTCGTGTCTGTTTGCAGCCCCACGTACTATATAACCTGCTAAGCTCCTCTGTCCATGGGATTTCCCAGGCAAGAATACTGGAGAAGGTTGCCATTTCCTCCTCCAGGGAACCTTCCTGACCCAGGGATTGAATTTTTGCCTCTGTCTACTGCATTGGCAGATGGATTCTTTACCACTAGCGCCACCTGGGACTGGGAAGCTATCTTCCCACCTGGGAAGCATGTCTTAGGTATGCTGCTGCTGCTAAGTCGCTTCAGTCGTGTCCGACTCTGTGTGACCCCACAGACGGCAGCCCACCAGGCTCCCCTGTCCCTGGGATTCTCCAGGCAAGGATACTAGAGTGGGTTGCCATTTCCTTCTCCAATGCATGAAAGTGAAAAGTGAAAGTGAAGTCGCTCAGTCGTGTCCGACTCTTTGCAACCTCATGGACTGTAGCCCACCAGGCTCCTCTGTCCATGGGATTTTCCAGGCAAGAGTACTGGAGTGGGGTGCCATTGGCTTCTCTGCCCAAAAGAACTTTTGAGGTCATTACCTAGAAACTGTCCACATTGACTTTATGCTTAATGACTTTCGTAGGGGAAGCGGGGGAAAGATGTAAAAAAATATTGAATATTTATTTTAATTGCAGTATAGTTGATTTACAATGTTGTACAGTATTGGATATTTAAATTTTTTCAAACAAATTATTTTGAAATAGTGTAATACCGAGAACTTCCCTATAACCTTTACCAAGTTCCACTAATTTTAATATTTTAAATATTTTATCTTATTTGATTATCATTCCCTCATGTACATTCATACTACTTTTGCTCACTTGTGAATAGGTTGCATATATCATATCCTTTTATCCCTTACTATTTCTGTTTATTTCTAAGAACAATGATATTCTCTTTCATAACAGCAATATAGTTTTCAAGTTCTGATAATTTCATATTGTTACTTTAAGCTACAGTATATAGTCCAATTTAATCAGTTCCAGTAATGCCCTTTAGAGAATCTTTTTCTTGTCAAAGATTATATATGGTATTTAGTTGCCATGTAAGCATTTATTTTAAAAGATCTATTGGTCTTAAAACCTTCAGTGTTGAATTTTTGTTCTTTTAACAGCTAAACCAGGTGGACAGGTGAAATGTCAGTATATTTCTGCCGTGGATAAAGTTATTTTTGTGGATGATTATGCAGTAGGGTGTAGGAAGGACCTTAATGGAATCTTGTTGTTAGACACTGCTCTGCAAACTCCAGTTTCAAAGCAAGATGATGTGGTTCAGCTTGAATTACCTGTCACAGAGGTAAGTTGAAATAAATGTCCGAATGCTTTTCTGCTTAATATAGTTTCAGACTTACTATTTGTTAAGTGAAATTAGGTTGTCCTTTGAGGATATTATCTACGTACCCCTATAAAAACAAGGAATTGTGAATTGTACAGGTTAAACCACTTTAACAGAATCCCCAAAATACAATGGCTTAAACAGGATAGTCTTTTTCTAGTAACAGTACAAGGCCAAGTATAGGGACAGCTGCTTACTGCACCACTTAGCTTCCATCTCTTGAGTCCAAGACTGCTGCTTCAAGTCTCAACACTTCCCAGTCTTAGGGCAAGGGAGGACCAAAGGCCAGGGAGCACACTGACGTTACCCGCCCTTCCTTTCCTCCTTTTCCTTTTGCCTCCCTCCCTCATCCTTTCCTTCTCTCTGTACCCTCTCCTTCATTTTTCATATTCTCTTTTACAAACTGTTTCACATGTGCCCTTTTCCTATTCAGTTAATTCATTGGCCAGAATTTAGTCATATGGCCACATTAAGCTGACGTAGTTTTTTTCTTTAATAGTAAAAAATAAGAAATAAATATTAATAGACAACCAGTAATATTGGCTGTGTAACATGTTTCTTAATAAGTCCAGATTAAAATTTCAACATACATATTTTTTGTGTTACATATTTATTACTTAATTTATAAGTGTATCCTAACTTAAATCCTTTTGTGTATGTTGATGTTCATAGTGTCTAATTTAAAACTACATTTTCAGATTTATCAGACTTTAAATCATCTTAAAAATATAAGAGATTATAATGTTGTCTTCCCCCCAAAAGTGAGATATTATTTCTGTCTTTATCCCAGTTTGTTGATTATTAACTGTTTTGTGTTTGGTGGATTGATGTGATCAGATGATAAAATCAATATAGCTTATTTCTCATTTTTAGGACATGCAAAGTTTTACTGTGTGGGTCAGTGTCACATCACAGTCATCTATCTAGTGTGTTAATATTGAAGGCATTTGCTGAAGGTCTGAGTTCTGAAAACAGAGTAGCTATCTTTTTGTCATCAGACTATCTCGATATGGGGGCATGTTATAATCTTTGGACAGAAAATTAATTATAATTAGTTCTACTTGTATTGAATATTGTTTTCCCCTCCTACTTTAAGGAAATTAGATCTGGTGATAATAAAGCTGATATGTTCTATACATTGTATTGTACAATGAAAGATGGTATCAAACCTTTGAGTTTTAAAAGGAACTACAGAAATACGATAAAATAGTTGAACATTTATATAAAATGGACCCTGAAGTCAATATTTAGCTAGATATTTAGCCAACTTGTGCCAGCTCTCCCACCTTTCCAGCTTGTGATGTCTGTTGCTGGTTTTCTTTCTTTTTACACAAATAATTATAGTTGTCTTGTTCATGTAATACTGTTTGTAGTTCTTCCAACATTCCAGGTACTCTTTCCTGCATCACCGTTTCTCACTGTCTTACCAAAAGTGTGCGGTCCTAGGTTTCGTTGGATTAGTGTGAATGTGTTCTTTTTAATATATTGATCATATATTTCTGTTAATGTAGTTCATATTGAATATGTGGGTAGCAATGCAAAGGGCTTTTGTAAAATTACCTGATGACTTAATGAGTGACCCCTCTTACGGTTTTACATAGTAAAGCTCACTGAGGGACTTTACGTTTGTCTTTAAATTTTTATCTCTTATTTTTGTTTGTAGTTTCAGCTTGTCCAGTTTTTTCTATCTTGCTTTGGTTTATAAAAACTTCCATGTATGGAGACTTTACTATGTGGTACTATGCTGAGTACATTGCTTTATCTCATTTAATTTTGTAACAGCTTGCAAATCATTATTTGATTAGCTAAGTTTGTTTAAAAAAAGTAAAAGTAGTAAATCTTCATATAGTACCTTTCAGAATTAAAATATTTGTGTAAGAATCCGAATTAAACATTTTTGGTATGATTAATTTTTTGTGATCATCTTTTTTTATTTAGGCACAACAGCTCTTATCGGCATGTTTAGAAAAGGTAGATGTTTCTAGTACGGAGGGTTATGATTTGTTCATCACACAGCTCAAAGATGGTTTGAAAAATACATCTCATGAGACTGCAGCAAATCACAAAGTTGCTAAGGTAAGAAGTTAAAAAAAAAGTACTTTGCTTAGGGTTATTACAGAAAGAACATTTCCATACTTTTGCCTTTCTCTGTTCTCCCTGCACTTGATGACTAGGGTGGGAGATAGTGCTTTGAACTAAATCCTTGGCTATATTTCATTAATTCTTCTGCATTTTTTTTAAGATTTTTAAAAATATTATAAATGTAATACATATACAATTTTTATATTGAAGCATATAAAGTAGAAGCTGTTTTCTAAAAAATTTTTGCCTTTGTAAGTATCTTTTTTCTCAAGTCCAGTTGAAATTATTCTAAAATACTGTGATGTACTGTTTGGACTGCTTAGTCTCTTTGGTCTCCTGTAATGGAATACCACCGACTGAGTGGTATTCCTTCTGGGGAAGTCCTTCTTTCTGGGATGTAGCTGGTACCTTCTCCCTGTGTCCTTACATGGTGAAAAAGGCAAGGGATCTCTCTGGGGCGCCTCTTATAAAAGAGGGCTCCACGCTCATGACCTAAGTACCTTCCAAAGACCCTATCTGCTAATAGACTCCCCTTTTGGGTTAGAATTTCGGCAGATGAATTTTGCGGGACACAAGCATTCAGATTATAGCATATACCTTGCCTTTTTTCATTGAAGAATGTGTATTGAGGATCTTTTCATATCAGTGCTCGTATATCATCTGCATTCTTCCTGATATTTATATTGACGTTTATTTTATAAATTCACCATGATTTTATGAATCTTAATTCCATCAGTGCGACTTTTTATGTAATAAAAACAGAAACCGTATTGTGCATTTCAACAGAGAGAATTTATTGTAAGAAATTGACTTAATATGTGTATGAGAAGTGGAAAAAAAACCCTGAGGCAACACAGATTGTAACTGTGGGAAGCAGCACTCATTTTGGTTTGAAGGAACAGGATGTTCAGGTTTTAGAACCTAGATCCTTTAAAACTTAAGAACCTCCATGGATCTGGGACTTCAGACTCCTGAGGTGGAGTTGTTATCCAGTAGATACCTCAGGAGCTTGGAGATTGGAGCCTGATAAACTGAGGCTCAGATTTCTGAAGAGAGGTGCTATTCAGCTGATGCTAGTGCCTCTGAGGGAGATATATGAGACTGGTCCTCGGAGTGCTAAGAAAACAGAACCAAAAAACCCTCTAAAGATCAGAGGACTCAACTGCTGCCACCAGGTCCTTTGCTAACATGATGTTGACAGTAGTGACAAGTAATTTAGCAAGAAGCAAGTCTTTTTCCCCTATCATGCTTTCCAATTTCCATCCTGTGTTCGTTTGTCAGAACGTTACAGTCAGGAAACTGGTTGGTAAATAATAGTTTATAGTATATTATAAACTACATACTATAAATATAGTATATTATACTAGAATATATATTATAGAAATAATAGTTTATAGTATCCCAGCCCCAACATGGCTGAGAAGAGAGGAAAGGGTAGGTTTGGACCTGAGAGACAGTAGCTTAATAACTGGCACAGTCTGCTCCTTTGGCTACTCATCATTTCCATACATACCATCTGTATGTGTTTGAACTTTCATGCAACAAAAATGTTATGCTTTTACTGGATAAGAGGCTCTGTTCCTAAAAAGGAAATAAAATGAAGATTTGTCTCATCTGTCCCCAGAACAGGCAGACACAAAGTTTCAAAAGATATTTTTTCCATTTGTAGGTGATATTAACTACTCTTAAAATTTATAGTCTAAGTGTTTAGGTAACAGAGCTGTGCTACCTAAACACTAAACCTAAATTAAACCGATCTAAACCTAAGCATTAAATTAACTATAACAAAAAATCTTTGTGTAAAATAATGACTTACTTATCTGTGTCTTTATTTAAATCTTCATCCATGTATTATTTATGTAATGAGAAGAGAATACATACAGTTACCATATCCCTCAGTTCTATAATTGTGTATAATATAAAGATGATATTCTTGATATTTACAACCTCCTTCTCCTAGCTATTGCATACTCCCTTTGTCCGTAACCTATCTTTATACTGTCAAGTGACCTAAGTCTTCACTCTTGCAGGATTCAGATCCTTTGTAGTGCTCTGCTAAGTTGTTGTAATTGTCCTTTCACTCTTGTATATTGGATGTGGAAGAGCTTAGAGGCACCCTGGAGAATCTCTTGGATTGTAATTAAATTCTCCTTGCTTCTGTTGTTTTCCATCAATCCAGTTTCCCTTGTCAGTTTTAATCATGTCAACCAGTAGAATTACCACCCACTTTGTCTGATGATTCAGTGACAAGTTGTTGTACAGTGTGATTTTTTTTTTTAAGGTATGCAGCATAATGATTTAATGTATATTGTTGTTCAGTTGCTAAGTCGTGTCTGACTGACTCTTTGCGACCTCATGGACTTCAGCACACCAGGCTCCCTTGTCCCTCACTGTTTGCTGGAGTTTGCTCCAGCTCATGTCCATTGAGTTGGTGATGCCATCCAACCATCTCATCCTGTCCTTCCCTTCCCCTTTTGCATTTAGTCTTGCCTAGCAGCAGGGTCTTTTCCAAGGCTCTTTGCATCAGGTGGCCAAAGTATTGGAGCTTCAGTTTCAGCATCAGTCCTGCCAATGAACATTCTGGGTTGATTTCCTTTAGGATTGACTGGTTTGATCTCAGTGACAAGAGGAACACCAAATTGCTGGATAGCAGTGTTAACACCTAATTCAGTGCAATCATTGTTGTACCCTTGGTGGAACATTGCTTCCTTGTCACAAGACCTCTAGAGCCTAAAGCTTAAAAAAAAAAAAAAAAGGTTGTGAATGGATTATTGAGTATAATAGCAACCCTGCTGGGAGAAGGTATATCATGTGTTTTTTGTTGATTGAAAACATATGCGTAATCCTGTAAGGTTAGAACTCCAGACTTTTCCAATTAGTACTGAAAATGAGTCTTTGGAAGGGCCCACACTTTTTTGTCAGGTCATCTCCTTCTCTAAGACACCATGACCATGGTAAGACAGGTCAGTTTCACGGGGCAAGAGCCCTTTGTTGCCCCCTACCTCTTCACCTACCTCCCCACCCCCGAGCTTTGGAGTACTTTCTTACTGAGAAGCAAAAAGCAAAGTTGTATGGAATACTTTGTAGTGGTTTAATATTATGGCAGAGGTGTTGTGGGCAGAACAGATAAATGCACAATCAGAATACATATCTACAGTGAAGACAGATTGCTGTCCAACCTATGATGGAAGAAATCTAAAATAATCAACCTGCAATCAGGTAATTAATTGGCTGTTTCTTCTGGATAACGATGTCCCATTGGTGCCTCAGCTTTGATATCTGCTATTGGCAGGTTAACCTGCAGTTAGCCTGCTTAGTCTTGGTGAGAGCAAGTTCACGTTGGACCTTTGCATACCCTCTGTCTCTGTTACCATGACATTTTGCATATAGGTTCATTGAGCAAGCACTGGAGTGGTTATGGCGAAAGGGTGAGTGACATTCATATACTGTGTATGATTTGCCCATTTCCTCTATAATGGATGCCTTTTAATGAGCATCCACATATTTCACAAATATTTTCATACTGTGTTTATTTGGAGAGGTCTGTCCGTAGACCTTTACCCTTGACTTCCTTGTTAACAGTCTTCCAATCCTGATCTTTCCAGATGTCTGAACATCCAGCCAAAACGTTAGCCACTGTCCATTAATCAGTGAGGACCTTTACTTCTGGTCACCTCTCAATCCAGACAAAGAACAGTCCAATGTACTGGTTGAAGTTCTGCCCACTGAAAAGATTTGCCTTCATCCCTGTCCTGACTGGGGCTGTGGTGCTGCAACCATCCACTTTGGTACGGCACTTTAATAATGTGAGAACCACCTGTATGTCAGATCTAAAGGTTTTCCTCCTCAAATGTCCCATCATAGGGAGTTCCTTGTGAAGCCATCAATGTGGAATGAGAAAGGAGCTGTTGTCAGAATAGGTATTGTAGAAATCTCAGCTCCTTGATTATTCAGCTGGTTCAAAATTGAATTGCCGTTTGGACTTTTTCAAGATTGGTTTCTTATAAACCGTTTAATGAATACTAGCCCTCATGCCCAGTAATATGGTTTGGTGTATCAGATAACACCTAGTTTGTGATGGACAGCTCTGATTGCATGCACATTTGTCCCATGGGTAGACATTTTTATCAGAACTAACTACTAAGAGGCCAGGAGCTGTTTCTCAAGAGGAGAAGAATTGTTTACAGGAGAGGGCATGATTTTGTCCTAGCATCTTGTTACGTTATTGTCCCAGGGACTCCCTACAGCATCTTTACTTGGAGCAGATACTTCTAGTGCCATTGTTATGCTCACAAGATACACATTGTAGAGCATCTTGTGATTCAGCCTGGATGTGCTGAGGAACCTCTTATTCTGTGCCTTATGTATTATTTGATAATTGAGTTACAACAACATTCTCAAATACGCTTAATACTGGGTCCAAAATCTACTTAGGCCCACTGAGAATTGTGCCTTTTTTTCATTGTTGTAGCAACTTTTCTCTCACCTTGGAGGAAATATCCTGAGATGCCTAGCCTACTGGACCTCTAGAAACTTCACAGAGATTTTAGGACCCTGAGTTTTTCTGGGGATATTGATTCTCCCTGGCTTGCATGTGTCTTACTAAGGCATTTAAATTCCTTGTTCCTTTCCCCTCATCTCAACCAGTTACTGTGATGTTACTAATACAATAGACCAAGGTGCTGATCTGTAGGCTGTTGGGTTGGTCAGGATCTCTGCAGATTAGATTTTGGTAAAGAGCATGAGTCCTAGGGTAAGACTGTGCAGATTTATTGTTTCTGCCAGGTAAAAGCAGCTTGCTTTTGGATGGTCCTAAAAATTAGTGTAGACAAAAAGGTATCTGACAGAATTTTAACTGCCTACCAAATATCAAGGGATTTGTTAATTTGCTTCAGTAAAAATACCTCATCTGAAACATCAGCTGCAGTTGAAGTCATCATCTGATTTTACAATCCACGGTCATTCTTCAAGATCCATTTACGTTTTGCATGGGCCAATTGATCACTTAAATGGAGTTGAGGTAGTTTGATTACCCTTCTGTCAGGTCTGTTAGTGTGACATTAATCTCATAAATTTCCTCAGAATGTGGTATTGCTGTGGTTTAGTAGCTTTCCAAGAGGATCAGAGGAATAGTGTAGGAATTTTTCTAGTTGTCTGTTCTATTTCTCTTCCAGTTATACAGTTGGGAACTAGAGAGATAGCTACAAGATAGACCTGGGGATCCAGAGAGCTCACTGAGACAGCTTTGGGCCAAAATTCCAGTAGTCACTTCACCATCATAAGTCTCCACTTCTGATCAACGGACCGCAGTGATGTTTTAGGTCAATTCAGTGTTACTCTCTTGTAGTGCCTGGAATATCACACAGCATTTCCATTCCCTAGTGCACAGTGACTGTAGTGAATGTCCACAGGTGCCTTTGAAGAACGCCTGGGGTATGATTTACAGTGTTGTTGTGGGATCCTTTCTCAAGGGGATTTGGCCTCTCTTTCAACCAAAAGGCTCTGAATCTATGAACAGATTAGGTCTAGAGACAAAGTAAGAGTCCTTTCTCTCCCATCTGGGTCTAAACGTTCTTTCTCAGGATGGTTAATTTCATTTTTTCTATAACTGCAGGTTCTTACTCTGAATTATAAATTAATGGAGTAAATAGTTATTTATCTTATAATGTATAAATCAGAGTTTTGGAAGAAACTACTGAGTATGTTTTCTCCTGTTTTCTTTCAGTGGGCCACAGTCACATTTCATCTTCCTCATCATGTGTTGAAGTCCATTGCCAGTGCCATTGTGAATGAACTTAAGAAAATTAATCAAAATGTTGCTGCCTTACCTGTGGCTTCCTCAGTGATGGACAGATTGTCTTACCTCTTACCTAGTGCACGTCCAGAACTTGGGGTGGGGCCAGGCCGTTCTGTGGACAGGTATGAACTTGCTTATAAAGAGATGTGACAGTAACATTGAATTGATTAGCATCTTGATTAACAGAATAACTGTAAATTTTATTATGATTTAAAAAAATTTCAAAATACTTTTGAAAATCACTTAGATTTTTATTTTGATCAAAAAACTGAAATGAAGTAAACTACTCCTTGAATTGCTATTGTTAAACAATTTCTTTTGGTGCCTGGAAAGTGTTTAAGGGGATTATGAAGCTATATTTTTTAAATTCTAGTTTTGTAATTGCTTAGTAAATATTTGAGTTGTTAATATTATAATTATTCAATATGTAATATATATTATAATTATTCAATATATCAGAATTATTTTGCCTTGATGAATTTTGTGACCTTTGGCATAAATTTTGTTAAATTAAAACACCGTCCCAGAATTTGAATATAAGAGCCATATATTATTTCCTGCTTAAAAAATGGACAGAGTTAAGGGATGTCCCTGGTGGTCTAGTGGCTATGACTCTGAGCTCCCCCTGCAAGGGGCCTGGGTTCAGTCCCTTTTCAGGGGGAACTAGAACCCACAAGTCGCAACTAAGAGTTTGCTTGCCACAACTAAAGACCTCACCCACCTCAAAAAAGACAAATGGATAAATATTCTTAAAGAATGGGCAGAGCTAAAAAAGCATTCAAGGAATCCAACAACACATCAAAAAGATCATACATCATGATCAAGTAGGCTTTATCCCAGGGATGCAAGGATTCTTCAATATTCGTAAATCGATCAATGTAATACACCACATTAACAAATTAAAAAATAAAAATCACATGATTATCTCAATAGATGCAGAGAAAGCCTTTGACAAAATTCAACATCCACTTATGATAAAAACCCTCCAAAAAGCAGGAATAGAAGGAACATACCTCAACATAATAAAAGCTATATATGACAAACCCACAGCAAACATTATCCTCAATGGTGAAAAACTGGAAGCATTCCCCCTGAAATCAGGGACAAGACAAGGGTGCCCACTCTCACCACTACTATTCAACATAGTTTTGGAAGTTTTGGCCACAGCAATCAGAGCAGATAAAGAAATCAAAGGAATACAGATTGGAAAAGAAGAAGTAAAACTCTCTCTGTTTGCTGATGACATGATCCTCTATATTGAAAACCCTAAAGACTCTACGAGAAAATTACTAGAGCTAATCAGTGAATATAGCAAAGTTTCAGGATACAAAATCAACACACAGAAATCCCTGGCATTCCTATACACTAACAGTGAGAAATCAGAAAGAGAAATTAAGGAAACAATCCCATTCACCATCGAAACAAAAAGAATAAAATACTTAGGAGTATTTCTACCTAAAGAATCAAAAGACTTGTATATAGAAAACTATAGAACACTGATGAAAGAAATCAAGGAGGACACAAACAGATGGAGAAATGTACCGTGCTCATGGATTGGAAGAATCAATATAGTGAAAATGAGTATACTACCTAAAGCAATCTATAGATTCAATGCAATTCCTATCAAGCTACCAGAGGTCTTCTTCAAAGAATTAGAACAAATAATTTCTCAATTTGTATGGAAATACAAAAAACCTCGTATAGCCAAAGCAATCTTGAGAAAGAAGAATGGAACTGGCGGAATCAACCTACCTGACTTTAGGCTATACTACAAATCCACAGTCATTAAGACAGTATGGTACTGGCACAAAGACAGAAACATAGATCAATGGAACAGAATAGAAAGCCCAGAGATAAATCCACGCATCTATGGACACCTTATCTTTGACAAAGGAGGCAAGAATATACAATGGAGAAAAGACAACCTCTTTAACAAGTGGTGCTGGGAAAACTGGACAGCCACTTGTAAAAGAATGAAACTAGATCACTTTCTAACACCATACACAAAGATAAACTCAAAATGGATCAAAGATCTAAGCATAAGACCAGAAACTATAAAACTCCTAGAGGATAACATAGGCAAAACACTCTCTGCTATAATCCAAAGCGGGATACTCCATGACCCACCTCCCAGAATATTGGAAATAAAAACACGAATAAACAAATGGGACCTAATTAAAATTAAAAGCTTTTGCACAACAAAGGAAACTATAAGCAAGGTGAAAAGACAGCCTTCAGAATGGGAGAAAATAATAGCCAATGAAGCAACAAACAATTAATCTCAAAGATACTGTCCTTTTTAATCTTAACTGTCATGTGATATGTTTTTGGCTGTCATTAAAATATTCTTTGCATTATTTTTGCAATGTCTGGAGAAGAGGAAAAAAGGAAGGATATGTACTTAGAATCAGTATTTCTTGACTAAGAGCCCTGCCTATCTTTAGATTATAATTTCAGAGCTATTTTCTCTGCAATCAGTAGGAGACTTTCTAAAGAAATCAGTGTAAGCTGTGGTAAATGGTTTGTTTTAGAAAGTGTGTTCATTAGATGGGATTTTCAG
This sequence comes from Antilocapra americana, assembly GCA_007570785.1. NCBI lineage: Eukaryota > Metazoa > Chordata > Mammalia > Artiodactyla > Antilocapridae > Antilocapra > Antilocapra americana. The sequence goes on from ML664196.1 coordinate 637,849, forward strand.
TGTTTGTGGAGGTGTTAAAATGTCTCAAAATACTAATTTTGATGTAGTCTATGGTTTTTATTTCATTAAATATGATTCTAGGAACCCTTATGAAAATCTTCATGAACTCAGGACTATTGGAGGTTTGAGCAAGGGTCTGCTGGATGCTGTTGCTGGTAGTGTAACTTAAGTGGACAGATTTTCTGTTCTGAAGACATGAAGATGTCTGTAGCCTGATCAAACAATTTTTTTTTCCCCCCAAATCAGGACACAACTATGAGTTAAACCTAAATCTCATTAGGAATATTATAGGAAACCGTGTACTAATTTAAGGGAAGAATTTAAAGAAAAATATTTTTCTGATCTCATTGTGATGAATTTTACCACTTTTTTTTTTTTTTAACTGAATCAGTTTCTCTTCTGTGTTAGGAAGAAGAACTTTGCATACTGGTCCTTTCTTATTTGAAGCTGAGTGGACTTTTGCTAATGTTGATAGTCTCTTTTAAAAAGACATTCTGGTATTGTTGTTGCAGGTTCAATCTCAATGAGCTAATTATTTTAATGATAACATGTGAAGATGTCCTTTTTTTTTATAATCCCCTGAAAAGTACAGATTTCCTGGAAAAGGATTTCTCTGGAGAAAGAACATATAAATTGCTTTCTACCTAAAAAAACTTCAACTAGAATATACTTTTCAGTATGGTTGGGGTAAAACTACTGTTGCTTTGGCTGTGATTTTATCCGTTTATGCAAAACTTGTCACTTGATGAAAGCATAGGGTTCTGTGCCTCTACATTTTCAGATTCTCTACTCTTTGATTGCTATTAGGCAACACTGGTTAATTTAATCTACCCATTGGATTATCTGTTGTAGCCATCTTATGTTTCTTTTTCCCTATTCTGTTTATGAGAAATTCCTGATACTTATTATTTCAAATTTATAATACAAATTTGAATTTGGTCATTAAACATTCCCAGTTTTTGTTGATAATCCAGTAAGCTTTTTTCTTCAGTGGTGAGTAATAGTGTCACTGTAATTTGATGCCTAACTTTGGTGACACAAAGTGTGTTTACTTTTAGATCATTGATGTATAGCGAAGCTAACAGACGGGAGACGTTTACCTCATGGCCTCATGTAGGGTATAGATGGGCACAGCCAGATCCCATGGCTCAAGCTGGATTTTATCATCAGGTAAATAAGTCTGTTGAAAAATGTTTTTCAATATGTCTTTGTAGCCTTTAGTAAGATTGTCAACATTTAATACTTTTTCAGACATGTATATTATTTTATGTACTTGGCTCTCTGCTTGTGTGTCTGTAATGTGAGTTTTGTTCTTACACCTTTCTTTGATCAAAATACCAATTGGCTATTTCCTGTATCACATACTGTATATCACTATTTCCTATATCATATACTGCTATTTCCTATATCACATACCTAAAAAACAATAACTGAGTTAATGCCTTATAACTATTTTCTTACAGATTACATATTAATATATATTATAATCTGTTTTTATATATAATCATCAGCAGACAGTATTCTCCAGATTTGTGTCTCGAGACTTGTTTTCTCTAGGTGTGTGTTTTTCAGTTTTGACTTACCCATTCATGACAGAGGAGTATATATATTAAGATAGTGTGATAAAAGCAGTACATGGCAGTTACTCTTGAAATTTTAGTTTTATTGGGATATGAATTACCCATGTGTTAGACAACTGTGGAGGCAGCAGTGCAGGTAGTACAGTGTAACTTGAATACATATGTATTGAAGGATTGATTAAGAAATGTAGAAAGAGAAGTAATTAGGGGAAAGAGTCATAATTTTATGTAGGAAAAGAGGAGGGTGTACAGTATAAGGATGAATGTGAGAAAAAGACTGAGAATGGGACATTATAGAAAACTTCACAGAGCCAGTTAAGTGGAGCAAGTTAAGAAAAATGAGTTTCGATTGGCATAATAAACCAATTAAGGAAACTTCAACCGAGTACTGTTGACTGGCTCACCAGTGTTTTGCCATTGCTAAAAAAGCTAAGAAATTAATAATTACATGTCAGTTTACATAAGACATGCTTATTTAATTTTGGAACTAAATTAAACTTTGGATACATTGAAGTTATTGTCATAAAGAATATTAAGAATATTTATTCCTTCATTATCTTGAAGTGTTCTTGGAGTATCTTAAACTAAGACTATTTCAGAAAATCAAGATATTTGAAGATTTGATTCAAAGTCCCATCAGATTTCCAGTTAAAGATAGATTTGTTTGGAGACTGGCTAGTATTAGAATTTTTGAAATTATTTCCCTAAATTAAGGATTGAATAAGGACTATTTTTCCTAATAATTTATCTTTTTCCTTATTTTTTGGTATTGTTTCATATAACAGCCTCTGTGAAGTAACACCTTGATATTTTTTCCGTTGAGCTGCTGTTCATTGTATTCCTTTTTTTTCAGAGAGATCAAATCCTAGGTTTTCTAGAATCTTCTATCTGTATTAGGGGCTGATTAGTCTCAGTCTTCTAAAAAATATATTTACACTTTAGACGTAGTAAGCACTAAGTAGATTAAGTACTCAAAAATATTAATTTTAGTTTTCAAAGGTATATTTCAGTTCAGGTTTTGATTTTACATATATATGTATGTATGTTTGTGTCATTTTGTCCTAAGTGTCTTACTTAATGAATGTTGCATGAATTATGTTCACTTTATTTTTTATTAGACATAAAAATTATGTTTACCCTTGCTTATGTAGTAGCATAGAATTCAGTTTTTCAAAATAAATCTGTTAGACTATTTTCTCTTATATACTTAACTATGTTTAAAATACTTTAGTAATACAATTACAAGATGCTAGACTAGAGACTGAGGCTGTGTGTCTTCATATTTGATTCACTAGTCATTTGCTGATGAAACACAATTTTTCAAACAAAGCAGCAAATATATAAACATTTGGGGATTAAAAGTATATGGTTGAAGCCTAATATTACTAGTATAGGCTAACTTTCTTTTCCTCAATATGGAATTTTACCTAAAATCATGAACTTACTTAGTAGAATTTTTGTAAAGCTATTTTAATATTGACGAGCCTTTTCTGTTTTCCTTATAAATTTGCAGCCTGCCTCATCTGGAGATGATAGAGCCATGTGTTTTACTTGTAGTGTATGTCTCGTTTGTTGGGAACCTACTGATGAACCTTGGTGAGTCTTGATTTTTCTGCGCATAATAGGCTAAGTTCTATGAATGTGCCTCTGTGTTTTATTTTTCTGATCTGTATATTAATATTCTTGCCTTTTGTCATCTCTATTTTTACCTCTGTTCTAAGAGAATGAGGTAATACTGTCTGTGCTCTGTCATGTCACTTGGCATACAGGGTCTCTAAGGTCTTTGATTTCCCAAGATCTGTACATGTTAGAAGTGCCAATGAATGGAAGTATACTCTGAAAACTAGAAGGCTATGACAAAATAAATTTTAAAAGCATGATTAAATTCAGCAGTTCAGCCTGTTCTTTTGTGGGCAGCTCATCAATAGGAAGTCCATGGAGGGAGGGCCTGAAGATTTACATTTCTAATTTTAAAGTAATTCTGGGAAGTCTGTTCTGGTGCATAAAATTTGAGAACTTGGTTAAACATTAGAGGTCATGTATTAGAACCTCACTTTTACATTACTACCCTGAGGCCCTACTAATAGAAGTAGTAATAATATCAAACATTTGTATAATGCGATTTATCAGGTACCATCTTATGCACAACATGAATGGTCCCTGTAGTGAAAAACTGGGAAATCTTACACACCTTTGGGAGGGGACTAGATAAATAAAATATATTCATATAATTGACTGATCCAACAGTTAAAGGAATAAACAGTTAGTTCTCTATTAATCATCAGTACATTATTATATCAAGAAAGTTGTTGTAGAATGAACCGTACAATAAGCTGTTTATTTAAAGTAAAGAAAACTGTTTATTCTGTGTGTGTATATATATATATATATGTATGTATAAATTTATAAAACTATTTTAGGAATATAATAATGGCTATCTGGAGGTGGGATTGGAGATTGCTGGAGTTGGATATTAGGCCTAAAGTGTGTCTTTTGCTATATTTTAGATAGTCAAATATCACTTATTCACTTATTTATTTATTTTTTAAATGTCACTTATTTAAATAAAATTTTAATTAAGTTAAAACTCAGATAAAGTTAGAAGAAAAATACTCTAAGGTTTAGTTGTGACGCAATCCATTTCACATATCATATGCCTGGAGATGGCATGTGAAAGCATTTATGTAAAACACCTTGTTGTATTACAAATTGTCCAGGATTTATATATGGACATATGTAAGTTGTAGGTTCAGTGTTGTTAAAGTGAATGGTTAATATGTTAGTGATCTTAGTAAAATGGAAATTTTTGCAATTTGAGTCTTTAATTGAAGAATGTTGTTGTTGTTCAGTTGCTGTCATGTCTGTCTGACTCCGTGACGCCGTGAACTTTAGCACACTAAGCTTCTGTGTTCTTTGCCATTTCCCTGAGGTTGCTCAAATTCATGTTCTTTGAGTCGGTGATGCTATCTAACTGTCTTGTCATCTGCTACCCCCTTCTTTTGCCTTCAGTCTTTCCCAGCATCAAGGTCATTTCCAGTGAGTCGGCTCTTTGTATCAGGTGGCCAGAGTATTGAAGTTTCAGCTTCAGCAACAGTCCTTCCAGTGAATATTCAGGGTTAAATTAATTGTTTTTTTTAAAGAAAAAATATCATAGAGTTCTCTTTTCGTGTTACAGACTTAACAGCTTAGTTGCTCAGTAAACTTTCCCTTCTCTAATTTGTGTAAAGGTCTGAACATGAGAGACATTCCCCAAACTGCCCGTTTGTGAAAGGTGAGCATACACAGAATGTACCATTGTCAGTCACTCTTGCAACAAGTCCTGCACAGTTTCCTTGCACGGATGGAACTGACCGAATATCTTGCTTTGGGTCCGGGAGCTGCCCTCACTTTTTAGCTGCTGCAACAAAACGAGGAAAGATCTGTATATGGGATGTTTCCAAACTTATGAAGGTATGTTTTAATTTTGAAGGAACAAATCAGTAACTGAAAAAAAATCAGTTGTAAATTTAGGCTTTTCATTTATTTGTTTAGGTGCACTTAAAGTTTGAAATTAATGCATATGATCCAGCAATTGTACAGCAGCTTATTCTGTCGGGAGAACCAAGCTCAGCAGTTGAATCCAGGAGACCAACTTTGGCGTGGCTGGAAGACTCCTCTAGTTGCTCAGATATACCGAAGTTGGAAGGAGATAGGTGTGTAAATTGGTTTTAATAATGTTTATCGAAATTAAATGTTTTCTTAAATTGTATATTCTCTTAATTCTAATTAAAGAGACAGAAAGCATTTGATCAAGAGATTAGAAAGCCACTCTTTGGTTAGAAATCCAAAAGAATAGTATAATTCCTGAAATAAATTTTCATCCACCAACACCATAGTCTGTAAAATATAGTTTATTTTCTGTCTCAATCCATACCAATGGAATAATCACTCCATTGAAATATAAATTCTAAATAATGAAATCCTTGGATTAGACTTATAATTTCACCTTCTACTAAATCTTTTCATAGAGCTGTTGAATCATTTGGTTCATTTCTCCTTTTTTCATTAGCACCTAAAATATAGAAATGGTAATCAATAGTGAAATAACCTGTGGTTAGGCTAGATAATCTAATTTTTATTAAAATATATTAGTAGTCAGCAATGAGTTGAGGTACAATAATCATTGTATAATAATCATTGCCAATGAAAGATTCTGATAGACTTGTGTGCTGGATTCTCTTCCATTCAGCCTTTTTAGAGATTCATGATCTCTTTGTCTATATTTGATCTGTGCAGGGGAGAGAGAGTCAGAATATAATCCCACTTCACCTAGTTGTCTCCCGAGAGGTGCTGGAGTTGTAACTCTGAACTGGGTTGGATTATAGAGCAACATTTGTGGTGGTCCCATGGAGGCAGAATGAAGGGTTCTGTAAGCCACTCAGCTAGCTGGTCTTAAGCAACAGCACCTACCACTTTGTAAGATTCTGAAGGCAGTAATGTGAAATGGAGCCTGCATAACTGTGATCAGATGTCTTGTATGGCGATCTATCATTTCACTTGAAGGGCTTCTTGTGTTACTGATGTGTGATTGGTGCTACACCACAGTGATTTAATCATTTTACCTCACTGTTTGTTTGGTAGTAAAACTTTACTAATGGAGATTTTTTTCATTATTTAATGGAAAATTCACTGCATATTAAATGTCTAGTGCCTGTTGCTAATAGTATGTGGAAATTATGGCTCTGTAAATGAATGTGTTCTGAGCTCTGAAACAGGCTGAATTAAAGCATCATGGTGTTCTCAATTATTTCAAGTCCCTTTTGAGAACTTAATGAGAAAGCAATTGGCCCATTGTTGTCTTGAGTTTGACCATATTTGCCAATAGAACTGAAAATGAATCCTGCTTGTTCTCTGATTTTCTTAGAAATGAGTGGTAGGTAAATTATTCATAGAAGATAATGAAATTGGTATGTCCTGAACACACTGACTTTAATTAGAACTTTTGACTTATGGGTTTTGTAATTTGAGGATTAAAATTTGAATCAAGATGTAGTTTTAAGATTATACAGATACACACACACACCTTGGTAAAGTGTTTTACATTTTAGGTAAACGTGTATCCAGTATTTCTGGTGCATAGGTGTTATCTGAGCTAGTGTGCTGGGATTGAGATATAAATCCCTCTGCCTGCTTTTTTAAGAGACTTAAAATCTTTTTGGGTAGAAGGTTACAAAGATTACTCTGGTGGTTGGAGGAAGCTGAAGAGATGGAGCTTCAAGCCCTTTCTCCCCGCTTCTTCTCCTCCAGGGTTAGCAGGATTCCTGTTGGATTGGTATTGGATATAATGCATCAAACCACTTCTGCCTCTGAGGCACAAGATATAGTATATATATAGTAGTATATTTTATCTTAAAATATACTGTGTTTTATTAGCTTGAGAAAAAACTGAATTAAATTAAAGCTTAACCAAGAAGTTTAAAGTATTACAGTGTAGCTTGCTTAGAAATTGTTTTTTGTCTATTTCTACTTAGTAGGCAACATTTGTCTTTATTCTGAATTTATTTAAGAAAGAATATTCATTTCGGATGTGTTTAATTAATTTATTTTTAATTTATTTGGTTGCATCGAGTCATAGTTGTGTGCAATGTCTAGTTGTGGGTGCATGGGTTTAATTGCCCAGTTCCCTGACAAGGGATTGAACCGGAGTACCCTGCATTGGAAGGTGGATTCCTAGCCACTGGATCACCAGGAAGTCCCAAGGACACATTTAATTTTAACGAATTAACATTTTGTCTAGATGCCTCATTTGTATGTTATGTTTTCCAAATTGGCGAAAATTTCCTTAGTTAACTCTGTAAAGTTGTTTATGTTGTTGTATATCTTTGTTATATACCAAACTAAGATACATCTGTACTGTTAGCACATATAATCTTAACTAACCATTTTAAACTTACTCATATTTTTTGCATGTTTATTACTTTGCAAAAGGTTTTATTTCATGTAAAAGACTTTAGTAAATTTAGTGTCTATTATGTAAGTATAGTTGATTCTTGAACAGCATGAGTTCAGTGTTGAACTGTGTGAGTCCAGTTATTTTTTAAAGTGAATACTACACAAACTATGGTTAGTTGAATATGGTTAGTTGAATCTGCAGATGCAGAAGCATGGATGCAAAAGGGCAACTATTGTAAGTTATAGACAGATTTTCCACGGCAGGGAGGGCTGGTGCATCTAACCTGTGCGTTGTTTAATGGTCAGCTATAAATGCATGCTTATTGTAGAAATGTTGGAAAATATATGGAAGTAAATTGAATGGAGTCTCCATTTTCATATCATCAAGTCATGTTAACCTTTAGGTGTGTGTATATTTTTTTTAATCATGTGATTAAAAGAAATTTATTGATGCATCTTTACCTCTCATAAGATTTACCCTTTAAGTGTACAATTCAGTTGTTTTACCCATAATGATTTTTATCACATAGCAGTATGAATGTTTTTCTGTCAAATAATATTTTTCAAAATATTATTTTGAAAACTTTCACAATAAAGCCCCCCCCCTTTTGGTGGTTTAATTAAGGCAATTATCTGGCAACCCTTTGTAACATTCTTAGTAACTTCAGAACATATAAATTCTGTCTTTAAAATATACTACTACTAGATTATCTTTTATCTAAGTGTAGATGGGTAATATTTGACTATTTTTCTTGATGCAGAAATCCTCAAAATCTACTGTGGTTTCTTGGTTTGGACTTCTTTATTTTGGATAAATTCCCAGTTGTTAACATTTCCCCTTAAGATTTATTTTTCTAGGCATCTTTATTATTTTTCCGAGACTAGCCATTTAGTGTTTGAATAGCTTAAGGCTAATTTAGGAGCTTATTTTTTTCACATCCTTTTTAAAAATTTCTAAGTTATAGCACAAAATTGGTTATGGTAATTACTACCAGTTGAAAAACACACAGAAATTTTGTTAAAAATATCTAAGCAAATATCTCCCACCCCAATTTCAGATGTTACTTTAAGCATTTCTAAGGGAGATTGCCAGGTTATATTTTATATAAAATAGCATTATAAATGCCTAGTTCTTTCAGATGGATGTGCAGTGTATTGTTTCAAAAAGGGAGAATTACTTTTCCTTCCTGTGAACTGCATCTTTTAATTTTTGTAGTTTATCAAAATTTTAGAACTGCTATAAATGTGCTGACTGTTCATACAGACACAGCCTAATGTTGTGCTGGAGTGCTCTGTAATTATATCTTTTTTTCTTACCTGCTAACAGTGGAGACTGATAATAAAATTGGATGCAAAGAGAGAGGCTGGCAATTTCTTGGCTACTGGAATGAAAGCAAAAGAGCAGCTATTTTCTTATTGTCTTGACTCTTTAAGATGTAGTAGTTTTCCTGCTTGTCAAGGAGTTCTTAACAGCCCATCCCAAACAAGCAAAAAATAAATAAACCAAGAGCAAAACACAAATGGAATGCGTGTTTCTGTGAAAACACTTCTATATACACACATTTACTCAGCTATTCTAATTGGTTTTAGGGTATAACTTTCCTGAATTCATGAGTAGAATGCTTTAGTCATGTCCGACTCTCCGACCCTCTGGACTGTAGCCCATAAGGCTCCTCTGTCCATAGGATTCTCCAGGCAAGAATAGTGGAGTGGTTTGCCATGCCCTCCTCCAGGGTATCTTCCTGACCCAGGGATCTAACCTGCGATACTTCTGTTTTGCGTGTTGGCAGGCAGGTTCTTTACCGTTAGCGTCACCTGGAAAAGTGAAAGTGAAGTTGCTCAGTCGGGTCCGACTCTTGACCCCACGGGCTGTAGCCTATCAGGTTCCTCAGTCTCTGGAATTTTCCAGGCAAGAGTACTGGAGCGGGTTGCCATTTCCTTCTCCAGGGGATCTTCCCGACCCAGGGATTGAACCTGGGTCTCCTGCCTTGCAGGCAGACACTTTACCGTCTGAGCTACCAGGGAAGCCCAATGTCCCTAGTAATAGAGTGGTTATTAAAATTTTACTGCTGGAAGCTTGTGCTTGATTTTATTAGCTGGTTTTTTTTTTTCATTTTATTTACCCAAACTATCCCCGTCTACACCTATTCAGTTGTTGAAATCCTACAGATTCTACTATATATTTTTAGAGATTACCACACTTTATTTCAGGCAAGCATTTATTTAATGATTTAAGATGATTCACTGTTAGCATAATCAGGGTTTCAGTCAACTTATATATTACATAAGCTAGTTGTGTGATGCTTACGTTTTAGACACGAAACAATGGTTGTAACATTATACTTTGCTTTCTCATGTATACTTTATTTTGAAATGGAAATTTTTAATTTGTCTTTTTTAAGTGATGATTTACTGGAGGATTCAGACAGTGAAGAGCATTCCAGATCAGATTCTGTGACAGGTATGTAAAAAATGTTAGATAATCTATTTTTATATCTTTGTATTTATATAGTTTCTAGGTAGATCTAAATACCAAATAATTCTGTATTTTGAGTACAAAGTCTAAATTTTCATTAATATACAAAGAAAACTCAAATATTATGTATCAGATCTTGAATTAGTAATGTATATGTAGTTTCATACTAAAAATTTAAATAGTACTTATTTGCGCCAAAGGAATTAAAAATGAATCTTACTAAATCTCTGTCACATAAGTCAGTGACATTAAACTCTTCCAAATATGTTCAGTTTATTTGTATACTGTATTGTGTTGTTAAATAAATGTAATGTTTAAAAAAATAATCATTATTAATTAATGATTTCTTATTCCCAAAAGAAAACCCTATGAAATATTAGGGCAAATGGGTATAAAAGGCTTCATATTTTAATGTAGTTATAGGCAAGGCCTCTCAAAATAGTTTTACTGTATCAGAATTCAAATCCTAACTGTCATTTATTATGGTCCGATTGCATTTTCTAATGTATAAAATAGTGATATTTAAATCTGTTATTTATAATTTTGGTAACTAAGATTAAAATTCATGAAGCAGAGTACTTGGGCAGTAGTCACTATTTTAAAGAAGTGACCATTATTAAATTCTAGTTGTATTCTGATGTCAGTGTCATGAAATAAGGGCATACATAACTTATGAAATCTCTTTAGAGGAAACTTGGTTTTATATAGTTTGGTTGTTAAAAGTTATATGTCAAAAGTTAGTATAGTGTAGCAGATGCTCTCAATTCTAATTTATTGTAAATTTTTTTTTTTTAAAGCTGCCAAACAGAATACTGCACTGATTTTTAGATTCACCTTCATTTGTCTTTTAAGGTAGTTCTTAGAATGAAAAAATTAAGAAAAGTAGGAAACTGCCCTGAATAATACACAAATGTGTAATTAGGTCTGGGAAGAATAGTTGATTGCATTTAAAAATGTAGTCTGATGACGTGTGCTCTTTTTTCCAGTTTGTTACCCCTTGGCCAAAGAAAGGGCTAATGTTGCATTTTTAAAAATCTGACAAGAGTACACTGCTCATTGGTTATCTGGAGATCTGGTTAGAGCTTGAACTCTTACAAAATAAGTCTTTGGTCTTGTCAAATCACTTAAACTCTCTGGGATTCGGTTTTTCCTTTGTAAAGTGAAATGTTTGAATTAAATGTTTTTTTTTTTATGCCCTTAAATTTTTTTATTCTAACTTTAACCTTTCCTTTGTATGCTGTTGCTTAGCTCTTTCCTCTGGGTCTAAGGTATTCAGTAGGTAATTTTGTAATTGTAGTTCTTACAAATTGATCTGTTTCCTTATCCCTTTTCTACCTTTATATTTTTTGTCTATGCCTATTTGATCTTTCACACTTCCTTGAGATTCTGTCGTCCTCTTTACTTCACTTTCCGGTACCTAGAATATTACTGTATGTTTTTGTTGACTTTTTTCTAAGATACCTCATTTAAGGTTGGGAGTGGTGTCCTTATATAGTATTGAAAGGTAGTTGTGGTATGAGAAAAAAAAATCCTTCTCGTGTAGAATTTTTACTTGCCTTATTTGAGGATTTGTATGTGGTTCATTCATTTATAGTAAAATATGTATGACCTGTTAAACTAATTTTATATTGAGAGACTCTTGATGAATTTATGAAGGCTTGTGATACTAATGGGAAATGTATTATCTTCTTGAAGTATCTAAAATAAGCAATAGATGCTGTTTCACAACTTATAATTACTAGCACTAAGCTCGTCCCATCAATTTAAATGATATGATCTGAAGAATTATAGGTTGTATTTCTTAATTTCAAAACTGTTAGTGGAAACTAAGAGACTTTTATCTTTTTTAGATGAAAGTTGACGATTTTTGAATATATCTAGATGATACAGGAAAGACTTTTGCTCTTTGGTCCACATATCAGAATTAAGGCGTGCACCATTCTTTTGTGGAATGGGAAGAGTGTTTGGCAAGAGACTGAAGAACAATTCAAACTGAAATTTGATGGTTCAGGAATATGCGTAACTTAAACCTCTGGAAGTTGGCTGGTAGAACTGTGGGGCTGACAGTAGCTCAGTAAACAGGGTAGAGAAGGGTTTCCCAATATGATTATCTGAAGAATATTATGCTGCAGGATATTTGTAGGTATATTTTGTAAAAATTTATTTTGTGGTCCAGTTGGTTTGAGAAATTCTGAGGCAAGTAAAGATCACAGTTTTCCTTACTGCAGTGTTGACGGTTGTCATTGTGCTTTGCCAGTCTTATAAGGGGAACGTAGAGTCCTAGACATTGATTGAATAAGTTGAGAAGCAGCAGAGTAGTAATGGTACCTGTTAAATTTTCTTTTTTAATGGATATTCTCATCTCACATTACCTTTGCTTTGAATATTGTCTTAACTGTGGTTAATATATGTAACTAATGGTTAATTTATTTTCTTTTAAAATGTACATAGACTAAAATAGCTTTTTCTTGGAAATTTCCTATCATAACTTATTTACAGTTTAGTTACAGTGTATTATTACATGTTCTAAGCATCTCACTATCAGCTTTCAACCTCATGTCTAAATGAGTGAATTCATAGAGTAAATATATGTAATTATTGCATGGCAGTATGAAGACTGCACATGAATATAGCCAAATGAGTGGTTAAATAAACAATTTACTAGTACAGTTAAATTGTGATGTTTGTAACTAAGTTTTTTCTGCTTAGTGAGGCATGGATATTATTTTAGATGACAACAGTGACATTATATGAAATGAGAAAATTGTGCTCAGAAAATAAAGAAGTCCTGATAAAGCTGTTAGCATTTTGAAGATACTGTTTATGAAATGGTTAACAAAATGGTATAAACAGAGCTTTCAGTATAACTCAAGTGTTTGGTATTCCATAAATCTCTCTTGTTTATTCCTTGGGTAACTTTCAAACTTCTGTGCACTCACTCTGAATTATACTTATTTCCTTCCTTTTCTGTGTTCTTCTTAATTTAAAATTGTAAAGCGAATTCCAATTTCCTTTTTTTACATTTCCACAAGTTATGTAGAGTGATTTTTATGTTATTGTTGGTAATAGATTGTTGCCTGATAATTTGTGCTGTTGAGAAAAATGAAGGATGAGTTGAAATTTTGCTTTTAGTATCAAGAGATTATCCCTGGTTTATAGGTTGACTGACATCCACCTCAGGGTTTTGTGTAGCGAGAGATGGTATTTTTGGAGAATTGAGACTGAGGAATGAGCTTTATCCTATTTGAAGGGGATAGTTTGAAGCACAGGATAAACAAAAGGTCAGTAAGGAATAATGTAATGTAACTGACTTGAAATGAACTAAATATTAGCAGATAGTACAGAAGACATTTAAATTGTTTGTGGCTCTCCTGGGTCTTTTTCGCTGCATGGCTTTTCCCTAGTTGTGGTGCTCAGGCTTCTCGTTGCGGTGGCTGCTCTTGCTGTGGGGCGTGGTCTCGAGGGCACGGGGGCTTGCGTAGCTGTGGCGCATGGGTGCAGTCCCGGGCTCTAGAGTGCGAGCCCAGTTGTTGTGGTGCACCGGCTTAGTTGCTCCAGGCACAGGGAGCCTCCCTGCGCCAGTTGTCAGATCTGTGTCTCCTGCATTGGCAGGCAGATTCTTTACCATGGAGCCACCAGAGAAGCCCCAGAAGACGTTTATATTTCACTTACAATAACAAATTTGGGAAACTTTTTCTGGTTACTATTTTTTCTGAGCTGAGGTTCGAGTTAAATTGCATACTGTTATATAGTAAGACAGTCAACTGATAATTAGCATGTGGAGTGGGAAAGAAGTGATGCACTGAGATTATAGTGATGTTTCATGGATATTCTGCAAAGTGCATAAAGGACAGATGCATAATATTGAGTGTATTTTTGGTGTAGAATTGAGGGGCAGAAGTCTGTTATTATGATATTAATAACATCTTCATTCTTAACCCTTTTATTCTCTCTCTCTTTTTTTTTTTTAAAGGATTTTGCTCACAGATTGCCAGGAGAATGTATTGTGAATTGAAAATGATTTTTGAGACTCTTTAATATCTATGGTTTTTCTGAGTAGGTTCATCTCAGCTTGGATTAAATTTCCTTTAAAAGGACTAAATTCTTCCATTAATGTGTTTAAAATGCACCGACTGGATGATGAAAAGAGAATTAATGAAAATGTTATACTGCAGATTTTGATTTACATTCACAAGGTCATTTGTAATGAATATTGTTCCTTTTCAAAGGGCATACATCACAGAAGGAAGCCATGGAAGTGAGCCTTGATATAACAGCACTCAGCATCCTCCAGCAGCCAGAAAAGCTTCAGTGGGAGATTGTTGCAAATGTGCTTGAAGATACTGTTAAGGATCTTGAAGAACTTGGGGCAAATCCTTGCTTATCCAGCTCTAAGAGTGAAAAGACAAAGGAGAAGCACCAGGAACAACACAACATTCCCTTTCCGTGTTTATTAGCTGGAGGTTTATTAACCTATAAATCTCCTGCTACCTCACCCATTAGTAGTAATTCTCACAGGTCACTGGATGGTTTAAGCAGAACTCAGGGTGAAAGTATATCAGAGCAAGGGTCAACTGACAATGAATCCTGCACTAACTCAGAATTAAATTCCCCTCTGGTGAGGAGGACTTTACCCATTTTGCTTCTGTATAGCATCAAGGAATCTGATGAGAAAGCAGGAAAAATCTTTTCACAGATGAACAATATAATGAGTAAAAGTTTGCATGATGATGGTTTTACAGTTCCCCAGATCATTGAAATGGAGCTGGATAGTCAGGAGCAGTTGTTGTTGCAGGACCCTCCTGTGACGTACATTCAGCAGTTTGCAGATGCAGCAGCCAACCTTACCTCTCCAGATTCTGAGAAGTGGAACTCTGTGTTTCCCAAGCCTGGAACTTTGGTTCAGTGTTTGAGGCTGCCAAAGTTTGCAGAGGAGGAGAATCTTTGTATAGACTCAATAACTCCTTGCGCTGATGGAATTCATTTATTGGTAGGACTGCGGACATGCCCTGTTGAATCCTTGAGTGCAATAAATCAAGTAGAGGCCTTGAATAACTTAAACAAATTAAACTCTGCACTATGTAGTAGACGGAAAGGTGAGCTGGAATCAAATCTTGCTGCAGTGAATGGTGCAAATATTAGTATAATTCAACATGAATCACCAGCAGATGTACAGACTCCTTTGATAATTCAACCTGAGCAGAGGAACGTTAGTGGTGGATATTTAATCCTTTATAAAATGAATTATGCCACTCGGATAGTGACATTAGAAGAGGAGCCAATAAAAATCCAGCATATCAAAGATCCCCAGGACACAATTACCTCGCTCATTTTGCTTCCACCAGATATATTGGATAACCGAGAGGATGACTATGAGGAACCTCCTGAGGAGATGCAGTTAACCTCAAAGAACGGGGTTGAGAGAGGAAAAAAGTCTGACATTTCTACTCTTGGACACCTGGTCATAACCACTCAGGGAGGATATGTAAAAATATTAGATCTTTCAAACTTTGAAATTTTGGCCAAAGTGGAACCTCCGAAGAAGGAGGGCACTGAGGACCAGGACACATTCGTTTCTGTCATTTACTGCTCGGGGACGGACAGGCTGTGTGCGTGCACCAGAGGTAAGCGGTGGCTTGCTCGGTTCTCTGTCAGGCTTATGAAGTCAGTGTACAGGGCGTTCATTTATGTGTATGGCCAGCGTGAACTCGAGATCCACGTAGATGGAGAGAAATTTATGTTTGTAATGAAGTGGTGAATCTTTGTACTGTTTTACCTGTTCTTAAAGCACTTTTCTACTCCTTAGGTAAGGATTCTAATTTTAAGTAAGTTAGTAAGTCTCTCAGAAAGTATCTTCACTGCTTTAACCTCAGGAAAATAACCTGCTGTAATTTCTGTGAGTCCCAACTGCATCTGCTCAAATTGGTAGCCTTGGACAAATTAAACTCAGTAAACCGTTGCTGATTTATAAACTAGGAAGGACAGTCTATTTCCAGGCTTAACAGAATTAAGTGAAATAATGTATGTAAAGTTTCTGACACAAACATCAATACATGTTGTTCTTTTCTTCTGAAATAAAAGTGGTAAATAATTATTAATTCTGCCAAATAAGTGTTCCTTGTCATATTTAATCCTAACTTTTTGTAGACAGTGTATCAGTTGTGCACTATTTGAGGCCTCTTAAGGAGTAATAGGTAGTGTTACTGAGGAATTACTGACCATATCAGGCAAAGTGAATAGTCCTGTTGATTGATTAGTAGGAATTTAGGGCCAGGAGATACTTGATGCCTCAGTGACTATAACCAGTGCTTGGCAGAAGAATTGGGTTTGGGAAGAGTTACGCATCTCATTCATGGTTCTGGTAGGAATTAATCTGAATTTTTCCTTTCTTTAAAAAGATTTCAAGAGTTTGGCTAAGAAGGATAACGGTGGATGTGGTGATGTGGATTGCTTTCTTCGAAACACAGTGAAATAACATGGGGGAAAAAGCCAAATAACATCAACATCCAACTAGATTATTTTTAAAAAAGGAACAGTGTAAAACAGCTTTAGAATAATGAAACTTTCAGAAAAACCATTAAAATACTATGTGGTATCAAGGATAATTTGAGCTTAATCATGTATATGCCAGTTCATTTCTGTGAGAGTTTTACCTTTGTTAATTTTAGTCATCACACTAACTTTATGAGGTATGCACTAGTTTTGTCTTCATTTTAGTTATCTCTGAAGAAAAAAAAATGAAACTGAGGGAAAGAGAGGTTAAGTAACTTGACTAAGTCACAGAGCTAATAAATGACAGAGTTACCGTTCAGACCTGGGCAGTCTGTCATCAGAGTGCTTAAATTACATTAAATTGCCAGAATATAATACAAATAGGAGACCCTGCTTTTATTGAACTTTTATACATTGAACTTTTTGGTATATTTTAATCTGAAAGATTAAAAAAAACAGTTTAACTTGCTGTAGGCCATTTGAAATGGAAATGGTTTTGGAATCTGAGTGACCTGTTCCCAGGGTATATAGTCATAAGATACTAGTAGTTTTCACAAATGCAATCAGAGTTTAATGATTTGAATTTTGGATGAGATATGGTGTTGGCGATTCAGAGGAGAAATAACATTTAAGTTATAAAATAGATCAGTGTTTTCATGGAGTTTAGACAATGGCAATTTCTAGGAAGTGGTCACAGTTGTGATGAAATGTAGATGAATTGAAGGACAAGAGAAAACATGAGAAATTAATTGCTTTAAAAATTATTCCCCAGTTGCTTAAAGATTAATTGATCAAGATGCATTTGAAAAGATGAGATTAATAGCAATAAAGATTGAGGACAAAAAAGTTTTTTTAAAAATATTCGAATAACAATCCATCAAGTAGAGTTTTACAAGCACTGTAAACTGTAAATCAGATGGATTTGACACTGTCTCGTAAGTGTATTTAAATCTCATAAAACTTTTCTCATGGAGGAACATTGAGTCTGTTGATTAAAACCTATAATTAATGCTATAAATTAACTTTTTTTGCACAGCATGTGGGATGTGGGATCTTAGTTCCCCGATCAGGGGTTGAACCCATGCTCCCTGCAGTGGAAGTATGGAGTCTTAACCACTGGACCCCAGGGAAGTCCTCCATTCATTCTTTGTAGTTCAGTAGTTGCATTGATGGTGCTACTGACCTTTAGTCAGTAGAGGTCAGGTTCCTACCAATTACTTCCTATTCTGTCCTTGGGTGTGACAGCACTGGTGCTTGTGTTGAATCTGATTTTTAATCCCTTTCTTGAAATTGTCTTACTGGATTATCACAGTCTACCTCAGAGTAATGCTAGCTTAAATCTAGTAAAATATAGAAACTTTTCTCTGATTTCTCTCTCTTCCAGCTTTGTGTTACTGTTGTCTTATATATTACATTTAGCTGAGTTGTAAATCCAACCAAAAAATGTAATTTTATATAGTCTTTATCTTTTAAAAAAGTTAAATGAAAAAAATATATGTTTACCTACTTTTGGCATTTTGTTTTTTTCTTGTGAATTTTGAGTTGCCTTCATCTCATCTGGAAAGACTTTCATTAGTACTTACGGTAAGGCTGGTCAGCTAGCAGAAAACTCAGTCTTTGTTTATTTGGAAATGTCTCCATTTCACATTCATTTTTGAAGAATGATGCTGTATGTAAAATTATTGATTGTTCCTGCACGTATCATTCTGTTGTTACTTCTGTTGATCTATTATTATTTTTTGATGAGAACTCTTAGGATTTACTCTTAACAATTTTCAAATGTAACATGCAACTATTGATCTGTTTTTATTTCACTGATTACTTCTACTATCATCTCAAATCTGCATTGAGTCTCTAGCAAACTTTTCATTTTAGTTACTTTTCAATTCTAAGAATTGCCTTTTGTTCTTTTAAAATAATTTCTGTTATTTTGTTGAGACAATTTGTTGATTCACTTTTACCATTTGTTTTTTGATTTCTCTATACCTGATGTCCTTTTATTATTTAAAATAGTTACAACAGCTTCTTTGAAGTATTTATCTACTAAATCTAAATATGGGTGCTTAGAGATATTTCTCATTGCTTTTGTTTTTCTTGAACATGGGTCAGTCTTCACGTTTTTCATTATTTTCAGTTTAATACTGGACATTTTAAATAACGTTGTAGAACCGCTGCATTCTGATTTACCCCCCCCCCATTTGGAAATTGTTATGTGATTGTTTGGTAATCCACCTGGACTAAATCTGTGAGGTCTGTTTCTTTTGCAGCTACTGATGTCTCTTTCATTGTTTTCTCCTCTGGTTTTTATTTTTAAGACTTGTTTCTTATTTGTTACCTGTCTGTCCACATAGCTCAATGTTCAGCTGAAGATTTTGGTAATTGGTTGTGACCAGATACCTTTATTGGCAAGGTTGTGTTCAGATGTGCCCTGGCTTTTATTTTCTTTATTTTAATTTTCTCTTGTGCCCTTTCAGATCTTTTCTGCATAAGCACGGGGGCTTAGTAGTACACTGGGAATGTTTTGGTGACTTGGGCCCCATCTGGTCTTTGCTGCACATATGTGCAACCTCTCATCAGTGTGGAATATTTGAGATGTTTACCAAGCCCCCTATGTTTCTCTCACTTTTTGTAACTCTGTTAAATCCCTGGTTAGTTGTGGTGTTTTGCTTGCCCCACACAGAATGCTGGCTTCAGATAGCAAAGTTAATGGGTTTCTTTTCACCGCTGAGTCACCTTAGGCAGACAAGCTTTCCAAATCAGTGAGTCTCTGTGACAGTAGTAGCAATCTGGTTTTCACCATTTGACTCACTCTGTTTAAATGACAATTTTGTTCAATTTTATAATTGCCTTTTAAGAGTAAGATTTATCTTATTTTGTCATGCTGGCAGTAAATTCTCCAATTATTTACTTATTTTTATTTCTTAAATAGTTTGCTAAGCTCACTTTCCATTCTTTTCTGTGGTAGAAGTATGAAAAATAGAAATTTGATTTGGTTTCATTTTATTGTGAATGCTTCAAAAAATTAAGAATTGTTGTTCAGTTTTGCTACTGCTGTGATTAATAGAGTGGGCTGTGGATTCTGGTATAGCTAGTGCGTCAGTTTTCTCATCTGTAAAGTGGCCACAATAATACTCCCTACTTAAGGTTATTTGTGAAGATTAAATGAATTAAACATTTAAAATAATACCTTACACATGTAAGTACTAGATAAATAACTGTCTTCACATATGTTTATGTATTTGCCAATGTATTCTTCAAATTTTCAGCTTGTAATTCCCTGACAATTTGATTTCTAAGTTGTTGGAGATGTATCGCTTTGGTAGCCCTCTTTTTCTGCTTTTTAAGTGGTGTTAGAATAAAGTTAAGTTTCTTAACTAAGTAGCAAGCACTTGTCTGTTTACCTATTTTTCATATACCTGTGTTGATGGAATTTTACTATACTGTAGGTGGTGAGCTTCATTTTCTCCAAATTGGAGGAACCTGTGATGATATTGATGAAGCTGACATACTAGTGGATGGATCTCTTTCTAAAGGAATAGAACTGTCTTCAGAAGGTTCCAAACCTTTATCAAATCCTTCAAGTCCTGGAATTTCAGGTACGATATTAACTTTAAAAAATGATTTTTAAAAAAATGCAAATTCTTGTGATGTTCAAAGTTTTCTGAATCACTCTTTTATAATCTAAAACATTATTTCATTTTTTATAGTCAATTCTTGGTTACTTTGAGAGAGTTTGTTTCCTTGTTGATATTCTTTTATCAGATTTGTTTTTGTATATTATTTATCACTCTGTTTTCAGTAGTTGGAAAATGTTGTAAACATAAAAATAAGAAATGATTCTCAACCTGTGGTAAGTTGGCCAGTTTTGGTAAAGTCACCTAAGAGGTAACAACATGATTTTGGTTGTTTAAGAAACTTTTAGTCTAGTTCGGTTGGAACAAAGCAATAAGAAAGAGGAAAGAATTCACTAAGTAAGTGTAAAGTGACTGGAATGGCTGATATTAATTACTCCTGGAATAAAAATGCTGAAAAAAAATTCTTTCCTTGGGGTGATATTTTCAGACCCTTATCACCCCATTGTGAACTTTTAGATAGGTTTGATTTTGTTTGTTGTTTTTGCCTTTTATCACATCCACCTTCTGTGCTGCCCCCTGAATACTTGTTTTTCAAAAACTTTATGTTAGCATTATTACTCCTGCTTAAAAATCTTTACTTGCTCTGTGGACTAACAACTCTGGTCTTCTGCTCAACCTCTAGTTATTGGAAACTTTCCATGATTTCTAAAGTGTATTCAGTTTCATGCTCTTCATTTGTTGCTAACCTATCTTTCCCTGCCCTTGCCCTGTCCTATGGTCCTTTCGTACTTCCACGTGTGATATATTTTATCCTTGGCACTTTATACGCCAACCTAACTATTAAAAGAGACCTAGCATTTAAAAGGAATTTAATGAGTCTTTAATGAAAAATGTGTTTAAACTCAAATGTATTCCAAACAGAAATAACACATAAAATTGTTATTTGCTCTTTGTGAATTTGTACATTTGGGCATTTGATCACTCTTCTTTGTACTAATGGCAAACTTTGCGTGATTGCTGGTATAATAAATCTTAATTTTAGTGATTACTTGTGTAATATGGAGCAGTCTTCACTACCTTATTTCAGGGTTTCTCATTCTCAGCACTATTGACATTTCAGAGTAGATAATTCTTTGTGGTGGGAGGCCTGTCTTGTGCTGTATTATCCATGTATCTGGCTTCTACCTACTTGATTCCAGTAGTGACACAATTGCCTCCATCCATATGGCCCTTGGGAGGCAAGATTATCCTCTGTTGAGATAAAGTGACTCATGTCTCTTGCTATGTATAATTGGACTCGCTTGTCTTGATTAACTATACAAGTTGGTTTGAAAAGCTAACATACTGAATGTTTTCATATTTTATGGGATATTGGTATAATAATTTTCATATAAAGTCCATAAAATACTCTTTAGTAAAGATGAATTAGGTTATAAACAAGTAAATAATGTAAAGAAACATTGGTATGCTGTTAAATGTTTGCAAACAATATTAATAGTTTCAGTCATATTTTAAAAAGCCCTAAGCTTTGAGGGATTTTTAAAAAGCCCTTTGTTTTTGAACTGTGGTGTTAGAGAAGATTCTTCAGAGCTCCTTGGACTACAAGGAGATCCAGCTAGTGCATCCTAAAGGAAATCAGTCCTGAATATTCTTTGAAGGACTGATGTTGAAGCTGAAACTCCAATACTCTGGCTACCTGATGTGAAGAGCTGACTCATTTGAAAAGACCCTGATGCTGGGAAAGATTGAGGGCAGGAGGAGAAGGGGACGACAGAGGTGGTGGTTGGATGGCAGTCAGCCTCATGTCAGTGACTCAATGGACATGAGTTTGAGTAAACTCCGGGAGTTGGTGATGGACAGGGAGGCCTGGTGAGCTGCAGTCCATGGGGTCGCAAAGAGTCGGACATGACTGAGCTGAACTGAAGCTTTGAGGAAAAACATAGTTTGAAGTACACTTATAGTGATTTTATAGAACTAAATGTAAACTTTCTTTGTGAAACTATTCAAAATTTATCAGATTTCATATTTTAGTCTTAAATTTTTTTGTTGTTGTTAATTGAACCAAGTTTTTCAGCTTTGTTTTATGTTTGCCTTTTCAAAGATGTGAATACATATATTTGTAAAAACAAACTTATCTTTCTGAATCAGGTTGTTACTCTTATATAATACTGGTATGTATACATGGTATTCTTAAGTAGCTCAGAAGTGGAAAAAATACTGCTTTGAGTTTTTGGTTTGTGTTTTTTTTGCCGTCAGTATAGCTTTGAATTTTTAAAAATTACTTTTTAACAGAGTAAAATGGAGCAGGTATTATGTGCTTGCAGATGTTTAACATTTTGTTTTGTAAATAACAAAGCGTAAAAGTTAATTATTGATGTAAGTCAGGGCTTACATTTCAGCACCATTCCTTTTGTTGCCCTTGTTTATCTGGGGTTCGTTAAATCTCCTTCAGGGCTTTTCTGAGGTTGATTTTGGGTTGCTCCAATAATAAGTTCCCTTTCTATAATTTAAAATATTTGAGGTGGATTTTTCTTATGCCTGTATGGACTCAGTGCTACTTTAGCCTACATTATTAACTTAGGCTATTTGGCAAATGTTGTAATTTACTAGACAAAAACATGCATTAAAATTTCTTTTAAAACCAATTTCAAACTCTGCATTCACTGTTATTAAGGAGTTGATTTATTGGTGGACCAGCCATTCACCGTTGACATCTTGACATCTCTAGTGGAGCTTACCCGCTTTGAGACTTTGACTCCACGGTTTTCAGCTACTGTTCCGCCATGCTGGGTGGAAGTTCAACAAGAACAGCAGCAAAGGAGGCATCCTCAACATTTGCATCAGCAGCATCATGGGGATGCTGCTCAGCATACTAGAACTTGGAAACTGCAGACTGACAGGTAAAACATTCTTCCAAGGTATTTAATTTCAGTTAAGTTTTAGGTTCATCTTATAGTGACAACATAGAATTATTATATATATGTTACTCTTTCTGTTAACTTTTGCATATTGACAACTTTGTTTGTTTCATTTGTCACCTTGGTTTTAGAAATTCCTGTATTCTTTTTAAAAACAGTATTTATTTTTGGCTGTGCTGGGTCTTCATTGCTGCCTGGACTTTCTAGTTGCGGGTAGGGATTACTCTATAGTTGCAGTGTGTGGGCTTCTCGTTGTGATGGCTTTTTTGTTGTGGTGCATGGACTTTAGGGTGTGTGGGTATCTGTAGTTGTGGTTTCCAAACTCTAGGTTACATGTTCAATAGTTTGATGCATGGAATTAGTTGCTCCATGGCATGGTGGGGTCTTCCTTGATTAAAGATCAAACCAATGCCTCTTGCTTTACCACTGAACCATTGAGGAAGCCTAGAAATTCCTGTATGCTTATTCATAGTTGTAGGATAAAATGCTGAGAGTAATCCATCCTTCCAGTTAGTTTGTTAAATAGATCTGTAGATTGTGTGACTAAATATTTGAATGTTTGTTTTGTATAAGTACTTCTCTTTTTGTTTTTGTTAATATGGGTTCTCTTTTGAAAAAAAATTTTTTTTTTCTTTTGAAGTGTAGTTGGTTTCCAATGTTAAGTTTCAGCTGTACAGCAGAGTGAATCAGTTATACATATACCCACTCTTTTTTTAAAGATTCTTTTCCCATATAGGACATTACAGAGTACTGAGTAGAGTTCCCTGTGCTGTATAGTTACACAGCAGTGTGTATATGTTAATCCCAATCTCCCAGTTGTGCAGGTACTTTGGAAGGTACTAGTAAAATGGCTCTGATGAAATTTACATTCTAGTGGTGATAGGCAGTTGAGACAGATAGCTGCTATGTCATATAGTCATAAAAGCTTTGAAGCAGGTTAAAACAGAATGGCGATGGAGTTGTTGGGGGTGCACCTGTGTGAGAGAAAATGGGTGTGATATTTTTACATAAGGAGTCTCAGAAAGGCTTCCATGAGGATGTGAATTTGGAGACAGGAGAAAGTACAGAGATCCTGAGGAGTATATGTTAGCAATTTTAGGAAGAGCATGGAGGCTACTGGTTAAACGCAGTGAACATGGAGGAGAGTGATAGGAGGTGAGATCAAAGGAAATAGTTGGTAGCTAGATCATGAATGTCGCTATGGGCTACAGTGAGACTTTTATGTTGAGTGAGATGGGAACGTGTCAGATAGTTTTGAATATAGGAGAGATGCAATATAATTTATGTATTAGAAGGATATACTAAGACTACTGTGTTGATGGTAGATTATGAGTGGTTGTGATGTGTGTATTAGAGGGAAGAGGCAGGAGCAAGAATTCTGACTTGAATGCTGTTGTGGTAATTCAGATAATTGTGGTGGTGGTGATGGTGAGTTGGACCATGATGATAATTGACAGGCAGCGAGAATAGTGGTCAGGTATAGCTTGGAGGTAAAGGAATTGTATATGCTGATGTACTGAGCATCTGGTGTGAGTGAGAATTGTTAAGGATGACTAATGTTTTGGATTGAGCTTGTTAAAAAAAGGGATTTCCTTTTGCAGCTTTTAGAATTGGTTATCAAGTAATTTGGGATTATTTATGTTAAGTTTGAGATACCTGGTAGGCATTTGGATTTGAATCTGAAATTTAGTGGAGGAGTTTTACTTTTCAGCATGTATACAGAATTTAAATCAGAGAATGGACATCTATAAGAAATACAAAATGTCCTTATTTTAAAATACAAATTCCTATGACCCCACTCTTAGAATCAGGGCCGGCCTATAAGTCTGCACGTAATTCTGATGCACAGTAGTTCACACTTAGAGGAACAAGGGCGTTTTGGGGTATACAGTCAAGGCAAGTATGGACTCCTGAGGTAAGATTCTTCATTGCCCTAAGTTTAACTTTTCTCAGAACTGCTTGTCTTCTCCCATAATTCTATTGAGAAGCATTCGGTTTTGTTGGAGATTGCACATCAGAGTATGAAAGGTAATATTAGTGATAGGATGATTACAGCTAAAGAAAGATTTCACTCTATCATTTTCTCCCTTATTTGACAGCAACAGCTGGGATGAACATGTATTTGAGTTGGTTCTACCTAAAGCTTGTATGGTTGGACATGTGGACTTCAAATTTGTTTTGAACTCAAACATCACCAATATTCCACAGATACAAGTGACACTGCTGAAAAATAAAGCTCCAGGCTTAGGGAAAGTCAATGGTAAGAATGGATCAAAATTTGAAGATTTTATCAGGTAGTTGGTTTCTTTAAAAAACTGATTTTTAACTTGGCTGTCTAGTTTTGATATCCCTTCTTGCTTCCACACCTCTGTGCTCTTTTCTTTCTCTACTTTTTGTGGTTCTGTTTAGACAAGTTTATCCAGAGAACACTGAGGAACTTTTCAGTGACTCTCTGTTGTTCAGAATTGCATAAAGTTGAGTAATTTAATTATGGTTTTAGGCAGTTAGTTCCTTTGTGAGTTAGTTTCACTTTTAGCCTTACTGGACTTAGGCATTTCTCTTTGTGAGAGGAGACTTGTTTGTAAAAAGAACTTTGTTATGGAATGCATATATTCTTTTAAGGTTATTACTAAAACTCAGAATGTAATGCCAGAAATATATTCATCTTCCTTTATCTTTCTTACAAGCTCAGAATTTGATATATTGAGTTATTGAAATAGATTATACATACTTGACATATTTGGAACTAGACGTTATTTTTCAGTGTTTTCATCTTTTCGGTTAATTTAAAAGACTAAGGTTAATTTCAGAGTAAACGGCTACTTCATACCAGGGATAAAAGCATTGAAACCTGAATCATTTCCTGTTTTACAAATATGTATGTGTGTGTGTATATATGTGTGTTTGTGTGTATTTATGTGTGTGTTTGTGTGTATGTGTGTGTGTATAATTTTTGAATCATGACAGATTCTGATTTAATTGGTGTAGGACTTAGGTACTACTGTTTTTAAAACTCTACAGGTGGTGTACTATGTAGCCTAGGGTAAGAATTCTTGGTTTAGTGGCTAGCAGATTATTTCTTCAGGTGAATATTTTACCACCTTTAAAAGAGAGAACAGAGTATAAAACAGTTGAATCTAATTTTCTTCCTCCCCTAACAACTATTTAAAAAAAATCACTGTAGTTTCCAATTTAATGGAGAATTTTAGAATTTTAGGCACATAGATCATTGATATTAAGCACCATTAAGTTTACTAATATTTTTATCCTCTAGAAACAGCAGTAGATAGGCAGATCACCTTTCCTTTGTCTCCAGCTCTTAACATTGAAGTGGAACAAAATGGGAAACCGTCCCTGGTTGATTTGAATGAAGAAATGCAGCACATGGATGTAGAGGAATCACAGTGTGAGTTAAATTACAGAGCTGTTGTCCATGACAGTAAAAGGAGTAGTGATCCAAATGCATCCTACTGGGCAAAGATTTCTTTATGGCTTGCAAAAACATGGTTTCAAGAATAATTAAAAATAACCTATAATTCTGCTTTGGCAGTATGCTTTAATTTTCAGCTCATCTTAGTGAACACAGCTGTGCTAATACTTGCCTTCTTATTTTTTAATATCTTGAGATTTGAAATCATGTCATGGTTTTATAATTTTTTTAAATCAAGGTGAATGTAAATAATATTAAATCAAGGTGAATGTAAATAATATGGGAATGAAAAACAGCATAATATATCAGATAACGATTATAGTTCCTTAGCATGATAGCAAATTTTATTTGAACACATTCTAAGTAAGGAATTTTGTGTGGTGCTGTTATATGTAAATGGGATGGTATCTGCTTATTAAATATTACATTTTAAATTACACACTAATTTAAAAGAAAAATGTGTATTTTTCTTTTTAGGTCTTAGATTATGTCCATTTTTAGAAGATCATAAAGAAGACATTCTCTGTGGGCCAGTATGGCTTGCTAGTGGCCTTGATCTGTCGGGGCATGCTGGGATGTTGACATTAACAAGCCCCAAACTTGTTAAAGGTGAAGTAACATGTTTTACAAAAGCAGAATAAATAGTCCCACAGTTGTAAAAGTAGATTTAGAAAAAAGTAACCTGATTTCAGAAAAATAAGATACTGTTTTGGGGGGACTTTTCTTGAATGATTCCATCAGTTTCATGGTAGCTGAGGTAATTTCCTTTCATAAGTGACTATTGTGATGTGAACCTTGAGATCCTTCGTTCTGTGTCTTGAGGGTCTCAGTGCTTTTTGAAAAAGTACAAAGAAGATGAATGCAGTATAACTTAGCATGTTATACAGAATTCTTCCAAATAACCAAACATTATGTTCTGGCATCTTTTCCATCAATTTAGAGTTCTGTGTTTTCAGGGTGTTTGTTGTATATTGTTATGATATCTTCTTTTAAGGGTTTTTTATAGAGGAGTTTTGAAAGTGTTAGATATAATGATGTGTCTTAAACACAAGTTACAATGTTTATTTTATATCTTATGTCTGTAAGATATTAGTTATTGAAGTAGTAAGACATTTATGTCACCTTTGTATCTCACGGGTGAATTAAAAAATTCAAGTGAGACACCTCGATCGTTAAGGTAAAATTGCAGGTGAGTAGGCTGTGGAGATCCTTCTGTAAACCAAGAAAATATCAGACCACCTAAATAACAACTATTTTAATTGTATGCATTCCCTTTATAATGTTTGTCCCCATTCACACACTTCCCTTTAGTTACACAAGCTTGATTGTACTCCCTTGACTACATGTTTTTCATTCATTAAGTTTATGAGACCCTGTGATTTGTTAGGTTACATACTAGGTTATAGTGGTGAGCAAAACTGTATAATAACTATATAATAACATCTCTCATATTGCTGGAAGTGTAAGTTAGTTGTGTTAAATGAGAATGTAAAACTTAAAATCTTATGTGAAAATTAAAATGTTTTCTTTGACAAAATTGTGTGTGTTAGTTGCTCAGTCGCGTCCAACTCTTTGCAACACCATGGACTCCCACCAGGCTCCTCTGTCCATGAGATTGACCAAATTGGGGATAGAGTATATAATTATTTCAAAAGTCTCAATAATGTAAAAGTGTTAGTTTTCCTAGAATTTAGTAGAAGTGACTATTCTTCTCTTCAGGTTCCTAGAACTTTGAACTGGAGGAGATGATTGCCAAATTTTTGTGTATGCATAAAAGGATAATGTGGGCCAGAGACATGTAGAAAAAGAAAACTAAAAAGGAGGGTCTTAAGACATTTTAGAACCTAGAATAGTGCAGCAGTGAGAAGAATGTAACAGTGCAGTGCCAGCACAATAGTCAGGCAGATCAGTGGCAAACAACTAAAGTAGCTTTCATAATCACAGAAGGATTTCATACCTGCTTAGGCAGCAGCTTATGGGTTGCTTATGGGTATGTTAGTTTGAGGGTATTTTTGCAATTAATTTTACATATAGATTGTATGGTATGATTTCAACTTAGTTAAAATATATAAAGCATAAACTAGTGATAATAACTAATATTTATTGAGTGCTTCCTTTTGCCATGTAGCTGGAAGTGTTTTAATTACCTTTGAGGTAGGTACTATTATTATTTTTACTCACTTTTGAAGAAACTGGACCATGGAGAGTTTAATTTGTCACATGGCTAATAAAATGGCAGAACCATAGTCAGACCCAGATAATGGCTCCAAAGCCTGTGCTTTTTTAAGTGTGTGATACTATAATGCTGTGTATGTATGCATGCACATGTGTATGTGTGCTTACCTGCATAAAAGGCCTGGATGGATACACATAATGATAACATCATTATTTTGGGCGATGCCTCAGGGACAGTGTTTTCTGTTTTTCTATAGTTCACAAAATTTCTGTGGTTGAAATGAATAACTTCTTTGGGATAAAACCTGCCAGGTGTCAAAACTTTTTATATTATGCTGTTCATATAACTGCTGTGCTTTTTGTTCTTTTGCTGCCAACATATATGAAGGTTATTTAGCCATATTATATGCAAGCCGTGTAATTTGAAAATTCTGGCCAAGTGTATTTTTCTTTCTGTGGAGTTAATTATTTAGCTTACTCTATGAAGACAAAAAGCAATTTTGCTTTTTGGTGATTGAATAATTTATCCCATTCTGCACCACTCCTCTAGGTATGGCAGGAGGAAAATATCGTTCGTTTTTGATCCATGTCAAGGCAGTGAATGAAAGAGGAACAGATGAGATCTGTAATGGTGGTATACGTCCTGTAGTAAGACTTCCATCCCTAAAACACCAGAGTAACAAGGGATATTCACTTGCTTCACTCTTGGCAAAAGTTGCAGCAGGCAAGGTATGAAACAGTATCATTTTAAACTGTTAACATGCTGGTTTTATTTATTTATTTATTTTTTAATTGAAGGATAATTGCTTTACAGAATTTTGTAGATTATTACCTGCTATCTTAAACATTATAGTTGAGATTTGATACACTCTTGGAAGTAGCATGGCCCATAATTGATTTTTTTAATAGATACATGTTATGTTTGTAGTTTTGCTTTGCAGCAAGTTAAAAGAATATAATGAAGGAGAAAATATTTACATTAACATTAAGCTGTTTTTCTTTTATAAAGTATATTCATTGCGGAGTAATTGCTAGCAGGCACTTGCCTTAATAATTATTTTGGGCCATAATGCTGATTTCCTTGTTTGTAAGAATTTGTTTCTATGCCCTTTACTGGTAACACACCAATTTTTTTTTTTGTAAACATTTAGGAGGCTGCAGGAAGAGAAGTAAGCTGAGAAGTGATTTCAGAGATACATCATAATTTTCATGTTCATTTTCTACAACTAGCTGTATATCATGCAGTTTCATCATACTTGTTTGATCTTGGACTTTCCTGAGCACTAGAGATTTTGTTTCTCTATCATTATTATCCATAAGCAGCAATAGCAATATCAGTAACACTAGCCACCTTATATTTGTATAGTCTTCCAATTTTTCAAGAACTTCTGTGTACTTTATCTGATTTAAGCCCCAAAATAACTCTGACGTAGGCAAAATAGGTGCTATTAACTCCATTTTTTTCATATTTTAAGTGAGGGAGCATTAGAGACTGGGGAGCTGGCATAGCTCATAGAGTAGTAGCTGGGACTGAGACTCAAGACTTTGGCTTGGTAATCTCTATTCACTGAGCAGTGACTTTGTCTCTTCCACTGTTATAATTTTATAACAATGGAGTAAATTAGTCATTTACTGAATATGAGGGTAAAAGCTATCATTTTAATTTGAGATTTATGTTTTGGTAGTCATAGTTCAGTTATATTCTTTTTTTTTATAAACTTAATGGTAAATGACTTTTTGTCTTATTTGTTCATTCAATTACTTATTTTTGTATGTTCAGGAAAAATCCTCTAATGTTAAAAATGAAAATACAAGTGGCACCCGTAAATCTGAAAACCTCCGGGGCTGTGACTTACTTCAAGAAGTCTCAGTCACCATCCGAAGATTTAAGAAAACTTCAATTTCTAAGGAAAGGTAGCCTCATTTTCTTCCACTGTTCTTAAGTAATAGGAGTACAAAGGAAGAATTTCCAGTAAATACATCAGTATCCACAAAATTTTAAAATCCTAACTTTTACTTGAAAACTTTTATTTGCTTTTCATTTTTCTTAAGAACTTACATGAGTGATGGTATATATTGTCTTTTCACTTCATTGGTTCATCCTTGGTGTTCATATAGTGCTAGGTAATTTTTAAAAGTTCTTCCTTTTTTTAAATGGTAATATTCATGATTCCAAATGAAATATTTGATGTCCAACCAGGTTGAAATAGCTTTATTTTTCCCTTTTGATTATTAATGTATTTATGTATATGTGTGTGTGTATACATACACACACACGCACATATATATATATATATATATATATATTTATTTTTGTAGAGTGCAGCGATGTGCCATGTTGCAGTTTTCAGAATTTCATGAGAAGCTTCTCAACACTTTGTGTAGAAAAGCAGATGATGGCCAAATCACAGAACATGCCCAGAGTCTTGTATTGGATATTCTTTGTTGGTTAGCTGGAGTACATTCGAATGGACCTGGAAGGTTAATAAGATTTTATTTGCTACAGATTGCCCTTTGGCTGTTATGATTGGAAGTTCAACATGAGCCTAAACGCCTGCTATTGTTTTGCAGCTCAAAGGAAGGAAATGAAAGCCTGCTTTCAAAAACACGAAAACGTCTCTCAGACATTGTCCGTGTCTGCTTCTTTGAGGCAGGACGAAGCACAGCTCACAAGTGTGCTCGATTTCTAGCCTTGTGCATCAGGTTGGTGATTTTAAGTTGAGAATATACTTTGTAGGTACTCCTGTAGTTTGGCAGATGATACCTTGTGTCTGGGGTCATTTGGTTCTTGTTGAATAAATGTATAATGCAAGTGGGTTTTAAAAACTTAATGAGAATTATTGAGAGCCTAGGAAAAAAGTTTGGGTTTTTTTGGGCAAAATGTCACGTTAAATCTAGTAATAAAAGTATTCAGCTGGGCCTCTCTGCTTATTAGAAGACTGTGAGGAGTTTGGTAAGGGGAGCTCTTCCCTTGCTTTCACTTCCACTGTCCCTGATTGTCTTTGGATTCTTCACCCGAGGCCTTTGTTACTAGTTACGTCAGTTCTCCCAGACTTACTTGTAGCAGTGTGCAGATCATTTTCTCTAAACCCTGAAACTATCTAGGAAATGTTTAAAATTAATAGTCTGTATTGACTGTACCTGCTTTTTAGTTTAAAAAAAGAAAAGAGTGGTTTATTGCATAAGAAAACCGTTATAAAGACCCTTAGTATAATCAGCCCCTACTATCTTTCTGCACGTTTACACGGCTTTGAGGCAGGTTTCTTTCAGTCTGTATGAACACATTTAAAGATTTTTAAGAGTAGTATACCATGTTTAGAATTAATTACCTTGAGTAATGTATTTAAAATTTTTCTTTTAAAATTTTTTTCAGTAATGGCAAGTGCGACCCATGTCAACCTGGATTTGGATCTGTTCTGTTGAAGGCCTTGCTTGATAATATGTCATTTTTACCCGCAGCAGCAACTGGTGGTATGTGAAACTTGCTCAGTCATAAATAACTGTAACTTTAGGAATTATCTCACAGTATGTTTGAGATTGTTTAGTTACTTTCGTTTTTTCTCAATTAGTCTTCATTTTCCTGTAGCTTGTCTGTTTTTTAAGGGGTTTTAAATTGTGATTGGGTAGACAGATACTCTTTTTGATAATACTTTTAAGAAAAAGTTAGTGGGAGATTCACATAAATAATCAGGTCATCTCAATTCATGCATTTTGTGGAGTTCCTTAAGGTAACTGAGTTTGTTTGGTGCTTATGGTAAATCAGCTGTCACAAACTAAAACGTCTGTAAGTGCCAGAGAGATGTCATAAATTACTTAAGTGGTTCATACACGTATTGTGTGTGAATGGTAGAGTCTGTGGCAAATTGGAATTTTCTGAAAGGGACCAGTGAGTTTTTTTTTTTTTACAGCACCTAAAAACTGTGGAAATGCCATTCAAGAATGAATGTAGTTATCAGGTAGGAATTTACTATGAAGGGCTACTGCTTCGCCCTTTACCTAGTGTTATTATTTATTTATTTGGAAGACATTTCTCACAGTCTTTTATTTCATAAATAACCAATCCATTCAGAAAGTTATCTCATATTCCACAAGAATTTGACCTTTGTGGTATACCAGAAAAAAAGCTTGCTCTTAAAGTTAGTTGATGAACGGTTGCTGCTGCTGGTGCTCAGTTGTGTCCCCATGGTCACTTTGTGATCCCTGCCAGGCTCCTCTGTCCGTGGAATTTTCCAGGCAAGAATACTGGGATGGGTTGCCATTTCCTACTCCAGTGGGTCTTCCCAACTGAGAAATTGAACCCATGTCTCTTGTGTCTCCTGCATTGACAGGCGGACACTTTACCACTGTGCCACCTGGGAAGCCTGATACATGGTTATTTTATCAGTATCTTAATTTAGACAAAGAATCTGTGTATATTTACCTGAAGGTATATTGACCAAAACTATAAACTCTTCTGTTACATAGAGTAGAGTGTTTTGGACTCGGTTACTCACTGTGATACTTTCTGGTGTTTAAAACAGTTTCTTGAAGATAGTGTTGGAGGTTGGGTGCTTATATTATGGGGTATACTTAGTACTCAGATATCTCAAGTTCTATAAAAGAGTTAAAATACGTTGTTGTGAACACCTTTTAAGATCACCTTTGGTCTGTATCTAATTGGCAATATAGAATGACTACACTTCATTCACTTGCTAAAGTGTGTTATTTGTAGCTCATTGCCATCTTTTGTTTTTGAAATTTTTAGTACAGAGAGAGTATTTTAGGAAAGATCGAAGGATCTGACATCTCCACGTTCCCTCAGAATCATCTAACTTTACTGAAAATCTAAATGACTAGGTTGACTTTGTACACTTCTCAAAAAATATAATTGTGATCCTTTGTCAGCATCCTCTTAGAGTCCTCCAGGAGTTGGTCCTTTGTAATTTGCCCTTAGAGATTTTCTTTGCAGAAAATCGTTATAGGACAAGAGAACATACTCATAAATGTAAAATCTGGAGTTTTCTTTGTGAAGGAGAAATGAGGAAAAGAAATATTGATTTGTTGTTGTTTTCAGGTTCTGTCTATTGGTATTTCGTCTTACTGAATTATGTTAAAGATGACGATTTGGCTGGGTGCAGCTCTGCATGTGCATCTCTGCTTACTGCTGTGTCCAGACAGTTACAGGACAGGTTAACACCAATGGAGGCTTTGCTTCAGACAAGGTATTTTACCTTTTGAAATGACTAATGGTGGGCCTTTCTGGATATGGTACTACCTTTGCACAGAACTGTTATGATATAAATTTGCTTAAGGTTTTCTTTACCTCTATTTTCTCTGAGAATAATTCCCTTTAACAACTTTGGAAATCCTGGAGATGCTTATTTGGAGGGCTAATTATATTAAAATTCTTTATAAGTCTTGTTTCTTGCTAATGGAAAAAACACTTAAGGTAATTTGTTTCTTCATTGTTAAAGCTTTATAAGGTGAAATTGTGTAAATCACATATTGCCCTTAACTAGTATTCTTTATGTGCCATTTGATTTTCTGAAACTTAAACATAATGAAATAAGAAATATCTAAAGGTTAGATTTGAGTTCTTTTGAAGTAGAGTGTTCTATTTAAAAAGTGACTGTTAAAAAGCAGTCACTTTTATAATCATTTTATTGATTAGAAATCTTGATTTTGATGAAATGTTACTGAAAACCTTTATATCTTCTGCTGAGTCAATGTCATGATTGAGGTAAGGAAAGGGTGCTTGAAAGCCTCTTTTTTTGATGCAGTCTACTGATGAAGGTTCAGTCTTGGTTCATTAGTTACCAGCTTAATTGAAATCACATTTATTGAGTCTCTGAACTATATCTTTTGGAGCATAGGTTTGCAGGGAACACAGTTCAGTTTCAATGAATTTGAGTTAAATCTAGTTAGTGTCTCCTGCCCTGTGTAAAAACTGCTTTGGAAGTGAAGTGAAGTCACTCGGTCGTGTCCGACTCTTTGAGACCCTGTGGACTGTAGCCTACCAGGCTCCTCCGTCCACAGAATTTTCCGGGCAGGAATACTGGAATGAGTTGCCATTTCCTTCTCCAGGAGATCTTCCCTACCCAGGGATTGAACCCGGGTCTCCCTCATTGTAGGCAGACACTTTACTGTCTGAGCCACCAAGGAATTCCTAAAACTAAGTAAATAGATAATTTATCAATTAGATGACTGACAGGAAAATTGCTAGGACCTTGTTTTATCTTTCAGATACGGATTGTATAGTTCACCATTTGATCCAGTCCTCTTTGATTTGGAGATGAGTGGCTCTTCTTGTAAAAATGTGTACAACAGCAGCATTGGTGTCCAGTCTGATGAAATTGATTTGTCAGATGTCCTTTCAGGTAGTAAAATGTTTGATTAAAGGAATTTCTGAATTTTTTATCTTGGGTTTAAAATACCATCGATTTTTAAGAGATGGTCATTATTCCATCCTGTCTTTGGGAACTAAAGGTTTCTGGAACTTAACTTTTGTGTCTGTGAATCGTTAAACTATTCGCTTTGTTTCTCAGCTCCCCCATCAAAAAATATTGACGTTCTTTTTGACAGGGTTGCGAATTTGGGTTTTTTTGTTTGTCTTTTTTTGTGTTTCATTACGTTAGTATGACTTTAATGTTAATAGACTAAAATTTGTTTATTTGTTTTAGTCTTTCCAATTTTATTTGGTGTGCCTTTGCTGTCTGTAAATCAAAGAACATATTATTTCTTGTTACAGAAAATAAAATTAATATATGCTTTTTTAGTAAGCAAAGATGCAGAAAGAAAAAATATTACACGTATTCTTGGATGCACTTCTAAAGCATATACCTTTAGGACTGAATATATAACATTATTTGTATAATCTCTTCAGATGCTAGAATTTGGTGTTTTTCTGTTTTTGTTAGAACAATGAGCACTTTATTTTTTGTTTTCTTCCATCTTATTGAACTTATTACAAGTGTTACTAGTAAACCAAAATGTTAAAAAATTTACTTGTTAACATGATAATTACCATGTTAAATATAAGTAAGTTTGGGGAGTTAGTCTCAGTTTTGTTTAAATTTAGTTATGAATTGTGAAAAAAGCAAAAGAGAAAAATAAAATACAGAAATAAAATGCAAAATATCTCAACTTTAACTTCTCCATTCTCTTAGGTTATTGTTGTTAACAGAATGTTTAGCTATTTAGACTTGTTTGCTATACCTGTTTATGAGTATTTTTAATGAAAGAGATTATATTACACATCTGGTCTTCTTGCTTTTTAATAAATTATTCTGTGTGATGACTTAGGCTCTGATTACCTCATGCCAGTGTGTGTCTAAGTGACATGTCAAATTATGAGTAGACCTAATAGGAGAGGTTAGAACTAGACCTATAGATGCCTCCTGTACACTTTAGGATAGAATGAAATTTGTTACAGAGAAACCATAAGGAGAAGACTATAAAGCTCAGGCCAAGCCAGGGGGTTGGTTAAATACACAAGAGCAGCCATATTTGCTTTAGGATGAATATTCATCTCCATATGAATGTCTCATTTTTTTATTCCTCACCATCAGACCTTCTGCAGCCTTTCCTTTTTCAGTTAATGGCATCTGTGGCACAAAACAGAAATGTGAACTATATCCTCTCTTTCTCATCCTCCACATCGGGGCTGTCATCTGATCCTATCCTCCTTACCACCAACCTGTATTTACAGTTTGCCCATTCTCTTACCTCTCATGATCACAGGATTGTAGTCCAGGTCACAGTCTTGAACCTGGACTGAAAAATAGCTTTCCAACTGGTTATTGTGCATCTGTTCTTGGCTCACTTCTGTTCATACTTTACAATGCAATGACTGCA
Organism: Antilocapra americana; assembly: GCA_007570785.1. NCBI lineage: Eukaryota > Metazoa > Chordata > Mammalia > Artiodactyla > Antilocapridae > Antilocapra > Antilocapra americana. Next base: position 674,259 of record ML664196.1, read on the forward strand.
GTCATTTTTTAATGTAAACCTGATCTGATTATTCTCTCTTCTTAAGATATTTTTCGTGTCTTCCCAAGATTGTACCATCCAAAGTCTCTAATATAGCATAGATGATCTCGTGTGATCTGACTTTTTCCCTTCCCTTGTTAGTTTTCTTTTTATGGTCCTGGGATTCTCAAAGTGTTGTCCATAGGCTCTCTCAGGGTCCCTGAATCCTTTCAGGGAGTCCGTGAAAGGACTCAGGTCAACTGGTTTCCTATCTGCCCTTTTCACTGCATAGCCTTTTGTACTGATTGTGTGAAAGCATGATGGTCTCCCTCATGCACTTAAGAGTCAGAAGCATGATGGTTTTACTTAGAAATATGTTTGCTGAAGTAGTTAAAATCACTAATTTTATTCAATTTTGAATCCAGGAGTACACATCTTTTAAATATTCTGTGATGAAATGGGAAGTGTGCATGAAACACTTCTGCTGCATACTGAAGAGAACCATGGTTGTTTCAAGAAAATGAACTTGTGTAGTTGTTAGAGCTATAAACTTTTGTTGCTTATTTCATGGAATGCCATTTTTATTTGCAAGAATGAGAAACAAAATGTGTTAATTCAGATTTGATTATTTGGCAGGTATTTTCTCAAAAATGAATTTAAAAAGCATGTCAATATCCATCCCATTGATAGTTATTTGTTGCCAACGTTAGAAGTAGAACTTCTAAGCAAAGATTAGAGTTTTGGAAAACTTTTGTCCTCCAAAGAGAGCTTGACAGCTTCTCAATACATAATGACTTTTCTATGGGCTATGATATTAGTTAGTATCATTTTCTGATATTATATAAGGAAGTATATTAACTTTTGGAAGATCTGTATATAGTAATGAACCAGTATTTTCCAAATGGTTGATGCGTGGTGAGTCATCATCATACATGGACAGAAGATTCCTTAAAAGAATAAGATAGGCCAACTAACTTGCAGTAGCAAAGTTTGAGAAGGTCTTTTTCAAGATTTCAGGTACTTTATTGCAATTAATCCTTAACTGGCACTTTTCAATTTTTGAATATTTAATACTTTATTAAAATATTTCTTTTTTTCTAACCATGTATATTCTTTGTCAGAGTTTTTTTCATATATTTCTGCCGAAGCATTATACTGTAGTAGATTGGACCCAGGTAGTCAAATCCAACTTCCTTTGATAAGCCACATATTAATGAGATTTGCAAAAATGTAAGACTTTGCCACCCTTCTTATTTATTTTTGTTTTAGAAGACAGTGATTGTTTTCATCAAAAATGAAAGATTTTATATTTAATCAATTTATTACTATTATGTGAATTAATGTTTAATATATTCTCTTAAAATCTCTACTTTTGTAAATCTTTCTCTATATATAACCAGTATAATTGAAAGCTCAATTTTTGAGTTCTTTTACTTATTTTAAAGATGTGTAGAGGGATTTAGGATTGAGAAATGTTCCTGTAGGCACATTTTTCTTTCAGTTCCTCTAATGTGCCATGTTCCTTTCTATTGAAGAGATTTGACTTGTGTCATTTCTTCTGCCTGCGTTCCTCTGCCTCACTGGAGTAGATGCATAAAAATCTTTTATTCTTCACATGAAACTCTTCACCTCATCATGGAAGTATTTTATTGCCCATTCACTTAGATTGATTTCCCCTTGACTTATTTGTCCCGTGAACTTCTCCTTAGTAAAGTGTAGCACTTTTTATTTTTTAAAGGTTCAGTTGCATAATTATTTGTTTCATATCTGGTAACCTTGAATAGAATATACATTTCATGAAAACTAGGGCCTGTCAATTTTTCTCTTGTATCTCCCATGTCTTCTATTGAATAAATGCTCAGTAAATTATTATTATTATTTTTAACACATGTATCAGGTCCTGTGCTGGGCTCAAATGGACGTTGGAGAATAAGATTTTGATAATTTAGTCTTGCGTTTAATTTATTCCGTCAGGTTTTTTTCTGTGTCTCCATTCTTTCCATCTTCTCTTTCTGTGTTACTTTGTCTGATGAAAGAATTCTATTTAAAAGTATTGTTCTGATTTTAGAAAATTTGACAAGTACGAAAATTACACTTCCCTCTTCCTCTTTGGTACCATATACACTCTTAATTCTTTTGTGTTCTTCCATCCAGTCTTCTGTTGTTTTATGGTTTGCATAGATGTGACCATTTGATTTTTTTTCTTACTGCTACATGTGCTAACTTATTTTTATGGTTATAAAGCACTATCTCTCATTCTAGAATATAATCTTGCTAATATCTTAAGGTATTTCTTTAGTTTTAATTTAGTGTCATTTATACACTTGATATCATAGAATATATTCTGATTTTTTTGCATGCTTGAATTAATCTAAGTAGCTGTCTTATTTTTTTTCTCATTAAAAATATTTATTTTTCTTTTGTTTTCTGTTCCTCATTTAAAATCTAAATCACTTGTTCTAGTTTCCTGTTAATGTGTATGCTTTTTGTTAATGGTTGCTTCTGTACAACTGTGCTTCTAGTACAGAGACTAGTAGTACCTCCTTTTTGTGAGTTTTCTTAATATCATGTCCATTGTTGAAGCCTCGTGTAAAGTTTGTGCATTTATACATCTTTGTAGTTAAAATTGAAGTGGTGGCTATAATTCTCACTGTGACTGTTGCCTTGTTAAGATTTAGTCACACTTTATAAAACTTGTCTCTCTTTTGTATTAGGAAATGGAAAGGTTAGTAGTTGCACAGCTGCTGAAGGTAGTTTCACATCTCTCACTGGACTTCTAGAAGTTGAACCTCTGCACTTTTCTTGTGTGTCAACTAGTGATGGAACAAGAATAGAAAGGGATGATGCAAGTACGTTTACTGGTATGTACCTTCTTTTATTATATACATTTTTATTACATATTTCATGTTGTAATAAAGTGATATATAAGTGTTTACGTATCTGTTTATATTATTTGTAAAAGTCCTTCCTTTACTGTTGTGTGAAATAGAAACTTATTGGTTGGAGGGACATTCTGAGGAAAAATCATAAGTAGTTTCATATCTTTTCTAAGTCTGTTCATGGATTTTTTCCCCTACCTTCTAGAACTCTATGTTAAATCTTTTTGCTTTTATGTGTGTGGAATTTTAGAAACGTTTCAATTTGGAAAATATCAAACATGATAAAAGTAAAGGGAAGAGTACAGTAAACATTTCATTTTCATTATCCATCTGCAGTAGTCATCAATTGTCGGCCAGTCTTGTGTATAGTTTTCACCTCATGGTGTTATTTCTTGCATTTAAAGTTAAAAGTATATTTGTTAGTATCTTTGAGAAGTTTGAGATGAGTGAAGAGGGAAAACTATTTTTTCAGCTAGTTTAAAACAACTTTGGATACATGAACCTGTTATTTTTGTGTTTGAATCTATGGTGGTGGTGATGCTTTAAATGAATGAGTGATGACAACTTATTTATTTTGTACATCTATTTTCCTTTTTTTTTTCTTTATATGTAAGATCTGTGTTTATTTACACATAGTTCTGTCTGGGCACAAATAATTGAAGTTTTTGTAATTAAAAATATCAGAATATGTTTTTATATTTATATTATAGTTCCAGATGTGTTTCTGAATATTGTCTTGAATGAATTCTACTGTTTGTGTTTTTTGTAAGTGAATGTCTTTGTTTTTTCAGAAAGTAAATATAGTTGCTTGAGAAGTCATGAAAGTCATGAAAAATTTAATCTTGCACTTGGGTCCAGAATGGCAACATGTTTTAAAGGGAGCTTAACAGTTGTTTGAGTGCCTTTTTTTTTAATCATATTTCTTGCAATTGTGGAAGTAACCACTAAGTGAAATTCATGGCTTATTTAGCTGAGAGTTTTAATTTAAAAATAAAATTTTATATTTCTTTTACGTGGAGATGCCAGAAGCATCAATATCTACTTATGTTTGTTCTCTTGGACTATTACAGTCATTTTATAGAAACTTACACATTTAGTGTGGTATGAAAACATGCCATAACAAGAAAATAAACTTCCAGAAAACTATTTCGTTTTGTTTTGCTGCTGCTAAGTCACTTCTGTTGTGTCCGACTCTGTGCAGCCCCATAGACGGCAGCCCACCAGGCTCCCCCGTCCCTGGGATTCTCCAGGCAAGAACACTGGAGTGGGTTGCCATTGTCTTCTCCAATGCATGAAAGTGAAAAGTGAAAGTGAAGTTGCTCGGTTGTGTCCGACTCCTAGCGACCCCATGGACTGCAGCCCACCAGGCTCCTCTGTCCATGGGATTTTCCAGGCAAGGGTACTGGAGTGGGGTGCCATTGCCTCCTCCGAGTTTTGTTTTATTTATTGATTGATTGGCTGTGGAATCTTAGTTCCCCGACCAGGGAATCAAACCCATGCCCTGCACAGTGGAAGCACAGAATCTTAACCATAGGACCACCAGGGAGTCTGAGAACTCTTTAGTGTTTTAAATCAGACTTTTTTCTTTGGAACTGTCATGAAATAATTTTTTTTTGTATTTTAAGAAAATTAATGTATTTGGATAAGTAATATTTTCAGAAGGTTTGAAATTTAAAACAAAAGATCTGATTTGAAAAAAGTATTCTTTCACATTCCTACCCATTTCTTCTGCAAAACAAACGATAGGACCAGTTTCTTGTAGTCCCAGAGGTAGTCTATGCTTTTATAAGAATTCAACTTTGTACTGCACTCAGATTGAAATTGTTTTTATTAAATTTTAAGACAGAGTCCTGAGTTGTGATCATAAGGTGCTAGAAAGATGAGTGTAGTCTCTTCTGTCTCCTTTTATTTTGAAACATGTTAATTGTGAAATGCAATACTCATACAGAAAAGTGCAGTAAACAGTTGTATAGGGAAGCAGTTTATCACAGCACAAACCGCCCATATGACTACCAGGTCAAGAAACAACATTTCCAGTACTTTAAAAACAGATTTCTTTATGCCCACTTCAGTTTATTTTTCCCTCACTCTCTGAGGAAGGTAAACATTGTCCTAACTTTTTTAGAGTAATCATTTCTAGCTTTTTATATAACCTCTTAGCTCGGCTTCCTTGGTGGCTCAGGCAGTGAAGAATCTGCCCGCAGTGCGGGAGACCTGGGTTTGATCCCTGAGTCGGGAAGATCCCCTGAAGAAGGAAATGGCAACCCACTCCAGTGTTCTTATCTGAGAAATCCCATGTTCTGAAGAGCCTGGTTGGTTGCAGAGTCAGACATAGCTGAGCAGCTAACTTTCACTTTCATAACTTCTTAGCTACGTGTTCCTAAACACTGGTTGAGTAAGGTCTGTGTAGTATAGAATTGTATTCGTGTAGTTCTGGTCAGCCGTTGAAGTTCTGTGTTATGATTGTTAAATTCAACCATCATGTTTAGTCTGTGCTTGGTGAGGTGCACTCTGTATATCCATTTGGATATACAGTTTGCTAATTGTGTTCTTCAAATTCTCTCTTTATTGATTATTTTATCTGTTTCTTTCTTTTTTTTTTTTTGAGTTAATAAGATCACCATGTTAAATTCTTGTCCTTATACTTGTGGATTTGTCTGTTTTGGTTTTAACAGTTTTTCTTTTATGCATTTTGAAGCTACCATACAAATTTAGAATGGTTGTATCTTTCTTATGAATTGATCTTTTATTGTTAGGTATTATCTCTGTCTAGCATTGATTTTCCTAAAATTACTTCTTTTGATTTTCTCTACCAGTCATCAGCTTTCTTTAGGTTACTATTTGTATGTATGTATTTTTACTTTTCAGAATCTCCTTATTTTAGATATGTCTTTTATAAGCGGAATGTACTTACCTTTTTTATCTCGTTTCTTTCAATTGGAGTATTTAGCTTATTTACGTTTAATATAATTACTAATATCTTTGTATTCAAGTCTACCATGTATTTTGTACATTCTGTTAGATTTCTCATCTTGCCTATTAAATGTTTCTTTTTTCCCCTTTGTTTCCATTTTATTGGTGACTCTATTTTTATTGAGCTATTTTTCTCCTTTTTATTATTTTTAGCAGTTATCCCAGAGAGCATAATATACATGTATCCTTGACATCCAGAAATCCAGTTACTTTTTTTCCCATACAGTGCAAATATATTGAACATCATTTAAACACTTTTCTAAGTTATATGGCAATGTGACTTCATACCTTAATTTTATATTATTTTAATTCTCGTGGTTATTGTTATAATTTTTGTATTCAGTATTCATTTGGATTTATCTCACAATTCCATTTTAATTTCTCTTTATTTTTTTTTTGCTTCTGTAGTAGCAGTATGACATTTTTCTTGGATTGTTTGTCTTTTATGTATTTCTTGTCATTCAGCTTATTTTCCTTTTAATATTATTTGGGCATTAGATTTTAAAGTCAGTAGAAGGCTGAAGTATATGTGGTTAATATTGAAAGTCATTTAAATTATCCCAGAAGTACAAGGAGAACATAAATGCTTCAGTAAGTCTAATAATTTTCCCTCTAGAGTTGGAATGAACTGCTATTGCTTTGGTGGAATAGTTGGTTGAGCCACAGATTTTATTTTGGGGCACACAGCTTATAAGAGATATGATTGCTTTTTCTTTGACCAAACTTATATAGTTGAATTTGTGCATGGTATATGAGGTATCCGATTGCTTCACTATAGTGATCTTTTTTTTTAATAGAGGAATTTTTTATTGTAAGAGGCTATGCACAGTTTTGTTGTTATTTCTATCTTGTGATTATAACTTAGTTTTTTTTTTTTTCTCCCTTTTATTGTTTTTGCCATACAATGCCATGATATCACTATGGGTTTACATATGCTCCCCCTCCAGAAACCCCTCCCTCTCCCCTTCCTCCTCCCTCACCCCGGGAAATCTCGATGCACCAGCCCCAAGAATCAATCCTGGGCTGGCGATTGATTAGACATATGATAATTAACATGTTTCAATGCCATTCTCCCATATCATCCCACCCTTTCCCTCGTCCACAGAGTCCACGAGTCTATTCTATACATCTGCGTTCCTTTTGCTGTCTCTCATGTTGGGTTCTCGTTACTGTCTTTCTAAATTCCATATATATGTGTTAATATACTGTATTGTTGTTTTTGCTTCTGGCTTACTTCACTCTGGATAATGGGCTCCAGTTCGGTCCATTTGAGTAGAATTGATTCAAATGAATTTTTTTTTAATGCTGAGTAATATTCCATTGTGTATATGTACCACAGCTTTCTTATCCATTCGTCAGTTGATGGGCATCTAGGCTGCTTCCATGTCCTGGCTATTGTAAACAATGCAGCGATGAACATTGGGGTACCCGTGGCTCTTTCAATTCTGGTTTCCTCGGTGTGTATGCCCAGCAGTGGGATTGCTGGGTCATATGGCAGGACTATTTGCAGCTTTTTAAGGAACCTCCATACTGTTTTCCATAGTGGCTGTACTAGTTTGCATTCCCACCAACAGTGTAGGAGAGTTCCCTTTTCTCCACATCCTCTCCAGCATTTATTGCTTGTAGATTATAACTTAGTTTTAAAAAAACAGTTTATTTGAATTCTGGCATAACATATTCATTGTTAAATGTCAAGATATGCTGTTAGATTACCTCTCCTCTCCTACTTTTCAAATATTTATGAGTAAATTACTTCCCTCAATTTTACTTATTTATATTTATTGGGATATGATTGATTTAAAATGTCATGTTAATTTTTGCTGTGTGCCTCCCTCAGTTTTAGATACGTTACCTGTGAAATAGGGTAACAATATTACCTACTCCTGGGCCATTGCAAAGTTTAAATGAGTTAAGTTCCTTACAGTATATTTGATTTCACATGGCTCTTAATTCTAACCCTAGTTCTCCCACAAGGTTAGCCCCACAGGGTAACTTGTACATTTCTGATTATTGTAGCAGTTGTGTTTCCTCCATATAAGAGAGTCTTTCTCTTTCTGACTTATTTCACTTAATGTAATAATTTCCAAGTTCATCCTTGTTGCTGCAGATGGCATTATTTCATTCTTTTTCGTGGCTGAGTAGTATTCCATTATGTATGTATACCACATCTTTACCCCTTCATCTTTTGATGGGCATTTAGGTTGCTTCCTTGACTTGGCTATTATAAATTGTGCAGCAGTGAACATTGAGGTACATGTATGTTTTTTTTTGAGTTAGAGCTTTCTCTGGATATATGCCCAGGAGTGGGATTGCTGAATCATACGGAAATTCTATTTTTACTTTTTTAAGGAACCTACATACTTTTTTCCATAGTGGCTGCATCAACTTACATTCCCACCAGCAGCAAAGGTGGGTTTCCTTTTCTCCACCCTCTCTCCAGCATTTGTTACTTGTAGACTTTTTAATTTGGCCATTCTGACCAGTGTAAGGCAATACCTAGTTGTAGTTTTGTTTTACACTTCTCTTAATAATTAGTGGTATTGAGCATCTTTTCACATGTCTATTGGCCCTCTGTATGTCTTCTTTTATTTAAGTCTTCTGCCCATTTTTCAGTTGGGCTGTTTGTTTTTTTATTATTAGGTTGTATAAACTATTTGTGTGTTTTGGCTATTAAGCCTTTATTAATGATTTTCCCAAAGATTTTCTCCCAGTCCATACGTTGACTTTTTGTTTTGTTTATAGTATTCTTTGCTCTGCCTGTAAGTTTGATTAGATCCCATTTGTTGATTTTTGCTTTTGTTTCTATTGCCTTGGGAGACTGACCTAAGAAAACATTGGTGTGATTTATGTCTGTTTATCTATAGAATGTTTTGCCTGTGTTCTCTTATGGTGTTCTGTCTTATATTTAAGACTTTAAGCCATTTTGAGTTTATTTTTGTGTATTGTGTGAGGGTGTGTTCTGACTTCACTGATTTACATGTGACTGTCCAGCTTTCCCAGTTCAACTTGCCGAAGAGACTCTTTTCTCCATTGTATGTATGTTCTCGCCTCTCTTATCGAAGATTGTGTGAGTTTATGAAATTAAATTTTTATCTCAGCTTTTCTCAAAATGTTTTACACAGACACTGGTAAATATTTAATATGAAAAAAGTTCTTTTATACTACATATTTGAATAACATTGAAAAGGGGAGTAAAAATATTTTAAACTTGTGTAATTTTATAGATGTTTAAAAATGGTATTGTTCATGGGTAAGCAGTGTGTGCCAGACGTATTTGTGCATAGGACATGTTTCTCTTCCTGTTAGTGTTCTGAGGAAACACTGCTTTACATATTGTATGTGGGCCAGATTCTCTTTTTAGGTTGTGCTGTAAAATGTGGAAATTGGTGTCATCAGTCTTGTTAAACTATGTTCTTATAATTGAAAGTTTTTCTTTCTTTTTTTTTTAGCTTTTTAGGGGAGGAAGAAGAAAGTGTTGTTTCTGTAGGAAATCTTAGTAAAGCAAAAATCAGTTTATTTTTCATGCTCAAACTGTATAAGATTATTGTTTTGTATTTTCATTTTAGCCATATTAAATGATATGTCTTCAGGCTAAAAATATTTTTAAACTTAAAAATATACTAATTTTCTTTGATTAAGAAGTCATTCTTGGATCCCGTATATTTGAATACTATTACTATCAATATACTTTTACCATTAAGATTTCCTCTCAAGATTTTTATTTTTTAAACGAAAATTAACTGTTGTTGAGTGTTGAAGTAGTGTGCTTTTGTACATGTTTCTCTGTGAGCCTTTTCTTTATCCTGTTTTTCCCCCTTTGTCTTATGCCAGTGAGTTCCTTCGGGGTTACTCCTGCAGTAGGTGGACTATCATCTGGGACAGTTGGGGAAGCTTCGACAGCCCTGAGTTCAGCAGCCCAGGTAGCTTTGCAGTCTCTCTCTCATGCAATGGCTTCAGCCGAGCAACAGCTACAGGTGCTGCAAGAGAAACAGCAGCAGCTTTTGAAGCTTCAGCAACAGGTTGGAGGCTATTTGGCTCTTTGTTCATGCTGTCTCTAAACTTCAAAAGCTGAAAAAGTACTGTAAAAATGACTGTTATTTTCATAAAGGAAATTAGGTTGACTGATCTGAGGTTACCATTTTCTGCAAAAATTGAGGTAACATCTTCATGATATACTTAAATTTTTAAAAATTATATAACCGCATTTTATATTATATATCTTCAGGAATATAATTGATCTTTGTAATCTTTAAAATCCATTGTTTATTCTGTTTATAAATATTCTTGTAAAATGTATTAACAGCTACTATTTTTATGGATTATAAGACCTAAAATAACATTTAAAGACGCTGAATGAATGTAAATTAAAATTTAGTAATAATAGCAGATGTTTTGGAGATTTTGTTGTGGACTGTACAATTCCTAGTGACAGATTGTGTCAGGCTAGGCAACATGAGAATCCACTTCCTGTTAATATTTTGTTTTGAGAAGAATTTTGTTTCCTTATTTACGTTTAATTGTTCTGCTTCTTTTCCACCTTTGCTTTGAGATAGTCCTACGCCCAAATACTCAGGAAATTTAATATTAGATTTTTAAGGGCGTATATATGCAGAATAGAAATACTCCATTCATATTGAGTCCATTTTTTTTGCTTAATTTCATTTTTATCGCACTAGGATCCAGTTAATCATATTTATTTTCATAATATATACCATATAGTATTCCCCACAGTTTAGGTAGGCAGGATTAGTCTATATTTGTTGCTTTTACTTCTTTTACAGAAAGCAAAGCTGGAAGCCAAGTTACATCAGACAACAGCTGCAGCAGCTGCAGCAGCATCCGCAGCATCAGCAGTAGGTCCTGTTCACAACTCTGTGCCTTCCAACCCAGTGGCAGCCCCTGGATTCTTCATTCATCCATCTGATGTTATTCCACCCACTCCAAAAACAACACCACTTTTTATGACTCCACCACTCACCCCACCCAATGAAGCAGTTTCCGTTGTGATTAATGCTGAACTTGCACAGCTTTTCCCAGGCTCAGTTATTGACCCCCCAACAGTCAATCTTGCTGCACATAACAAAAATTCCAACAAGTCCAGAATGGTAAATTGCTATATTTTAAATAGGTGTTTGCTTAGACATTTAAAAATATTTTGATGTATACGCTAACTTTAGAAGGCAAATTCAGCTGTTAATATCAAATTAGATTATTTTATAAAATATTGCAGAATATTTATCAGGAAATGAGACTTAGTAACTTCATTTTATGGTTATTAGTTTTTATAGAGCAAGAGTGATATAAATATAGAGTTATACTTTTTTCTTTTCTAGAATCCGCTTGGTTCTGGTCTAGCCCTTGCAATTTCTCATGCTTCACATTTTCTTCAACCTCCACCTCACCAGTCCATTATTATAGAGAGAATGCATTCAGGTAATCTTTGATTTTCTTAAAATATATATTTTTTTGCTTTGTCTGTTGGTTCTCAGAAGACAGTATTTTGTAGTTTGATTTTCCTGTGCAAGTAAATCACATCTGCTCTTGGGAAAGTGCTTTTTACCAAGAGTAAGCATTACATTAAGACTCAAGCTTTGTACTGATGAAGGTGAATGGAAGTGTGCTGCTGAGTAGTTTCATTCATTCTGTCCAAACAGTGGGTTTGATCTGTATAAGAATCTCACCTCTTGGGCTATAGTTGGCATAAATATCTGCCTCCATTTTAGGTGCTCAGTTACAATTACACTAAAAATTATGCTTAAAGAGGTATTTCTAAGGCTAGTATTAGTCTCACGGTTCTAATCTTGGAACCATTTTTTTGAGAATAGCTAGCTGACAGAGTTACTGCTAATGATAGTAACTGAGTAGGAGTAACATTTCATGGTCTCTGGATAACTAAGGTTTTACTTAGGCCTCTACCATGCTTATGTTGCTAGAGACCTATGATCAAGATAGGTGCTTTCAGTTAGATCATGTTTACTAATACTAATATTTCCCTTATTATCCTTACCAGCTGTTATTTCTGGGCTTGAGCAGCAACAGAACTTAACAACATCCTTGTTGTGGTTTTTCTTTTTTTAAGCTAATTTATTTATTATAGTTGGAGGCTAATTATAGGATCGTGGTGGTTTTTCCATACATTGGGATGAATTAGCCACGGGTGTAAGTAATGTGTATGTAGTGAGTACTGTATTAGTTTCACTATATGAAGAGTTAAACCATATTTGCTTTATTGCAGTGGTTTGTTTCCTCTTTGGAAGAGTTTTCTAACAATGTTAACAGTGTTTTCTGCCCAACTAGCCATTCATTGGTAGCAGCATTAGTGTTTGTGGCATTTAGAGTGAAATTTATCATCCAGTCTTAATGCATCCAGTATTATGAAGTGTTAGCAGTTGTTTACACTATGATTTGGTTTTTCATATATTGGGTCGACGAAGGCATGTTAGCCCCCTAAAAGGGAGAATTATGGTTTTTATTGAGTAGTCTTACCTGTTTAGGAAAAATGACTGATAACTCCCTGGTTTTCAATAAAATGGCTCTGTGGAGATATCACTAGTTCTATTAGTTAAATTTAGTTGGATTCCTTCACCATATAGTGTAACTAGTAAGATTACTATCTGGCCCCGAACCCAATAAAGAAGAAAAATAATTAGGATTTTTATTAGTGATTCTGCCTACTGTTTCAGTAATTGACCTTATTCCTGAAATGTGTGTGAGATGCAAATGTGCTCTCCTCTCAGATTATTGTTGCCTTTCGTTAGTATGAGCTCACACAGAGAAGACATGCTGCCTCTTCAGTGTGGCCCTTAGTAGTAAGTCTTCGGCTTCATCTGGTACTGAGCTGAAGAGACAGTGATGTGTCAGTGTGGGAGGGAAACACTATTTGAGATAAGCTTTGTCTGTCTCCATTGGAGGGCCTTAGTAAGAGATTTTTTAGTGTGGTGGTGATGACTGCATGTGGTTTAAGCCTTACACTTTTCCTTTACATCTTAACCCCAATGTCAGATGCAGCTCCAAAAGATGTTAAACAGGGCTTAAAAAACAAAAATCAAATAATAAAATTTGGCATCATTAATACATTTAGTTTTAAAATTAGAAGAGAAAAAGACCAAATGACTGGAAGAAGAACAGATAGGTAGTTTATTGAGTTCATCTATATTCTGTTTTTGCTGATTTACCTTTTTTGATTTTAAAGTTTTAAAATAAGCTTATGTGTAGAGTTGATTGCCTTTTTTAAATTAAATCTTGGAGTTTAAACTAATACAGATGGAAATTTTAGACAGTTTTTTAATGAGAATTTATAACTTGTTTGTAGTTTAGTAAGTTGATTTTATATTTTAAGATAAATGTTCCAAATTGTTTCTGAGTGTATCTTGTGGTTAATTGTTTTGGTCTTTTATGTCAGCTGTTGCTCTCTCTCTCTCTCATAGGAGCAAGGAGATTTGTGACCTTGGATTTTGGCAGAGCAATACTATTGACAGACATATTGATTCCCACTTGCGGAGACTTGGCCTCCTTGTCAATTGACATTTGGACATTAGGAGAAGAGGTCGATGGGAGGCGACTGGTAGTGGCAACTGATATTAGCACCCATTCACTAATTCTTCATGATTTGATACCACCTCCAGTTTGCAGATTCATGAAGGTAAAGAACTTCAAGAAGATAAATTGATATACTCTCTCTGTTTCTGATAAGTTATGAAAAATATTCAGACATAATTTAAAAGTATCCTTTTAAATTATATGTATAAGTTAATCACTTTGCTGTGCGGCAGAAATGAACACAATATTGTAGATCAACTGTACTTTAATAAAAAATGTATCTTTTTATAATTTATAAAAAATACATAATTCAGATTTTTATTGTTGTAGATGAGTAGGTATGTATATTTATAAGTTTTCATTTCAGATCACTGTCATTGGACGTTATGGAAGTACCAATGCCAGAGCTAAAATCCCATTAGGATTTTACTATGGTCATACCTATATCTTGCCTTGGGAGAGTGAACTGAAATTAATGCATGATCCTCTGAGGGGAGAGGGAGAATCTGCAAACCAACCAGAAATTGACCAGCATTTAGCAATGATGGTTGCTCTACAGGAGGATATACAGTGCAGGTTAGTAGAAAGTTGGTGTATATTTTAATCTTATTGAAGCTGTATATTTTGTATAATGTCTTGCATATACTTGGTCAAGAAATGCCTTTTCATAAGTGTATAGAGAAGGGCAAAAAACAGGACACTAGCATGTTGTAATGTTTAATGCATTAATATGATTAAATAATTGGTTCTTTTTTTCCCTACTTACCAATTGATTAATTCTTTCTAATGGTTGTATGTTAGCTTGTTTTAGAAATTTAATTTTTAGTGTGTATTCATAAATGTATTTTAAAGAGAACATTGCGAGAATTATTTTGTTCATTTATTTTTTGCTTATAGGTATAACTTAGCTTGTCATCGACTGGAAACTCTTTTGCAAAGTATTGATCTTCCTCCTCTCAACAGTGCTAACAACGCACAGTACTTTTTGCGAAAGCCAGACAAGGCAGTTGAGGAGGACAGTCGAGTTTTTTCTGCATATCAGGACTGTATCCAGCTACAGCTTCAACTAAATTTGGCTCATAATGCAGTGCAGAGGCTCAAAGTAGCTCTTGGTGCAAGTAGGAAGATGTTGAGTGAAACATCAGACCCAAAAGATTTAATTCAGACGTCTTCCACAGAGCAGTTACGTACCATCATCAGATATTTATTGGACACTTTACTCAGCCTTCTTCACTCTTCCAATGGTTTGTATTTAGCTTGAGTACTTAAAAAGGCTGGAAATACATTTGATATGATTTTGTATGTTTTAATGTATTAATATTTACTGGGTACTGTTTATTTTGATATCCTTTCTGATATGTTTTGAAATGTGTTTTTAGGTTGATTCATTTTTTCCCTTATTTTTATTTGTTTTCCTTAAATAGATCTGTGATTAATTTTTTCTTCAGTTTCAGCTATTGATCCACATCATTGTGTTAACTGGCAAAATAATAATTAGTATTTGAAAATTCAACACTGAAAGCTATCAATAAGTTGCTAATCTAACAGAACTGTCAGTTTCTAGCCAGGAGCTATTTTTGATCATTACATATGGTTGTGACCCTTTGTACCCAAATATACACATGTGCGCACATGCGCACACACACAGACACACACACACACAGCTATCGATTCACCCAACTCCACATAGGAGAAGTATCATTGATGTAAGAGCTAATTTTTTCCCAAATATTTAGCAACTAAAATTCTACATATAAGAAATAAGCAGGAAGATAAATAGACCAAATTTTGCTGGTAAGGAGGAAAGCCTATCTGGGAATGCTGATTTTGATCCTACAGCATACTCTTAAATAGGAAATTTTACTGTCTTCTTTCTTGTAATAGGACACTCTGTTCCTGCAGTTTTGCAGAGTACGTTCCATGCCCAGGCCTGTGAAGAGCTTTTTAAACACCTGTGCATCAGTGGAACCCCAAAGATACGGTTGCATACTGGTCTTCTACTTGTTCAGCTGTGTGGTGGTGAAAGATGGTGGGGCCAGTTTCTTTCTAATGTTCTTCAGGAATTGTACAATTCCGAGCAGCTTCTCATCTTTCCACAGGATAGGTAGGTCAGAAAATGCTGGAATAATATGTTATTAGTGATTTATTCCCACAGTGTTCAAATTGGAAATGTTGTATATGTGGGTACTGAGTGTGGAAAAATTAAGCATATTTTTTCAGAGTTTGAGCAATGCCTGGTGAGGGACATATTGAAGAAGATTCTACATGATGTAACTGAACCATATTCTTTAGTTTCCTAACTGAATCTATGGAGTTTATTGATTTGTGTTTACAAGTATTTCCTATCATATTCTATTACTATATGTGTTAAATGTATTTTTTTGAGTCTGTGATAATGTTGTCTCTACCTGATTTCTTGTGGATAAAATTAGAAAATGTAAGCAAATAGCTGAAAAATAGTTATTTTTAACATTGTGCTTCCAAATATAAATCTTACTAATAACCAAATAGTCCATCATTACTCTCTTAAATTACAGTGTGAATTATTTTGAATATGAACAGTTAAATTGATTCATACTGTTTTATTTTGTATCTTTTTTTTTAGGGTCTTCATGTTACTTTCCTGCATTGGTCAGAGATCACTTAGTAATAGTGGAGTATTAGAAAGCTTACTTAATCTGTTGGATAACTTACTGTCACCTCTTCAGCCACAGTTACCCATGCATAGGAGGACAGAAGGTATTATTTAAATTAGTGTTCTTCAGTAAAAACATAAGACTTCTCTGTAAATACTGTTTTTGTAACTATGTACTCTGAAATATTTTCATATTAATTTTGCTGCACATTTTGTTGATATTTTTGTGATACAGACTTTAGAATGACGAGCCTTCATGTGATTGACTGCCATGTGGTTACTGCTTTTTCAATGTGTTACCTTTTCTTTATGTGAATTTTGAACTTGGAAATTATTGTGTATGTCGTTTTCATACTATCATGACTAAAATCAGGCTCTTATGTTGAGTTTTTAGGCAGTGCTGCTGTTCTGTTTATTGATAATGAGCTTCATTTAAGCAAGAAAATTGTTACTGGAATAAAAACTCTGAAACATAGGGTAAAACTATATGACTTGTAAATTGAGAGCTTTTTAAAAAAACTTCAGCCTCCTTTAAGTCTAAGAATAGCTTCTTATACCTTATTTTCTGTAAGTTACTGCCTGTTAGATTCAAATTATGTATATGAATCTGTTTTTGTACCATGAAAGGTGTGTTAACTCTTCCATTAGAATTGATGTGTTACTCAATTTGTGGCCTCAGATTTCAATTTTGAGGCTTACCATAAATAAATATTAGTGCCGATAATTATCTGGTGTATTTTCAGTTATAAAATATCTTAGTTTTATAATTATTTTACCAAACTTCATTAGGATTCACAGGGTCACGTGACTGCTTTCCCCCCTCGTCTCTATGCAGGAGTACTAGATATTCCCATGATCAGCTGGGTTGTTATGCTCGTGTCCAGGTTGCTGGATTATGTGGCAACTGTAGAAGATGAAGCAGCAGCTGCAAAGAAACCTTTGAATGGTAAAGACAGGGAGAGGTTTATGACAGGTATCAGAAGTTTATGATAATCTGCTGGTGGGGATTTTGAATGACTATACCATTTTTCCAGAACTGACCAGCTATATGTAATTTGTGTAAGATATTAGCTGACTTTACCAGGAATAACATACATATAAGTGAAGTTAATGAGATGGAAGTCTATGAAGGGTTATTGTAGTTTTATGGTATTTAGTATGTCATTCCATTTACTGTTATAAAATATTTCTGATAATTAACTGCAAATAACTTTTATGCTAAGATACACAAATTCCTAGATTTTTGTGGTTGTAATCTCCATAAGCTTGAAGCACAGAAAATTTTTTAAATGAAAGGAAATCAAAGTGTAAGATAAATTATTTTCTTCTTGTTTTCCAAGTTAATAAGACTTTATGAAGCAACTACATATCATGTGTAAATATAGATAAGAATTTCCATAAAATTTGGAATTTTAAAGAATTATTAGGATTATACTATTAAAGGGCTGTTGAGATGTTTTATACGTAAATCAGTTGTTTATGATACGCATTGTTTGAAAATAGGGCAGGAAATTCTTTTCATGCACAAGGATTTAAACCGTGCTGTATATTAATATCTGTAGGTCACTACGCAGTTAGAGACCCTAGGCGTAAGACACAAATGCAGCTGCGTGTGAGCTGGAACGTAACAGATAGTATGTGAAGCCTTAGTTTTATTCATAGCATTCAGCATTATGGAAACACGTTGGTGAAAGACAAGTTTTTAAGCCCTGAAGAATTAAAACTGACTTGACAAAAGGAAAATAAGAGAGCAGGAAAAGCTGTCATTAGATTAAGCAGATATGAAAAAAATCATTGAGGATTAGTGACATGTGGGATTAAGCCTCGGCTGAACAGAATGATCAGTATGGGACAGTCTGGACACATTTCAGAATGAGAAGAAGCAGAGCTATACATCACGTGTTTTAACTATTCAGTCTTATTTTTTGCAATCATTAAATTAGATTATTAAGTATCCTTTTTTTTTTGGATACCTGTGCAAAAGCATATAGAGTTTGAAATAGGGAATAGTGAGCATTTTGTTGTTGTTTCATTTGAGTAGTATTGTACAAAGATTAATCTTAAACAGTTGTGAAAAAAGTTGACTATTACCTTAATGGAAAGATTGAAGGAACAGAGAACTCTGGTCTTAAAGTGACTTAGGGTCTAGGTTAACTCCTATAAGATCACATATTCTTAGCAGTTTCTTTACAATGGTTTTCTTAATTTTTTTCAAAAGCTGCTTTGTTGTGATTGACACAGTTATCATTTTATATTTTCTGGGTATGAATAGTACTTTAAATCATATTTATCATAATTATTAATACAACTTTTCCTTGCTCTGTAGGTAACCAGTGGAGTTTTATTAACAATAATCTGCACACCCAGAACATAAGTAGGTCTTCCAAAGGCAGCAGTAGCCTTGATAGATTATATTCCAGAAAAATAAGAAAGCAGCTAGTTCATCATAAACAGGTAATTTTCGATATTTTTTTGCTTGGGTTGTTTTAGTGTTTGAGACATTGTATGAGATAGACTTTGCATCAGACCTTAGGTATGATATTCAGTGAACTACTTAATTTAGGGCAAGTATTTGACATTTTTGAGACTGAGTTTCTCTTTTTGTAAGATGCCAACAATACATAGTTCCCAGATTTTTGCCAAGTTCTTTTAAACTGTCTACCTCCTCACATTTCTGACACTACTCTTCTGAGTGCAGCCATCATTTGCCTAGTCAGAAAACGTATCTGCCTTTGTTTTCTCAATCCAGTTCATTTTTCATGCTGCCCATAGAGAGTTCTTTTAGATATAAACCTGATCATATCACTTCACCTCTAAATTGTTAGTGGTTTCCAGGTGATCTTTGATGGTAAAACTCCTTAATATGGCTTTAGCATATCTATCATCTGCCTGTCTAACTTCTAGATTTGAAATTTGGCATAGCCACATTGAATTTGAGTTCCTGGACCACCTGCACCCAGTTTTCTTATCCAAGATGTATTTTAATAAGTGTTTATTCCCCCATCCCTTCCTCTCTCCCTGCCAAACATTTAATTTACTATTTTGCTTGGATAATTGAACTTTTCAGAAATTAGTTCATATTCACTTCCTCAAGGAGATCTTCCCTGGTTTCTAAATTCAGTTCAGTTCAGGCGTTCAGTCGTGTCCGACTCTTTGCAACCCCATGAACCGCAGCACGCCAGGCCTCCCTGTCCATCACCAGCTCCCGGAGTCTACCCAAACCCATGTTCATCGAGTCGGTGATGCCATCCAGCCATCTCATCCTCTGTCATCCCCTTCTCCTCCTGCCCCCAATCCTTCCCAGCATCAGGATCTTTTCCAATGAGTCAGCTCTTTGTACGAGGTGGCCAGAGTACTGGAGCTTCAGCTTCAACATCAATCTTTCCAGTGAACACCCAGGACTGATCTCCTTTAGGATGGACTGGTTGGATCTCCTTGCAGTCCAGTGGACTCTCAAGAGTCTTCGCCAAAATCCCAGTTGAAAAGCATGAATTCTTTGGGATTCAGCTTTCTTTATAGTCCAACTCTCACATCCATACATGCCCACTGGAAAAATGACAGCCTTGACTAGACGAACCTTTGTTGGCAAAGTAATGTCTCTGCTTTTTAATATGCTGTCTAGGTTGGTCATAACCTTCCTTCCAAGGAGTAAGCGTCTTTTAATTTCATGGCTGCAGTCACCATCTGCAGTGATTTTGGAGCCCAAAAAAAGAAAGTCAGCCACTATTTCCCCATCTATTTGCCATGAAGTGATGGGACCAGATGCCTTGATCTTAGTTTTCTGAATGTTGAGCTTTAAGCCAACTTTTTCACTCTCCTCTTTCACTTTCATCAAGAGGCTTTTTAGTTCCTCTTTACTTTCTGCCATAAGGATGTTGTCATCTGCATATCTGAGGTTATTGATATTTCTCCCGGCAATCTTGATTCCAGCTTGTGTTTCCTCCAGCCCAGCGTTTCTCATGATGTACTCTGCATATAAGTTAAATAAGCAGGGTGACAATAAACAGCCTTGACGTACTCCTGTACCTATTTGGAACCAGTCTTTTTTCCATGTCCAGTTCTAGGATCCCATAAAATATCCCTATGTGTCCTGTATTTTCCCTTTCGTTATATTTATTGTATTCTCCTATTGAGATTCTTTTGTTAATCTGAGTTTATAGCTGATGTCAGATTCTCATATGCCAGTACTTTATTATAGTTATACTTTAAAATGCATCTTCCTCTCTATCTTACAGTATATATAGAAATGTATCCTGTATCTTTAATATCCAGTATGGAGCCTAGTATGTCTCTTAAAAATATTTGTATAATTGATTTAAGATGAAAGAGTAAGAAAGTGAAGGCACTCAGTCGTGTCTGACTCTTTGAGACCCCATGGACTGTAGCTTGCCATGGCCCTCCATCCATGGGATTTTTCAGGCAGGAGTACTGGAGTGAGGTTGCCATTTCTTTCTTCAGGGGATCTTCCAACCTTGGAATCGAACCTGGGTCTCCCACACTGCAGGCAGACTCTGCTGTCTGAGCTACCAGGGAAGCTAATTTAAGATGAAATGCGCGTCTATATGAAAATATGTATGCTCTGAAAGTTTGTGAAAGCTTTGGGTTTTTTAAAAAGCATGACTTAACACTAAATTATTTACTTTTACTTCTGAGTTTTTCCTCTGTGAGCAGCTGTTGGCCCTTTTGCAAGAAAAATGATGTGAAACTTTTTCACATCACTGAAATCTGAATGACCTTGGTGAATTGTAATAATGTCATTACTCTGTTGTGATATTTTACTATTATTAGGCAAAATTGGGTGAAGTGTAAAAGAGATCTCTGCATTATTTTTTATAACTGCATATGAATTTATAGTTATAATAAAATTTTTAATTAATAATCATAGACATACCAAAAAATGCACTACTCTTGAAGGAGATTTCCTTAAAAGCCAAGCTAGGACTCTTGTACAATAAAAATATTTTCCTAGTGTATTTAAAAATAATTCTTTCCCTCTGTTTAAAAACATTCCATCAGTCAGTCTCATTTGAGGCTTACATAAAAAAAATATTCCACTTATTTCTCTTCTTCCATGGAAAATGGGGAGATCTTTTATTTGGATTTTGGAGGTGATTTTTAAAAAAATCAGTATAGTTAAGACTAGACTTTACAGGAAACTACTTTATTAATTTGTTGTATGGATTCTGAGAAGTACAATAATTTATTTTGTTGTTTATAACATTGCTAACTATAAGATTAACATTTTCTTTAAAGCAACTTAACTTATTAAAAGCAAAACAGAAGGCTTTGGTGGAACAGATGGAAAAAGAAAAAATACAGAGTAACAAAGGATCATCATATAAACTTCTGGTAGAACAAGCAAAATTAAAGCAGGCTACCTCAAAGGTATGATCTTTATTTTTTAATGTAAATATCTTAGAAAACTTACTCTTCTATTTAGTATTAATATTTTAAATTAATTGAGTAGTGAAATATCTTTAATAATGATCAGGAAGCTTTATGTTATTCTGCTTATCAGCAGAAATATCTATATACTTCTTGAGGGGAAAGATAGCTTTAACTCAAGGAAATACATGGTTAATGTGTACTTAAAGTATTTTTTTAGTGTATTTTTTTTAAAGTGGATTGTTTTCCAATAAATTGATGATAAAAGGATTCAGGATGTGTACGGTTTTCCTCATGTGTCCATTCTAAGTGAAAATTAATTTCAGTGATTTTTAAATAAAGTTTTTTAAAAAATAATGACTTTTTTTTTCCACTTGGGGATAGCATTTCAGTAGCAACCAAGTTTGCATATTGTATTTCTATAAATATGAGATTACAATTATTCCAGCAAAATTTGAAATGAATTAATACTCTATACTTTGTATGTATAGGTTTCTTTACCTTTTACCTTTTAAGATTATGTTTAGGTGTTTGGTAGTATTTAAAATAATCGATTTGCCCTAATAGAGCCTTTTTATAGAATTCCTCCTTTCTGAAATTCTATTAGATAGCTGATGCATTATTCTAAAATAGACAAAGGTACATATTGTCAGTATAATTTTTAGTAATCTTACTTTATGAAGCTTATAGTTTGCCTTAAAATCTTTTTCTTTACAAGTTGTATGTTTTCTGAGTATATATTTTCATCTCAGAAATAAACTCATATTGAAAGAATTTTCATTCAATGGACATTGATTTAAATATTGTAAATTTCTGTGTATAGCACTTTAAGGATTTAATTCGGTTACGTCGGACAGCAGAGTGGTCGCGTTCTAATTTAGACACAGAAGTTACAACAACAAAAGAAAGTCCAGAGATAGAACCACTTCCATTTACTCTGGCCCATGAACGTTGTATTTCAGTAGTCCAGAAACTTGTCCTGTTTCTCCTCTCTATGGATTTTACATGCCATGCAGATCTCTTATTATTTGTTTGTAAGGTAAGTGAACTAATAGCCCTAATTTATAATTACAGGCTTAGAGAATAAGAAAAAGAATGAAGAAAAAAAATACAGTTTTAAACTGAGTTTTAAGAGAAAAGTGCTTTGGTTTTCCTTTTATGTGGTTTAGTTTTTTTTAGTGTGCTTTGAAAGTTTTTAGAAATACGCGGGCACTTCTTTTTAAGAGACTTATACATTTTTAATCTAGTTAAAACTAGATTAATGTAGACTTGAAATGTAAATAGTGTGAAGTGAAGTGAAAGTTGCTCAGTGGTGTCTGACTCGTTGTGACCACAGAGACTGTACAGTCCATAGAATTCTCCAGGCCAGAATAGTCTAGTGGGTAGCCTTTCTCTTCTCCAGAGGATCTTCCCAACCCAGGGATCGAAACCAGGTCTCCCGCACTGCAGGCAATTCTTTACCTGCTGAGCAAGGGAAGCCTTGGATATGTCTGTACAGCCTATCTTTTTTATTTTAAAATAGGCATTCTCAAATGAGTGTCAAATTATAGCAGTGAAGGCTGTATTAATGCCCTGAAGGCTTTCGTGTAGCATATTCATTGTTTGTAGAAATTGAACTTTTCAACTCAGATCTTTTTACCTGGATTTTAATGTTTGATCTATGAAATTACATTTCCTTTGCATTTCATGACATCAAATGCATATCTCATTGAAAAGTTACTTCAGTGCTCTATTTTTGGAGAAAACATGTAATAGCTACTTAAGTGTATGATTTTATATAATGTGTTACAGGTTCTTGCTCGCATTGCGAATGCCACGAGGCCAACTATCCATCTATGTGAGATTGTGAATGAACCCCAGCTGGAGAGACTGCTATTACTTTTGGTTGGAACTGACTTCAATAGAGGAGATATATCTTGGGGTGGTGCTTGGGCTCAATATTCCTTAACTTGTATGCTACAGGATATATTAGCAGGTTTGTTAGGGTTTATTTTTAATAAGGTATATCAAAATGAGCTTGTTGATGCTTGACTAATCATTAAAGGAAACTGTGCCCCTCAAAAGTGTAAAATGTCTCATCTCAGCAGTAGCAACCCTTTCGAATTACTTCTGTTTAATTATGTTGACACCTGTGATAAATGCAAGTGTTTAATTATGAATACCAGCAGCGGGCCGCTTCCAAGTTCTCTTGGTGCGCTTGAGGAAGGTACTTCCTGTTTCTTAGTTTTTTTCATCTGTAAAATAAGGATAATAAAAACATCCTTATTGTTATTTTGATGAATAAGTGGGTTAATATATTTAAAGTGGTGATAATAACTCGTTGTTCATAAGGCACACATTTTATGTTTTTACTAGTTAGCATTTGAAGTTAGTGCCGTGGAAGGCCCTAGCATTTCCTGGGATAGATGAGGACTCATTTGCCTCACAACCTTTTATGGCTGGTAGAGTGTACATGCTATTCTCTGTACCAGATGAAAAAAGTATGTTTTGGGTGTCTGTGTACTAATTACTGAAACAGTTAAGGCGATGATATTCTCACCCGCAGGAGAATTGCTGGCTCCAGTAGCTGCGGAAGCCATGGAGGAAGGAACCGTGAGTGATGACGGAGGTGCAACAGCCGGGGACTCCGACGACTCCCTGCAGCAGTCTTCAGTCCAGCTGCTGGAAACTATCGATGAACCTTTGACACATGATATGACAGGTACAGCCTTTGCATTTTTAACTAATGTTATCCTTAGCCTTTTTTTTTTAAATGTGAACTTAAATTTCAAAATTAAGAATATTAATGAAGTGTAAAATTTTTATAGTAAGTCTTTACCCTTAGTACCCATATCAGTATTTTTCTGATAAACAGGTTTTACATTGATTTTCTGCATGCTTTTTTTAAAAAATGACTTTTATGTATTCATTTATGCCTGTGCTTGTTCTTCATCCCCGCGTGATTTCTAGTTTCGTGGGCGGGGGCTGCTCCTCACTGCGGTGTGTGGGCTTCTCATTGTGGTGGCTTCTCTTGTGGCAGAGCACCAGCTCTGGGTGCCCAGGCTTCAGTAGCTGCAGCACATGGGCTCAGTAGCCCTGGGCTAAGATCACAGGCTCAGTTGTGGTGGCAAACAGGGTTAGTTGCTCCCCGGCAGGTGTGGTCTTCCCTGACCCGGAATCATCTCCTGTCTCCTGCATTGGCAGGCGATTCTTTACCACTGAGCCACCGGGAAAGCCCTTTGCATGCTTTTTCTAATAAAATGGTATTCTTTCACAGAGTTCATGTTATTTTGATAGTCTTACTTGGCTCTGTGGAAGGAATTACAAGCTAGAAAGTAGTTAAAAATACACAGTGGTAAAGACAGCAAGGTTAATGTCTCTTGTCTTATTTCTTTCTTTGTTTTCTGCCTTTTCAAAACTATGACGTGCATCTTAGCATGTACAGACTTTTGTGATGTACTCCCTAATGTTCAAGACTCTGTTTAAGTTATTACCTTATATATTACAGTGCTACAGTCATTTCATTTGTTTCATTACTTAATCTTAGATTCTCTCGCGATTTTATCCTTTCTATCTGATGGTCCCTTTACCTGGAGTAGACTTTCTTCTCTAGTTTGCCTAGTGAACTTCTTGTCTGAGATGCTCATACAGCTACCCTCCTCCAAGAAGCTTTTCCCATCGCCACCAGCTATGTTGGAGACTGCTGTTTGTGCTACCTACTTCCTTGATTGTCTCCAGTAGCAGCTACCATGCTGTATTTGGTTTAATTTCTGTTGTGTACCCTCACCTTTGAACCCCTGTTAATTTATTGGAAGGTAGAGATTTATTTTATTAATCTTCATATACTCAAACCCTAATGCAGGCTGATGTTTTCTTGACATTGTATAAATATATGTTGAATAAAAAATGGTGAGAAAGAAAGGAAGATAAAGGTTGGAAGGCATAAAGGGCTGGTTAAGCATTTGGAGTCATCTGCGAGCAAAATAGTTTCTAACTCCATAGAAACATAAGGTGAATAGCAGTGTTCTTAAAACTTTACTTTTCACTTTAATAATGGGTTTTATTTCCCTAACTATTGAGTATAATTTATGAATTATATGTTGGAGGCAATAAAATGAACAATATTGTTCATTCTAAAAATGGTTAATGATTATTTTTAACAGCAAAGTTTATGTAACTTGATTCGACAGGGACCAATCCTAGGGTCTCTTCCTCTAGGAAGTCTCATAGTTCTGCACTGGTGTTTTTAATGGTGTGTTACAGGGCGATGTGTTTGCATATTTACTTTTTTTCCCCCCTCTCTTTTATTTAGTTATTTATTTTTTCTTTACATGATCGTGTTGGTTTTGCCATGGGTATACATGTGTTCCCCTTCCAGAACCCCCCCACACCTCCCTCCCCATCCCATCCCTCTGGGTCATCCCGGTGCACCAGCCCTGAGCACCCTGTATCATGCATAAAACCTGGGCTGGCAATTCGTTTCACATGTGATAATTTACATGTTTCAATGTCGCTCTCCCATATCATCCCACCCTTGCATATTTACTTTTGCTTAATTGTCAAGTATAAAAATTTAGAGACTTCTATATCAGTAGCATTTTATATATAAGTAAATGTAATTGCTTTGTAATTAAAAGCAGTAATATATTGGGTAAATTTTATATACTCCACCAAAAAAATCACTTTAAATTATTTGAAGGTGCACCTCCTCTTTCCTCTTTGGAAAAAGATAAAGAAATTGACCTTGAGCTACTTCAGGATCTAATGGAAGTTGACATTGATCCTTTAGATATTGATTTGGAAAAGGATCCTCTTGCAGCCAAAGTCTTTAAGGTATGATCCACTAGAATATTCATTGCAATTAAAATGTTTCATCTTATTCTTCTGGTTTATTGATTACTTAAAAGAGGAAAGTATACACTTAATGTAACCCATTATTTAGTTTGCTCAAAATTAAATTACTACAGATACTATAGTTGATTTTTTATGATACTATTGGAGTGTTATAAGGAGAACTTACATAATTTTTTTAAATATAGCTCCTAATATTATCTTAAATGTTAATAAGAACCATTTATAAACATAGGAGGTATGGTTATGGAGTATTGACATTTCAAGTAGCATTTAAGCTGATCCAGGTTGAGTTCAATGCAGAGTCTACATCTTTACTAGATTCTATTAGAAAAAGCAGCTCCTTTTTCTAAAGGAGATATAGCTCTAATACTTTAGTTTATTTTGTTTGTAAGAGATTTTATTAAGATGCTAGATTCTAATAAATAAGGTCTTTTAGGCTTGGGTATACAATGGAATATTCTGAACCATTCATATAGATCATTAAGTTTATGTTTTAAAAATTTAAAGGATAAGGGCAATGTTTACTTTGTAGCCCTGTTTGAGTTACGGTGGTGTAAATAATATGTTGCTCTTAGTGAAGAGTCAAAAATAAACCACAGTTTTTTCTATTTTTTTAAGCCAATAAGCAGTACATGGTATGACTATTGGGGTGCCGATTATGGCACCTACAATTACAACCCGTACATTGGAGGTCTTGGAATTCCTGTAGCAAAGCCACCAGCAAATGCAGAGAAGAATGGATCACAGACAGTTAGTGTTTCAGTGTCTCAGGGTAAGTGAGGCAAACGAGTTCTCAGTTTGTGTATTCTTGGCCTCCTGAGAGTTTGATCCTGAATGTATGCTGAGAGAGTTTATTATTGCAGGGGTGCCTTGAGAGTGACTGACACTCAGTTGTGTGTTGGTCAGTTTGGAAGCATTTCTATTTATGGTCCATCATTTGTTTCTCAAAATGACACTTGGCAAAATATACATGTGAGTTGTGTGAGTTCACCAGTGGTTTTAATTATTTTTATTGTTATTGCACTTTCTTTTATTTGTATTGTTATTATAATAGTAAATTTACATTTTATTTGTAAGCAGAATGAAATCATTCTGAGTATTATATTTACACTCTTCTACTCACAGAGTACATAACTTTCTTTTTTCAATGAAATATTTTCTTAAATTTTGAATCAACCGTACATTTACTGAAAAGTTACAGGTACAATACTGAGAACAGCTTTATCCTGACCCCATTTGGGAGTAAGTTGTTAATCTGATATTTTTCTATTTTATTTTGTTTTACAAAGCAGGAGATTTCTTCTACGTAAACACATCAGGAAGCACATTCCATCAAAATCAGGAAATTAACATTAGTACTAACTCTAAGACTCAATTTAAGTTTCAGCAGTTGTATCTAAATAATGTCCTTTATGCAAAATGATCCAGTACAAAATTGTGCATTGCATTTTACAGTTGACCCTTGAGTAATGGGGGAGTAGACGGGCCCACTCCCACACAGTTGAAAGTCCGTGTGTAACTTTATAGTCGGCTTTTTTTCCTCCAAAGTTTGGCGCGCGCGCGTGTGTGTGTGTGTGTGTGTGTGTGTGTGTGTTAAGTCACTTAAGTTGTGTCTGACTCTTTGCGACCTTAATGGCTGCAGCCAGCCAGTCTCCTTTGCCCTTGGGGATTCTCCAGGCAAGAATAATGGAGTGGGTCGCTGTGCCCTTCTTTAGGAAATTTTCCCAATCCAGGGATCGAACCTGAGTGTCTTACGTCTCTTGCATTGGCAGGCAGGTTCTTTACCAGTAGTGCCACCTGGGATGCATTGCATCCATGCATTCAGCCACTGGATCGTGTAGTATATATTTATTGAACAAAATCCGTGAAAGTTGACTTGTGCGGAGACCATATCTCTTCAGTCTTACTCAATTTGCCACACTTTTTAGAGGTGACTTACATGATCTCAATGCTTTTGAAGATTATAGGCCAGTTATTTGGTAGAATTTCCCTCATTTGGGGTTTGTATGCTATTTCCTCATGATTAGATTGTGGTTATGTGACTTTGGCAGTAATATTAGGAAACTGTAGTGTCAGGTTTTTCTTATTGGATCCTATTAGGTGGCTCATGATTTTAATTTGGATCACTGCTGATGTCTTCAGTCTAATTACTTGATAAAAGAGATGTGTATCAAAATTTTCCAGTGAAAAATTATTCTTTTCCCTTTTATAAAAAAAATTTTGATTGGTTGGAGTGACAGAAGAATGCTTGGAAACTGTTATTTTTTTAAAAAGAAGTTAATAGTTTATTCATTTACTTCTGAATAGACCAGTGGTTTCCTTTTTTTATTCAGTGTGTTTTAATTTGTTATTACCATGTAATTTATTTGTCTTAAAATATAGGGAGCATAAAGTTTTCCATTTTAACCATTTTTAAGTGTATAGTTCTATGCATTCAGTAAATTAACTTATCATTATTTATTTTGATATTCAAATTGCCCTGATTTGACCAGTGATATCTCCTTTAAACTGGTCTCTGTTTTTTTTGTCATGTCCTCATCTTTCTTTGAACATTTCCCTGTTTTTTTCACATAACAAGATGCCCCAAGCTCATTTACTTTCCCTTTCCCAGACTGAGAATTAGCCACTTCATGAATAAAAAAGATAGTTCAAAACCTTTTAGTGGAAGATTTCAAGATTTGAGTACTAGATATAGTTGTTGCTAATTTGGGGCTCTTTCTGTGGTTTCTTGATGGGCAAATCTAGGGAATGTGTACACACATTTGTCTTTATATTTATTTCTGTATTTGTCTATCTAGCATGCCACAAATTCACACTGGTACATCAATTAATCTAACTGTAATCTAACTCCATAGGCTTCATTTTTCCTTTTGTTCGTATTTCTCTTTTCTCTTGATAGTGAGGTGCCTGATTCTCATTATCCTTAATTTATTTGCTTCCATTATCATTACTTCCCTTCCTTGGTCTGCCTCTCTCTATATCTCCACTGTCCCATCTCTAGCCTCCTTTGCCCAGATATTGTTACCTTCTGTACCTCTGGTACTCGTGCCTGATTTGGAGATGCATTCCCCACCCTGTTTGGGGCTCAGATGCCAACATTTTGTTGTAGGAAGTAGGACACGAATAATAATTATTAAATAGCTTTTGTTTTAAATTGTTTTTTGTAGCCCTAGATGCTCGCCTAGAAGTTGGACTTGAACAACAAGCAGAACTTATGTTGAAAATGATGTCTACCCTGGAAGCAGATTCCATTTTACAGGCGTTAACAAATACATCTCCTACATGTATGTAAAAGTCACCACTCTTAGAGTATTATACTTAATAGTTTATCTCTTGATTATCATCAGATGTACTCAGTAACAATGGATTCTTTTAAAACTTAGTTTTGGCTGCTGTTAGTGTTTGTTGCTTTGCAGGGCTTTCTCTAGTCGCGGTGACGAGGGGCTAGGATTTTTTGCAGTCCTGGGCTTCTCATTGTGGTGGCTTCTCTTGTGGTGGAGCAAGGCCCTGGGCATGCAGGCTCGTCAGTTGCAGCTCTTGGGCTCTAGAGCCTCAGGCTCAGTGGTTGTGGCGCGTGGGCGTTGTTGCTCCACGGCACATGGATTCTTCCTAGGGCAGAGATTGAACTCATGTCTCCTGCGTTGGCAGGCAGATTCTTATCCACTGCACCACCAGGGAACTGCCAGTGACAGATTTTTAAATTCTCCCTTGCTAATTTAGTAGCAAGTTGAGAGATAAGATAGGGGATTAGTGAATTCGGAGAGTGGAAGGGGAAAAGAACACTTCCATGTAGTATTCTTAAGTTCAGTCCAAAAACTTGAGTCATATTTATGTTATTTGTGGTGGTGTAAGGTTAATGAAATTCTTGGATAAGCCTGCATGGCTAGCTGCCTAGGAGTTTGTTGCATTATATCCAAATTTATGATAAAGTGGGTTTCTTGATAGTAACATCTTTATCTTCCTGAAGACCAAGATGAAAGACTTATCATGGTGATAGCCAAATGGGTCTGATTGAACTATAGAATTAAGAGGACTTACTACCTAATTATCTGTAGCAAAAGAAGAAAAACATCTTATAGGGAATTTCCAGATAGTAAATATTTTAGGCTCTCTGGGGCTGCAGCTCTGCTCTGACTTAAGCAGGTGTAGACAACATATACCTAAATGAATAGCTATGGCTATTAAGAAAACCATGTTACAGAGTCTGGTGGCCTGCCAGATTTGGCCAGTAGGACACGGTTTGCTGACTGTCGATGTTGTGCTAGATTTCAGTAGATCCCCTTCTGTCACGTGAGTACAGTTAAGATAGCAGCCTGTCTACCTTAAGATAGAGCTGTGCTAGGGAGGTGGTGATGGTTTTACTTCTCTTAGGTCAAGAAAAATGAAAATGTGGTGTGGCATGGTGATGAATAAAAGTATAGGGATACTAGTTAGAATGTAGGAAACATGTCATGTCCTTTGAAGGAGAGTTCACAATTCATTTCAATAGAGATATTTGGATTTTCAGATCTTCATATGTAAAGTTGAATTCTTTTGGTTTGCGTTTTTCATTTTTTCTTGCCTTAGGAAGTATAGAAAAAATAGAAAAACCTAAGAATTGGTGTAGTGTTCTGCTTCTTGGTATAGTCTATCTTTTGATTATTCTTCTGCCCAAAATTGTGTTCCTCATTTAATATAAAACTTTCTAAATATATGAGAAACTTCTCTTAGCATCCCTTTATTTCTCTGCTCACCATGAATCTATACTCAGTTTGATGTGTGTATCCTTACATGAGAACTTTTCAGTACTTCCCTGACAGTTTTAATGTGCCGTTCAAGGTTGAGAATCAATGGATTAGAGTCTAGATTGTTCTAAAGCCATCTTAAGAAATAGACAAGTGTCTTCCTTCTTTCCCTTTTTTCCTCCCGCTTATTAATTAGGAGAAAATTACAAATAGAAATTGCTAGAGAGTAAGGTTCTTTCCCTTTGTTGGACAAGTGCCGTAAATTTGGGAGCTTCTCTTTGTGGTGATTTTTCTTTTGAACTTTCAAGTAATGTTGTAAAACCATGTTTTCAAACAATGTAATGGTGAATCATTTTAAAAAATGCAATTTTAATTAGAAAGAAAAACAGTCACTTAACTGTACTTATGAATAGCTAGTTAACCTTTCTCCTGCTGCTTTGTGATAAAATCACAATTGTGTTTAATTTTCAGTATCACAGTCTCCCACCGGAACAGATGATTCACTTCTAGGGGGCTTACAAGCAGCAAACCAGTCCAGCCAGCTTATTGTACAGTTATCGTCTGTCCCAATGTTAAATGTTTGTTTCAACAAACTTTTTTCCATGCTTCAAGTCCATCATGTTCAGGTACGACTTCAGGAGAAATGGTGTATTTTTAGATGTTATTGCCAGCCTGGAAAAGATGAAATAACTAGGAAGATCAGTCTCAATCAGACAGGGATGATTTCTTTGTCATACTCAGATGGGAAAATCTTGGAGGTATTTTAATTAACCACAGTTCATCAGTGATAGGTTATTTATTATTTTTATGATTTTAAACTTTACTTCTTTAGTTCTAATTGCTTATTATACACACACCTGTATTTAAAGACTTGAGTTACCTCTTTTAATTTAGTAAAACATTTGTATTAGGTAAATTATAAATTTTAATTCAGTTAAATTTCATTTGATCTAGATTTTTAAGACGTTTGCTCTTCACCTGAATTGAAGTAACCAGAAATAGTATTTAATTGACAAATTATTTACTCATAATCCTAAGGATTCATACATAAATTTTTTTGTTTACATGTTATTTCATAATATCAGGGGTACATTTTTTGTCAATTTTCATTGGTTTTCAGTTGGAATCACTTCTCCAGTTGTGGCTCACGTTGAGTCTGAATTCTAGTTCATCTGGAAACAAAGAAAATGGAGCAGACATTTTTTTATATAATGCTAATCGAATACCTGTCATTACATTAAATCAAGGTAAGATTTATTTGAAGGAAAATCATTAACATAGTGTAAAGTAAGTTAAAAAGAAAATGATTAGGTTAATAATCTTTATCATGGTTGTAATGTTTTAGTAAAAAAACCCCACCTATTTTAATATATTAACTTACTAATTAGCAGGAAAGAGGACAGAAAACTATTCTGTGATCTGTATTATGTCTGTATATAACTCTACAGTGTTCTGTTAATTTTTACATTGTATTTCCTTAAAGTATTGTTTATAAGCTATTCTTTTTTCTTTTTTCTTTTTATTCTTTATTCATTTGGCTGTGCCAGGGTAGGTCTTAGTTGTGGCACACAGGGTCTTCACTGTGTGATTTTTGTTGCATCTTGTGCATCTTGTGCAGTGCACTGACTCTAGTTGTGGCACGTAGGCTTAGTTGCTCTGAGGCAAGTGGGATCTTAGTTCCTCGACCAGGCATTGAACTCTCGTCCTCTACATTGCAGGGACTATTATCTCCCATAAGCTTTTCTTTTGCAACTGGTGTTTTTTAAAATGTGCAGTAACTCTGGGAGACTTAGTAGATGGGAGAAGGATGTCAATTTTTTTTGTAGAAGTTGTGTTCATTCATTTTGTTCTTTTCTTGAGAAATGCAGAAATGTGGGAGTTGCGGGACTTGAATAATATCCTTCAATAGAGAATAGAACCCGTTTTCAGCTCTGGTTACAGGAATCTGTTTAAAGAAAAGTAAAAATTTCTGGTACTTTCTCTCTGGAGATGTGCATCACACATGGCCCTCATGTGGCCTGTTTCTCAGCCTTAGTGACAGCTCTGCTGTCTCCTGGTCCTGCATGTGTATGCGTTGTCTTCATAGGAGCCAGCCCTACTTTAATTATTAGGTTTCCATGTGTTTCACTGTATTAATGATTATTGTTACCAATTTTGCTCCCATCACTTTTTTAAACTTCATGATTGTGAAAAACATTAAACATAAACAAGGATAAGAAGTATTATTTCTTACTGTCATCAGATATTTGGTCAGTATTCAAATTTCCAATTGTCTAAACATTTAACAAAACTTTTTTGTTTATTTGAGATAGAATCTGAAGAGGCTGCACATTTTAATTATGTTTTTAAATTCCTCCTGTGTTTTTTTCCCATTCTTTTGCAGAGTTTTTTGTCAAAAAATGGTTGTTTGGTAGTTAGACATGGAACTTAATCTGATTTTTTTGTTTTGTTATTTAAAGGCAGTTTCATAGGTTGTTTGTTTTTGTGTTGTTAGGCATTGATGATGAATGCCTAGAATTACTAGCCATTCACAGGAAGTTTCAAAATGAAAATAGTCTAATTTTGTTATTCCTTTTTTTATTTATCTTGAAATAGCAATACTTCCATAAAGAGAAACTTCCTTTAATATGCTATGATGTCACCCTTTGGACGTACAGTTTGTGTAATGGAGACAGAAAAAACATTGGAAATTTTTGTATTTTAAAATTAAATTTTAAAGTTAATTGGTTCACAAGTAGTCTATAATCTAGACCACTTAGTTTCTTTAATAAATATAAGTTCATGATTTAAAAATATTTCTTATGTTTCTGTCATAATCATTGTTTATTGATGCTGAAATTTATGCTGTTTGTAGTCAGTAAGATGCTTTCTTTTTAGATTGTTTTGGTTTTGTTTTTTGTGAAATACACAATGTCTTTTTTAGGTTTTAATATGATAGGTGTTGCAGACTATATATATTTCCTGCCAGGGATCTGTAATCAGCCATTTTATTTGGTGTTCTAAGGGCACGATTAAATGCTCTGTATTATGTTTGCTTATTTTTAATACCTTTTTTCATTTCTCCACCTGCCACATGTGCTTCTTATCTAGGCCTTGTAGGTGACTTAGTTATTGTTTTAGTTTGTGCTTTTTTTCTGGGAAGTTGCATTGATTTTGAATGGTCTGCCCCACCCCTGTCTTCCCAGGATGCCCTATTATTTTCAGTTTTTGGCTTTGCAGAATATGAGGATATTTAGTAAAACACATTGTGTTATAGAAGTGCCTGTAGTTTGGAAAGGATGACAAATGTGTAGTGATGACGTGTTATTTTATTTGTCATGGAATGAGCTTTAAACTTAGGCATAAAATGTTGCTGACTCTAATGCTTTAGTTATATTTAATGAGAAACTCTTATTTATGATTTGAGGACACTAGTGAATTGATTTAAAAAATAATATCATGGTTTTAAATTCTTTTTGTTTTAATTCGTAGTGAACATTTGCTATTTCTGAGTGAAAATTCCCCTTTCTCTTTTCCACATAGCATCAATAACCAGCTTTCTCACGGTGTTAGCTTGGTATCCCAATACTTTGCTCCGGACATGGTGCCTCGTGCTTCATAGTCTAACTCTCATGACAAACATGCAGCTTAATCGTAAGTTCAGACATTCCTTTATATCTCTGGCATACACTTTATTTTTCTTGCTATCGGGTTCTTAAAAAGCTGTTTCCAAGAAGTGAAATAGTTGTGAAAACGATTGAATTTCTTACTTGAATATGTCTCTGTTAGACTTGTTCTTAATGTGTCTTGTCCTTTGTGCCTCTTTACTTTGATTATATACTCCCATGTATCTGTAATTACAAGTTTAAATTAAATTTTTATCTTCTAAAAACTTTTAGTTTTAAAAATTGATTACTTTTAGAGTACAAAATCAAGTATTTAATGTTAGCCTGTGTTTTGTGCTGCTTATTTATTCTTTTTAAAGTAACAGCACTTAAAAATGGTTTATTCATTAATATATTCTTGAACATATATGACTAGACACCTCGTTTTGTGTTTTTCACATCTAAAATCTGTTTTCATGGAACCTAATTGTTTCTTCTCAGATTCTAAATTCCTAATAGTTTCCTACTTTCTTCACCTCACTTCTTTATTTCCTGTGTAAGTTAAGATAGTAAAATTAATTATTGAACCTTTTAAGAAGGAAACTTCCCTGGTGGCTAAGACAGTAAAAAATCTGCCTGAAATTCAGGAGACCCAACTCAATTCCTATGTCAGGAAGATCCCCTGGAGAAGGGAATGGCTACCCACTCCAGTATTCTTGCTGGGAAAATCCCATGGACAGAGAAGCCTGGTGGGCTACATTCCATGGGCTTGCAAAAATTCTGACATGCTAAACCACTAAGACTTTTCACTTTCTGTATGATACTGACAGTAGATTTGCCTCTAGTATTTTGTTCACTTCAAAAAACTGTTGTATTGTCAGTATATATTTAACAGTATATGGTATTTATGTAGCTGACATGCTAAAATGAATAAATTTTATCTCAGTTTATCTTCAAAAGCTGGGTTACACTTTATCTGAAAAATTGATCTTTATTTCTAGAAGCGGACAGTGAATATTAAGAATAGGCTGACCAAAAGGACAGTAAGCATTTAGTTATTCTTTTTGACTTGTCTTTATACTGAATAAGATATACATTAACCTAGAGATTTTTCACTGCCAGAAAGGAGGCAAGAGATCTATGGTAGAGGAAAATAGAGAGTAAGGCTTAGTCAGTACAGTAGAGATTCAGATTGTCTTTAGTAACTACCAGGAATATATGAGTTTTCTTTGAAACCAAGAGATGTTTTAAATACTGCAGTTCCATTGTTTCAGACTATTTGTTGATAATTTTTTTTTTTTAAATGCTTTATAGCTGGTTCCAGTAGTGCCATTGGAACTCAGGAGAGTACTGCCCATCTGCTGGTTTCAGATGCAAACTTGATTCATGTTTTAGTGAAATTTCTTTCTGGCACAAGTCCACATGGAACAAATCAACACAGTCCACAGGTATATGATTTTTGAAAACCGGAGATAGGCTTAGATTATATAGTAAACTTATTTGTAAAAGAAATTTTAAGTGTACCTAAATATGAAAATTTTTATTACTAAGGTATTAAATGATGGCTTTTTATGTATAAATAATAAAATCTTTCGAATTATTTATAATAACTTATTATTTATAATAATAATAGCTGTTTTGAAACAACATAGCAGGTAGTAAGTTTTCTCTTGAAATTAACTTGATTTTTATGCAGAGATGCATTTTTTGTGTTATATTGTATTATTTGTGAAACCTAAACAAATACTTAAATGTTAGGAAAGCATTTAAAATCTTTGGGAGTTTAAAAATATTTTTAAAATAATGTACTGTGTTTAATGACCTCTACAATCAAGATTTAAGAAGTCAGCTAACTTAATTCTTTTATAATATTAAATATTTTGTTCAACAAAAAACAAAAAGTTGACATGGGTGGACCTAAACAGTTTTATGCAAAGTGCAGTAAAACAGAGAAAGACAAATGCTTTGAGTTTACTTTTATGTGGAATCTCAAAAAACGTAACAAATGGGCAAAGGTAATAAAAGTGAATAGAGTCATAGATACAGGGAACAAACAAGTGGTTGCCTGAATGGGGGATTGTGATCGGGGGGTGGAAAAGATGAGAGAAATGGGTGAGGGAAATTAAGAGGTACAAATTTCCAGGTACTAAATAAATGAATCACCAGTATAAAATGTACTGTGTGGGGCATATTGTCAATAATAAAGCAATACCTTTATGATGACAGATGGTAGCTAAACTTACTGTGGTGATCATTTTGAAATGTATAGAAATATCAAATCACTGTTGTACACCAGGATCTAAATAATGTTGTAGGTGAATTTCACTTTAAAAACAGATGCTTCGAAATAAAAGATCAGAGGTGGGGGTTGGGGGAATTGGATGATGGTAACCAGAGGGCAAAATCTTTCAGTATGAGACAAGTAAGTACTAGGGATGTAATTTACAGCAAGATAAATGTAATTTACATTTCTGTATATTATATATGAAAGTTTTCTGAGAGAGTAATTCTTGAGACATATAGAAAAATTTTTTTTCTTTTATTTTGTATCTATATGAGATGGATGTTCTCTAAACTTACTGTGGTAATCATTTTGTTGTGTCTATAAGTTAAATTGTTGTTCTGTACACTTCAACCTTAAGCAGTCCTATGTGTCAATTATATCTCCAAACTGAAAGGAAAAAGATAAATACTGCTTTTGTTAATTACAAAAAAAAAAAGATATATCAGAACTTAGAAGCTTTTTTTTTAGTCTAACCACAGATATTTCTTTTATATCAATTTAAGCTTTTGTTGTGCTGCTTTAAAAATTATTTTTCCTTCAGTATATTTCTTTTCAAATAAAATATATTCACTGTTCATAGTATCTTTCTAATGGACATTATTCATAGTTGTTTTTCAAGGTTATCTTTTATTTCTTAGCTATGTGCTTGTCTATGTGTAGGATCTGTGTACTGTTCTGGGTGCTAGAGATTTATGTAGTTAACGAGGCTCTACCATTCTTGGAGAAGAAAAAGATAAAAAAAAGAGACTATTTGTAGTTTGATTCACCCAGAGTTTTGATGGGGGGCAGAGGCATGTTATCAAGTGATTATTATACATAAAGATTGCATGAATTTGGAATGTGAGGATTCCTGAAATCACTGATTCCAGCTTCTTTGTTTTACATATGAGATAACATGCATTATCTCCATTGCCCATAATTATACACCTAGTTCATGGTAGAGCCTTTGTTTCAGGGAGCATACCACTGTATAAAATAGTGTTTCCTCCCCACCCCCACTTTTTTTTTTAAAGGCAGAATAAAACTTTATTGAAGATCGAGCTTTCCCCAGATATTTTGGTTTATAATAGGTAGTTTGGTTATGAATGTTAAGATTTTTATGCTCAGAATTAGAAATGATGTTAGTCTAAAATGGTTTCGAGAACTACATTGCATTTTGTTTTTCTAAAACTCCTCTAGGGTTTATGAACATAACATTCCAACATATAGTTCAGGGTTCTTGGTATAGCTCTCACTATCATTTTTTTCATTGAAGAGATAGAAGTTTGGAAAGCGTTTTTTTTTCTTTTGCAGATTGCTACAGGTTTAGTTTTAGCTCTATGGTTTTAGTTTGGAGGGTTTTTTTCCCCACCATTCATTTTAATATTTGCTCTTGTAGCCATTAGAAGCATGACCTTTTGTGGATCACTTAGCCTGTCTGTTGAAATGGGATAATTAAGATTGTGAAAAATCACAGTTTTTTGTGCTTTTGAAAGCATTATAGAGATATTTTTTTGTGTAATTTAGGTGAGTCTTTTTCTATATTGAATTGAATAAGTCTGACATAATGGAAAAATATTGACCATAGAATCTGTAATTTTCAGTTTAAAATATATCAAGACCTAAAAGCTTAATTGGTTTCCTGCTATCACTGTTAATATTTTTGTTGTTCAAATGAGACGTTTCAACCATATGGCTCTTAGCACTTGATACTTTAAATGAATAATTCAGTTAACGGAATCAGTAAGCAGTTTTCAGTAGAATTACATTTTTCTTCAGGTGGGTCCAACAGCTACGCAAGCTATGCAAGAATTTCTTACCCGATTGCAAGTGCATCTTTCTTCAACATGTCCTCAGATATTCAGTGAATTTTTGCTCAAGCTAATTCATATACTCTCAACAGAAAGGTAAATTTCAATGTCATTAACATATATTCCTGATGTATTGATAGAAGCAAAAGGTAAGCCTCCAAATAAATTTTCTCTTATCATTTGTTGGGAGTTTACCTGTGGATAGACAAGCAGGATTATACCAAGAATTAAGAGGGAAAGATGTATTGCTGTGTTTCCTGATTGTTTTCTTTTCCTTATGGCTCTCCCAGATCCTAAGCTTCATCTATTGTTAGTGGAATAATGGGTTCATAGATTAGTAGTTATAAACCTTCTATGTGAAATTTACTTGAAGCTCTTTAAATTATTCTAGAATAAAGGTAAGGAATTAAAGCTATCAGTAATTTTATCTGAAACCTACTTGATAAAGATATCTTAAAAAAGAAAAATTTTAATCTCGTATCAAAATCCTAAATAAAATTTATTACCAAAGTCAGGCAATAGGTTAGAAGGAATAAACTGTGACCATAATAGGTTGATTCTTAAAATGCATGAATACTTCAATATCATATGCTATATATTATATTAACGAATCATTTCATCATACTATGAGATACTTCATGAAAGCCAACATTGCTTTCTGAGAAAAACTGTTAATGAAATATAAACTGTATCATCTAATTTAAAATTACGAAAAAGAAACATTATAAACAAACCGGACTCTGTTATGTTTATTTTAAAAGTTTCCATTGATATCAGGAAGAAGTTAAAAATGCTGTTTGCTATTTTTATTATTTAATTTCATTGTGGAAGTTCCAGTGAAGTTTTAAAATATTTTAATATATATATGAAAATGATTAACTTGGAGATTACATCACTCTCTAACAATTAGTTTCAAAATATTGGAAGTCAGAAAAAGATATGGTTTATAATGGCATAAAATAGTTAATAAAATAAAATATTAAAATTAATATTCAGTTTAAATAGCATACACTAATAATTTATTCATAATAATAGTTATTTTTAATAGATCCATAGCAACAGGCCTTCAATCCAATATAAGACTTAATACGAAAAATTTATATGGAGATATGTTTTCATAGTGGCAGAAAATTATATCTGAGGACAATGCTCATTTGTGTTTTCTCCCTCCTTTATAGCTATTTTAAAATACTGATGTGGTGGTAGTTCAGCTTGTTCATAGTGTATGTGCAGTGATGAAGCTAAGTGTGGGAAGGAGTAGATTCACAAACCCAAACTGTGACGTTATGATACGCATACATGTAATTGGAAAACGTAAACTTGAAGTTTTGCTGTATGATTTCACTACAACTTCAAGAGTTCTCACAGTCACCCTCTGGTTCAAGTAATTTGCTAGAAAGACTCACAGAACTCGGGAAAAACATTTTACTTACATTTTTCGGTTTATATTAAGTATAAAACTCAGAAACAGCCAGATAGAACAGATCTTAGATACACAGGGCAGGGTATGTGTCGGGGATGTTGAAGGGAGAGTGCCTGTGACTGAATGTGGATCCTCAGGGCTCAGTGTTACCACCCTTACACACCCGGAGTAACAGCTTGTTAAACATTTTAGCTGAATTCTTCTTACGCTTGTGTGTGTTGCCACCATCTTGACTTCGCAAGTTCTGCCACAGGAAAGCCAGTGCTCATATTCCACCTCCTGGAGATGCCTATCTTTTCATGGATTTCAGTCTTTTTGGTACCCTCAGCTCTCTGGTGGGTTTAAGAAAAGCTTTTATATCAGCTCTCTGATGGGTTCAAGAAGTTATGACTTTAGAGTTAATTTGGCTTTTTTTTTTAATTGTTAAGTTGGGGGGACATTGATCTTTTCAGCTTTCTATATCTTTAGCATAAGCAGAACTTGAACATTCAGTTTGATGTGTAAGAATGAATTGGTTGAATCCTAATTTATGAAAATCAAGATCAGTAAGAAATGTTTAACAACATTTGAGGTTCTAACAGTACAGAGCTCATTCATTATGAGGAGTGCCTTGTGATATATAATTATTTTAGTCTGTGGCTTCAAAATCACCTCTTTGATTTACTTATTCTTCAGTTTTCTATTTGGAAGGAAATTTATTTTTTATTTAATATGATAAAATGGAGGTAAGAACAAGAAGAACTCAGGAAGAGTGGGAAACTCTGCTGCAAAGTGAAATGGTGAATACCAGGAGTTAATTATTGTTCAGCTTTCTTGTATTCTGGTGGTTACCTCTTTCAAAACAATTTAAAATGGATTAATTTTTAATCCTCTTGCTTTTTCTGCAGGGGTGCCTTCCAGACAGGCCAAGGACCTCTTGATGCCCAAGTAAAGCTTTTAGAATTCACTTTGGAGCAGAATTTTGAAGTTGTTTCCGTTAGTACTATTTCTGCTGTGATAGAGTCTGTCACTTTTTTAGTGCACCACTATATCACTTGCTCAGACAAAGTCATGTCTCGAAGTGGATCAGATAGCTCAGTGGGTGCTCGAGCATGCTTTGGGGGACTCTTTGCCAACCTCATTCGTCCAGGTGATGCAAAAGCAGTTTGTGGTGAAATGACAAGAGATCAACTCATGTTTGATCTGCTAAAACTGGTTAACATTTTAGTTCAGCTGCCTCTTTCGGGCAATAGGGAATACAGTGCAAGAGTGCCTGTGACCACCAGTACGACAGACAGTGTTTCAGACGAAGAAAAAGTTTCAGGAGGCAAAGATGGTAATGGAAGCACTGGTGGTGTTCAAGGACCGCCTGCATATGTTGCTGACTTAGTGTTAGCCAACCAGCAGATTATGAGCCAGATTTTGTCTGCTCTGGGCCTGTGTAATAGCAGTGCCATGGCGATGATAATTGGTACGTATTGAGAATATTCATCTTAAACCTGTTTCTAGTACTGTATCTCTTTAGCAATGTATGAATTCATTTTCTTCTTACTGTATAGTGTAGTGTTAGTTGGGAAATACTAACAAAATAATTTGTTTGGAATTAAGAAAAGGAAGCAGTTTTGTAAGCGAGGCACCATAATTTATGGTCATATATTTCTAACATTTTAAAGATGAAGAATTAGACATCAAATTTCGTATTAGGGAATGAGTAAATTTTATTTACTTATAGTTTCTTATAATGTGAAGTGTAAATTTTTGTTCAAGTTTTAACAGTTTCAATGACACATCAATGTAAAATTTATATATTGTTTCCTTTCTACTTCTTTGAAAGCTAATATGTTAATTATTTTAAATAAGCTTCAGTAAATTGTGACAAAATCCATTCTTGATGTAATTTTGATTATTAGTGTTTCTTCCTTCATGTAAGGGAAAAAAAGCCTATTGTCTTTTTGATTAAAAGTTTTGAAGTATAGTTGCATAATAGTATTGGTTATTTTTCTCTGCTTTTCTTCTTGATATATATAATGTGTTAATCAGTTGTGCGATAGAATGACTTTTTTATATTGTTACCACAAACAGAGGTATCTTCTATAAAAAGATAACCAAAAATCATTCTCTACGGAATGTTATGTTAGATATTTTAATTTCTAGACGTGTGTATATGTATATAGACACACAACACGTGGACACACACATCTGTTTAGTATGCATCCTTCAGTGAGGGAAAAATGGCTTGTAAGACTCTATTTTAATTATTGTTGATTTTTAAGGATTTAATTTTTAAAAAATGTGTTAACTTTTTATTTAAACTAGGGGCAAGTGGATTACATCTCACTAAACACGAAAACTTTCATGGTGGGTTAGATGCCATATCAGTTGGGGATGGACTGTTTACCATTCTGACAACTCTTAGTAAAAAAGCGTCTACAGTTCATATGATGCTGCAGCCAATTTTAACCTACATGGCCTGTGGATATATGGGCAGACAGGTAAGTTCAATCCATCAACAACTGCAATGATTTAAGTAGTTAATAGCAATGGGAGCAGAGAATTATCTGTAAGACAGAGACAAATACAGTATTCTAGTTATATATTGGAAAATGAACAGAATCAGCAGATGAGAACCATAGATTAATAATACAAGTTGAAAAGAAGTTTCCGTGAAATTGTCAAAGTTAACCAAAGTGATGTAAGAGTAAACTATTTTTAAATTTTAAGATTTTTTTTCCATTGTCTTAGGAAGTAGCTCTTTGCTTTACCCTAGAAATAGTATAGTTGAATACCAACATGTTCTTCATAGAAGTATATATGAAAATTTAATATGAGTGTTTTTTTTCAAGCTTAAGTTGCATATTTAGTTTCCTTTCGGTTAAAAGGGGTTAGAGTAATTTTAAAAGAGAAATAAGTTAGAATGTTACTACTTTTTAAATTTCCTTTTTAAAAAATGAGATTTTAGAAGCCAGTGTGATTATTTTACCTTCTAGTCCATTCACTATTTTTTTTTCCAAAAGCAGATTTTAAAATATAATTTCTTAAGGAATTTTTTGTATGTCATTGTATAATTATCATTTTCATAAAAATATATTGAATCTGTATGTATATTTCCCCATTGGAAGATACAGAGATAAATATTTGAGAAGGCTACATTTTTAAAGGAAAGTACTGTCTAGTGAAAAAGGAAATCAGTGCACATTAAGGTAGAAAATGATAATACTAGGTAAAGACAGACACAAAAAGTGCTGAGTTCAGAGAGGAGACTGTTCATTTACCTTCTGACACAGGCAAGATTTCTTAACTATCTTGGCAGACATTTTATATTAAGTGATTTAGGTTAAGGTTGCCATTTTATAATAATTAACTATAAAAGAATGTTATATTCAGGGAAACTTAATTGTCCTAATTCATAGGAAATTAATCATCACCTTTTAAAAATCACAGCATAAATGTATGGTTTTGTTTTTTAGGGCTCTCTTGCTACTTGCCAGTTATCTGAACCATTATTGTGGTTCATTCTGAGAGTACTGGATACTAGTGATGCCTTGAAAGCATTCCACGATATGGGTAAGGCAAAATTTCCAAAACTGCCATTTAATTGTAATCGTTAAGTAGTGCAGTATGTTCTTATTTTGATAGTCTTCTGTGAGAGTTGACTCGGTGTCAAATCATCTGTGTAAAGATAATTTTCATTAGTATTCTTTATAAATTTAGGTGGTGTTCAGCTCATTTGCAACAATATGGTTACTAGTACAAGGGCTATTGTAAACACTGCAAGAAGTATGGTATCGACTATTATGAAATTTCTTGACTCTGGTCCAAATAAAGCTGTTGACAGCACTTTGAAAACAAGAATCCTAGCTTCTGAACCTGACAATGCGGAAGGGATCCATAACTTTGCACCCCTGGGTAAGAAAACAGTTATTTCATCTTATGGGTGTGAATTTAAATAGTGGTTAGTTAACTGGCTGGTATGAAGCAAAAGTAGTTGTCAAAATAAATTGATTGTGTTATAATATCACCATTTTAATAACAAACCATTGATTTTAAAGGCACTAGTTTTCCAAACCATCTACTGATTAGAAGGAAGTTTTTAATTATTCTTTAGTAAGAAAATTTGTTTTTATTTCTGAGTTTAAATAGACACAATTTATGAAACTAGGTAGTATAGATTTTTATGTCAGTTTTCAGTATAAATGTTTGTTTTATAAAGCTTGTTCCTTCTTATTTTGAGTGATTTTTTTAAAGAAATTTAAAATTTATATAGTTACTCATTTTTCCAGTCTACATAGTTTCTTTTTGTATTTTTCTTTCCATATCTGTAACTCCTAAACATTGACAATTTAGAATAAAGATGATTATCTTCAAGTTTATTTTTTATTATCAAGTGTATTTTATTTTATTTTCAAGGCTGTATTGAACATTGCTTTTTACTTAAATCATTTGGGAATTACTGTGCTAGGTTTGTTGTTGCTTCTTTAGTTTTCATTTGACATGTTAGTATATAGAAATTAGGCATCAGTTAACAGTGAACTTGTCACCTTGCCAGTTGACTTGATGTCCTGATTATCTGTGAATACTGTGACAAATTACAAATTAGCTAAGTATATTATGTGCGTTTATAATATTAAATGTTTGTGTTTTTAGCTAATTTTTCTAGTGTGATTATTGTGATTTGAATAGTTCTTGATGCTTTATTAGGTTTCTTTTGCAAGTTTTTATTTTATTTGACATACTTCTGTAGGTACAATCACATCTAGCAGTCCCACTGCCCAACCAGCTGAGGTGCTTTTGCAGGCCACGCCCCCGCATAGAAGAGCGCGCTCTGCTGCTTGGTCCTACATCTTTCTGCCAGAGGAGGCTTGGTGCGACCTTACCATTCACCTTCCTGCAGCAGTGCTCCTTAAAGAGATACATATCCAGCCTCACCTGGCATCTCTTGCAAGTGAGTAATAATTTGTTTAAA
The DNA here is from genome assembly GCA_007570785.1 of Antilocapra americana. NCBI lineage: Eukaryota > Metazoa > Chordata > Mammalia > Artiodactyla > Antilocapridae > Antilocapra > Antilocapra americana. Next base: position 719,229 of record ML664196.1, read on the forward strand.
GATCCATCATGAAAATAAACTATAATATATAGAAGCATTTAAAAAATGAGAAATATACTTAGCAAACCGTGATAAACTTAGATAAAATTTCCAGATTGCTTAATTTTGGACAGTTCGGTATGATATTTAACCTTACCACCACATCATTTACCATCAAATGAATTGGCATGACTGTTCCCCTGAAATAAATAGAATGTGTGATGAAATTTAAAGAAATAGATCCTAGGTGTATATTATTTTGCCTTTCGTCTTCCCCTGAATTTGTGGCACTATAACATTAAGATAAAATGAGTTGGTTTGTACAACTGTAGATAGCTGTCTTAGTTTTTCTAGTCCTCAGTCCTAGCTCTGTAATGTGAAATTAACATAGATTGCTTTCCCATTGCAAGATAATTACTTTTGCAAAGAATTTTTTATTGTAATATGTAGAGTGTGATCTTTTGAATATTATGACCTTTAAATTTTTAGTGTTTTGAGTATCATCCATTTGATGCATTTTCATTTAATATATTTTGTTGTAACTTTGCAAGGGAAATAATTGTAAAGAATTTTTAAAAAATAAGTTATACATTAAAAGAAGAAGGAACTCTTTGAAGCATTCATGAAGAAATATGAAGTACTATTTTACATTTGTGATGGTCCCCAAATTCTTTCAATATAAATATAATGATTTATACAGAATTGTTGAAGTTGTGACAATCATTTACCTTCATTGATTGATTCTCATTGCTATCATATGTCACTCAATAATTTAATAAACATCTATCGGAAATTTTGTAGACCACTGGCATATTTGGAAGAATAAATTTTTATATTTATTTGCAATACTAGATTATTATTATACCCTAACAGAGTTGTAGAATCCACACATACCAGGTTAAAATAGATATAATGAATAAAATGACAGAGGAAAAGTAGATTAATGCAGTGTTTTAGCAGGTCAAAAATAAATATATTGCATGGCTAAATATAAGTCAGTGTAAGACTTAGAAGATAATCTAAATTGAGGAGGAAACTGCATTTTTGGGAAGGAGAAAGTGGCTTTGAATTGCAGCTAGAATTTATACATAGTAATTTGGACAGGAAGGATGTTACAATGGAGGACGCTGTACATTATGATAAATCAATAGATTACATGTTTTCTAACACAAGTGTGATTAATACTTTTGGTTTGAGATCAGAGCACAAATTAAAGATATACTGTATTCCTGTAGAACTAACATATAGCCTTTAGGATCAAAACATGGGCTTGAACATTAAATGTGCCCTTTATTCGTGTGAGGGTTTGGATTATTTAATCTCTCTTTATCAGTTTGTATTGGTAGAGTCAAAGAGATTATATAATGTGGATAATACTTCCTTGAAAGGTTAAGATTAAATTTAAAAATTATGTGACTTACCTAGTTCTCTGTGCAAACCAGGTGTTTAATTGGCATATAATAAAAGTTACTTCCTGATTTTATAGCTGACATTAAAATCAAGGTTCAAAGGTTGTTTCAGTTGATAGATAAATTTATTAAATGTTCTTCCATGTTTGTGAGAAACAATTTTCCTATAGCAGCTGCTAGTAAATTACTTCATTGTGTGTGTGTTCTCAGTCATGTCAGACTCTTTGTGACACCATGGACTGTAGCCTACCAGGCTCTTCTGTTGATGAAATGACCCAGGCAAGAATGTTGGAGCAGGTTCCCATTTCCTACTCTTAAGGGATCTTGCCACCCAGGGATCGAACCTACATCTCCTGCATTGATAGGCAGATTCTTTACCACTGCAGCACCCAATTGCTTCATTCAGTTCAGTTCAGCTCAGTTGCTCAGTCGTGTCCGACTCTTTGCCACCCCATGGACTGCAGCACAGCAGGCTTCCCTGTCCATCACCAACTCCCAGAGTTTACACAAACTCATGTCCATTGAGTTAGTGATGCCATCCAATCATCTCATCCTCTGTTGTCTCCTTCTCCCACCTTCAACCTTTCCCAGCATTGAGATGTTTTTCACTGAGTCAGTTCTTCGCATTAGGTGGCCAAAGTATTGAAATTTTGGCTTCAGAATCAGTTCTTCCATTAAATATTCAGGACTGATTTCCTTTAGGATGGACTGGTAGGCTTTCCTTGCAGTCCAAGGGTCTCTCAAGAGTCTTCTCCAACACCACAGTTCAAAAGCATCAATTCTTCAGCACTCAGCTTTCTTTATAGTCCAACTCTCACATCCATACGTGACTACTGGAAAAACCATGGCTTTGACTAGACAGACAGACCTCTGTTGGCAAAGTAATATCTCTGCTTTTTAATATGCTATTTAGGTTGGTCATAACTTTTCTTCCAAGGAGTAAGCATCTTTTAATTTCATGGCTGCAGTCACCATCTGCAGTGATTTTGGAGTCCCCAGAAAATAGTCTGCCACTCTTCGCATTGTTTCCCCATCTGTGTGCCATGAAGTGATGGGACCAGATGCCATGATCTTAGTTTTCTGAATGTTGAGCTTTAAGCAACTTTTTCACTCTCTTCTTTCCCTTTCATCAAGAGGCTCTTTATTCTTCGTTTATTGCCCTAAGTGTGGTGTCATCTGCATATCTGAGGTTATTGATATTTCTCCCAGTAATCTTTATTCCAGCTTGTGCTTCTTCCAGCCCCGCATTTCACATGATGTACTCTGCATAGAAGTTAAATAAGCAGGGTGACAGTATACAGCCTTGAAGTACTCCTTTTCCGATTTGGAACCAGTCTGTTGTTCCATGTCCAGTTCTTACTGTTGCTTCTTAAGGTGCATACAGATTTCTCGAGGCAGGTCAGGTGGTCTGGTATTCCCAACTCTTTAAGAATTTTCCACAGTTTGTTATGACCCACACAGTCAAAGGTTTTGGCGTAGTCAGTAAAGCACAAGTAGATGTTTTTCTGAAACTCTTGCTTTTCGATTACTTCATTATTTAGATTTTAGCAGGAAATTATTTTAAATATTCTGAATGTTTAAATTTTGGAAGGCAAAAAAAGGATCAGAGGTGAGAACAATTTCTAAACTCAAATGTGTTTAAAATCATAGCAATATGATAGTAGTGAAATAATGAGTTTGTGAAAAGATACTTTTAAAGTCACATTTAAATTATATATAGCTATAAACCACAGCATACTAATCAAATGCCTCATTTTGCCTGTGATAATTTTGAGAGTAGAATTGCCTGTTTTTGTTTTCTTCAAGAAAATGAAGTATATGTGGATTGCATGTTTTCAGTTACTCTTTTTTAGGTTAATGTTAGAATTTCTCATGTACAATTTTTATTATACTAGAAATTTCATATAATAGCTCCAAAATAAATTATAATGAAAGGTAGTGACAAAGTATGACTTAACATATACATATTCTTTTTATATTCATAATGAATATAACTGAAAGCTGCCATTTTACTGTAGTTACATGAAAATATGAACTCTAGTTTACTTTTTCTTTAGTAATTGTTTGATTTTCTCTTCCTGTAGCCTGCCCATCCTCCGTGTCTGTAGAAGTAAGTGCAGATGGAGTAAACATGCTACCATTGTCCACTCCTGTTGTCACAAGTGGTCTTACCTACATAAAAATTCAACTTGTGAAAGCTGAAGTAGCTTCCGCTGTCTGCCTTAGACTCCATCGTCCACGAGATGCCAGCACACTAGGCCTTTCACAGATCAAATTGCTCGGCCTCACTGCTTTTGGTACCACTTCTTCAGCAACAGTTAATAATCCCTTTCTTCCATCTGAAGATCAGGTATCCAAAACAAGGTATGTAGTTCCTCATCTTAAGAGAAACCTTCCTGTGCTTTTCATGAAATTTATTCTGTGGTTTCTTTGTTTTTCTTAGAGTTTAGAAAATTATTTGTTCCATAGGTTTCTGAATAATGTCATAATTTGTTAAGTGTAATAAAGAATAATTGCATAGAAACAGAACTTTGAGGCTGGTTAAAATTGAGATTCATGTGTGTTTAATTCTTGAAGTGATCTGTGATGTGCTCTATGTGGGTGTGAGTTCCACTTCTTTGGATTGTAGTCTTATGTAAGCATTTGCAAATGCCTGTCTCCAAGAGTATATCTGAATCAAACAGGTTGACCACACAGATAAGCACCTGGTCTGTTGCATAGTAATTCTTAAGTTGCTGATCAGTAAAGGGTTGATTTGGACCATACTAATTGATACAGACTGACCAAGCAAAGGGTGTGGATGTGTTCTTTAATTTAGATTCTTCTGATAAATTAGGATGGTTGAAAATTTTGTAGATTAGTTTTACTATACATTTTACCTGAGGAAAAAAATTGAGATTTCTTTTTTATTTTCAAGCTGCTAAGTCTTTTCAGTTTTGCAATTCTGTGATCCTGTGCAGTTTATATTTATGCGTATATGTATATAGAAAACTGTTACCTAACTCAATAAAAAGCAAGTTAATAATTCCTAAATGTGACTTGTACTTAAGTATTTTTAATTTTTGTTACAGGGGAAACTTACTGTTTGTTTAACTCTTCTTGATGTTATAGTATTCTAAAAATATTATTTTTTTAACATAAATTGGTGCTACCTACTTATGAAATACAACATGCTGGTTATCTTTTCTGCTTTATAAGGCACAATTTTTTTTTTTTTCACTGCGTAGCTCCTCCTTTTTTTTTAAATCATTCTTTGCATGCAGTCCATTACAGACTGTTGCGTGTTCCCTGTGCCGTGTAGCAGGTTCTTAGTTGTTATCGATTTCACAGATAGTGTGTGTGTGTCAGTCTCAGTCTTCAGTTCATCCCTGCTAACTATAAGTTTGTTTTCTAATCCAAGCCTCTGTTTCAGTTATGTAAGTAAGTTCATTTGTAACCCCCCCCTTTTTTTTAAATAATCCACATATCAGTGATACTGTGCCATTTTTGTCTTTCTGTGTATAACTTCATTCGGTAAGACGAACTGTCTATGACAGTCCATCCACAGCTTGCTGATCTTGGAGAAGTTTTGTGTGATCTTGGTAAAGTTTTTGCTTCAGAAGTCTGAAGTAATTTAAGCTACTTAGATGGACCCATATAGGCTGTTTTGTGCTTTGTATTTCAGTATTGGATGGTTACGGTTACTACATCATTGCCTCACTCACATCAGTGATCTGGAAGGAATGATGGCAAGTGCAGCTGCCCCGACCGCTAATCTGCTGCAGACTTGTGCGGCCTTACTCATGTCTCCATACTGTGGGATGCATTCGCCCAACATTGAGGTTGTGCTCGTCAAGATAGGACTGCAGTCCACTAAGATTGGCCTGAAGCTTATAGACATTCTTCTAAGAAATTGTGCAGCGTCAGGCAGTGATCCTACAGGTGACAGTTAATTTTGATATTTGAATGTTTACATGTCTGCAGAGAAATAATATTTGAACTATGATGTTTGTGATTAATTCTGTTTCCAAAATTAAATTCCATATGGCTTCATTATTTTTGGATTTTGATTTTTTTTGTTGTTGTTGAAATTTATAGAAGTTATATTTAATGAATAATTTAAGATTAAACTGAGTGAATCTTTTCATCCCATTTGCTTATTTAGCAAATTTTTCCTTTTGATTCTTTTTTTTCAAGATTTGAATAGCCCTTTACTTTTTGGAAGACTGAATGGACTCTCTTCGGATTCTACGATAGATATTCTTTACCAGCTTGGAACAACTCAGGATCCTGGAACAAAAGACAGGTATGTGGTGATCTCATTTTTCACATGAGAACATGTTTACACACAATCTCATGTAGTAGATGTTACTAATAATGCTTTTTTAAAGATCTTTTTGTAAAAGTTAAGCTTAGATGTTACTCAACTTACAGAAATAAAGAAATATTGTTTGTCTGTATTAGATACTTGGACTATTTTGATAATAGTAATGTTTGTTTTCACTGATAATTTATATTATCCATTGACATCTTTTCATTAGATTCTTTCCCTTCTTTCTCCTGCTTCTTACCACAAAGTGAAACACTGTCATACCAAGTAAATAATAATGATTGTTTCACCTGAATGTTTACTGATCTTTCAGTATAGGTAATTTTAGGTAAGCTTTACTAATGTAGTTAGTTCTTCCTTGATGTCTTCTTCCTTCAAATTCATAAGGACTCCAAGTATCTTTGAAACATGTTTTTGTTTGTATAAGTAATATAAATTATCTTTATGCTGGAGACTGTTTCCTGAGTTAATATCCTTTTAAGTATGTTGAATATGTTATATTCAATTAAGGTTATTTACTTTTATTAATTTGTATTTAAAGTGAAATCATTTGGTATGATTTACTTAAAAAGTAAAGTGAAATCATCTTACTTCATGAATTATTAACAGGTTGTTAATTTTTGTGTGTTCTTACTCATTTTACAGCTGTTCCGCGAGTAGTTGGCATATGTCTGGCATTGTGCTAATACTAGAGAGATCAAGTTTATTCAATCCAGTTTGTGCCCTCAGGAGCGGGGAGACAGAAGAGTGTCCCTAATAAGGGGAGATTTATGTAGGTCAGACTGAAGGGTATGAATTAGAGTGCCTGGCAGTGAAGGCATCTCGGAAAAATTTTTAGTTAATCCCTGATAATGTAATAGTTTTCATTAATTTTAGACTCATTGCGTTCATGTACTCTGGGTTAAAAATATTTAAAGAATGTATTAATAAAGTAAAATTAGTTTGTCTGATAACTTCAAAATATTGAATAGGCTGACTTCCTTTCCATTAAACTTTTGCTCTATAAAAACTATATGACTATATTATATTTAAAAATATATTGAAGTATTTTTTGACAAAGTGAATAGTAATTTACATCAAATTTGAATCATAATAATTAATAGGGTTAAAAATATGTGCTAAATATTTTCCTGCAGTCTTGTGATTATTTTATTTTTAATTTTTTTTTAACATAAGAAACTACACTTAAAATTCCTTTCTTAGCATAATGCAAATATAGCTATTTAAGAATATTTTAGAATTGATGTTAATGACAAGATTTTGGCTGCTGTTTTTCTAGGAAATGTTACTTTTCCCTAATTTCCTCATCTCCCTTCTTTTCCAATGATTTTTCCTTATTTCTTGTCATATGACATTTAAAACATTTGATCCTTCAGTCCTTCAGAGTCGAGAGAGGGATTAAGTGGTATTATATACCTTCCAACTCCCATTTCTTTTAACCTTAAGCAAAGAATCTTGTGCTCTAAACTAGACATTTAAAAGTAAACTAAACAAAGATAAACAATGTTTTAAAAACTTGACAGTAAATCTACCCTTCCCCTTAAAAATACAAAGTTCAAAGCATTATCGCTTTAAAAAGTCTTGCTTTCATTTTGTGGTCCCCAGCTCTAGGCAATGCAGTGTAGTAGCATGGCACTTGAAAATGTATGTGTGTTGAAGCTGTTCGGTTGTAGGAGGGTGGGTGGCTGCTACTAGTATTTAATGCTTGGGGACCAGAGATGTGAAACATGGTATATTGCATGAGATTCTGCACAATGAAGAGCTGACCCCCAATCACTGCCCTATGGTATGTGGATTTATTATAAAATGAGTAAAAATTTAGAGGATAAAATTAGTTTTTTAAACTGTAGATCCTGTAATTCTAGACATTTATATGTTCTACCATAAATGAGGTAAGAATCAACATTTATATGCTGATTAGATGAGTTATTGCGGATATTTTCGTCACTTAAATAGGTATTATTGGAAAATTAGAATTACTTTGACATTGATTGCATAATTCCTTTTCTCTCCTATTTTACATTAAAATTACTGAGAATAATCATATATTATTCTCATATATGCATTGCTTACATGTAGTGGTGGAATTTATCTGTATTAAATGTCATCTGTAGTATAATTGATTATTTGAATTCATCTTTTTTTAAGAATTCAGGCCTTGTTAAAATGGGTCAGTGATTCTGCAAGAGTGGCTGCTATGAAAAGAAGTGGCAGGATGAGTTACATGTGTCCTAACTCTTCGTCAATAGAGTATGGTCTTTTGATGCCATCTCCTTCTCATTTACACTGTGTAGCAGCAATTTTGTGGCACAGTTATGAACTTCTGGTAGAATATGATTTACCAGCACTGCTAGACCGAGAACTCTTTGAGTAAGTATGATTTACGAAATTCTTTTTCTCCTCAGTATTACATCACTTTAGGTTTTTACTTGATAAAGCAGCATTTTTATATGCTTAGTTGTATAAAAATAATGAAAGTGCTAGATAAGTACAAATGATGTCATTTTGAAATGAGATGCTACTCAAATGTAATCTTCATGTTTTAAGAAGCTGGATTAGTGTCATTGCTGCTTTTCCCACCTAATTGGAATGTTTGATGTATTCTGCAGGTCACAGTGTTTATTCTCTCGTAAATTTACTCACCAGATTCTTTTATCTTTAATATACAACTTTGGAGGGAAAGTGTAACTAGAAATTTTAAAGGACTACTTTAGACAGTTCTTACAGTTGTTTATTTCTCATTCTTTCTAGACTGCTGTGACCGTTCTTTTGACTAGTAGTTTCCACTTAACCCACATTCTTCATCATACGCAGTTAAGGCTTTATTGAGCTGACTGCCTAATAACTCTAAGTCTATGGAAAAAACATAATATTTATTTCTGAAGAGTCCCATGACTCATAAAGGGTTGGCCTTTTGTTCTCTAGTTTGTCATTTTCATATTTGCTTCTTTTACTTGGCATAATCCACAACTTACTAGTGAAGCTCACTAATAGTTTTCATTTTGCAGACATGAATTAAAATCCTTAATCATGTCAAATTTAATCTAAACGTTTCTTTGCTATAATTTTTTCATTATTTTCTGTATTGTTTTTTTTTAGGTCACACAGAGAATGGTAGAAGCGTTTTGATATAGATTTCTTAGTTTTCTGTGCTCATCTTGCAAGTCTGCTCATCAAGCAGTCTTGCTGAGACATAGTGTCGTAATACTGAATGTTAGACTGTGCTTTTCATCACAGTGATTTCCAGTAGAAATAATGGACAGTGAGGTCTTTCTAAAAATAAGTGTATTTTTTTTAACATGGTATCTTTTATTCCCTAGGTTACTTTTTAATTGGTCCATGTCTCTTCCCTGCAATATGGTTTTGAAGAAAGCTGTGGACAGTCTGCTTTGCTCAATGTGTCACATACACCCAAGTTATTTTTCTTTGCTCATGGGCTGGATGGGCATTACCCCTCCCCCAGTGCAGTGTCACCACGGACTGTCCATGACGGATGATAGCAAAAAGCAAGATCTCAGTTCATCTTTAACAGACGACTCTAAAAATGCACAAGCGCCTCTTGCCCTAACTGAATCACATTTGGCCACCCTTGCTTCCTCTTCTCAGTCTCCAGAAGCTATCAAGCAATTATTGGACTCCGGGTTGCCTTCTCTTCTTGTGAGGAGTCTGGCTAGTTTTTGTTTTAACCACATTTCGTACTCTGAAAGCATCGCGCAATCAGTAGACACTTCCCAGGACAAACTGAGACGGCACCACGTTCCACAGCAGTGTAATAAGATGCCTGTCACAGCAGACCTGGTTGCCCCTATTCTTAGGTTTTTGACAGAGGTTGGCAATAGCCATGTTATGAAAGATTGGCTTGGTGGGCCTGAAGTCAATCCACTGTGGACGGCGCTTCTGTTTTTACTGTGTCATGCTGGATCCGCCTCTGGAGGACACAACCTAAGTGCGCAACAGACCAGTGCAAGGGCACCTTCTCTTCCCTCAGCTGCTCCAGTAGGGCTGACTACCCCGCAGAGGACAGCCATTGAGAACGCGACCGTTGCATTCTTTCTGCAGTGCATTTCATGTCACCCTAATAACCAAAAGCTGATGGCCCAGGTAAGACAGAAAAACTGACTTATGTTCCAGGTGTCCTATTATTTTAATGTGCTGTCACATAACACTCTTGAAATTGGTTCAGAAAGTTGCATGAATTAGGGCCAGGTGATGATGAAGTTTCTGGTTGGGTGCATTTAAGGATTTGAATTTAAATCATAATTAAAATTAAGTACTGATATCTCTTCCCTCCTTTCTTCACTTGTTACATAAGTCAGTTATTCTTTTTGATGAATGATGGACAAATTCTTCAAGATTCTAGCTAAAGGTCATACATTCTTCTTTTTAAAAAATCTACCCCCACTACGATGCTTCAGCTCTTGGAACAAGATTGACCACCTAAAGGTGGCCATTGATGGCCTCACCTGCATCACGGCATTACATTTTGTAGTAACTGGATTGTTAAAGGCTGTTAGTTTGTTTCTAATGAAGCAGACATTGGAGTAGGTTTCAGACAGGAGACTCTTGACAAATCACATTCAAAGTATGAAAGATTATTGTATTGAGTCTGGGGGCCAAAAATCTTGAAAGCTGGAATTATCTCTAAAATAATTCTAGTTCCTTTTTGCCAGATTTTGCTTGTTTCCAGCTGTTGTGATCTTCAACAAGTTTTAAACTATAAAATGGAAATACTAATACCTGCCTCTCAAAAGATTTTTTTTTGAGAGGATTATAATTTATATGAGCATGCTATATACTAGTATAGAGCTTGTTTGAGACTTGGTTCGGTTCAGTTCAATTGCTCAGTCATGTCCAACCCTTTGAAACATGGTAGACATAGGAATGAGCATTTACTCCCTTATTTGATACTGCTTATTCAGGTTAAACTATTAATATCAGGTTAAAAGGATGAGCTATAATAATTTTAAAAAATTACTGAATGACTTAGCTTTTAGAAGAGGAAGATGCTTTATTGCCTCAGCTGTATTATTGTAAAACTATCTACTTTATGTGCCTAATTTGAAAGAAATGCTTAAATTTTCAATTTTAATGAAGTCCTTAAATATGAGTATTTGAAAATTTGGTTTCTGCCTATGGGTAGAGTGAAACATTCTGTTCTATTGTCTTCTGTTCAGGCTATCCTCTCTTAGTTTCTTGTTAAGGCATTATTTTATATTTTTAATATTTTTTTTTTCAGAATTTTTATTGTATAGTAACCACATTCAGATATTGATTGAAGTTAAAATTAAGTTGGTTTTGCCAGGTATTTTGTGAAAACCCAGTACTAGTAACTTCTCTTATCCACAGAAATTTCTGATTGACTTTTAACTTCACATCTACTTCCTATTCATTTATTTTAAGATGGAATAATATATTCTTTAGTTGCTAATTTGATGAGACATACTTATTAATCCACATTTTAAATTTCCTCTTTATTTTTTAAAGTAAAAAGCTGGAAGTACCACATTTAACTTTTAAAATCTCTAACTTTGCCAGGTTCTCTGTGAACTGTTTCAGACATCTCCTCAAAGAGGGAACCTTCCAACATCAGGCAATATTTCAGGGTTTGTACGTAGATTATTTTTGCAGTTGATGCTGGAGGATGAGAAAGTGACAATGTTTCTTCAGTCTCCGTGTCCAGTGAGTATTTAACAATTAAATTAAATCTTAATGATGAACTGTGTGTAAAGATATTTTATGGTTTCATATCAGAGCTTACAGTTATCTCTGTTCTAATTTCTAATACAGCAGAATGAAACTATCATGGCCTTTATACTTACTGATAGGACTTAGAAATCTCAGCTAACCCTCTGTCTGGAATAACCTAGTTGTAAGTTGCCATGAATAGTATAATTTGATTTGGGAGGAAAATTGACAACAGTGCGAATGCAAAATTTGACCAACAAATCACATGACAGACATGTCACATTTGAAGAAATACAGAAAATAAACTCGTATATTTTTATACACATTATTGAATTTTTATTCTTTTCAGTTCAGTTCAGTTGCTCAGTTGTGTCCGACTCTTTGCGACCCCATGAACCGCAGCATGCCAGGCCTCCCTGTCCATCACCAACTCCCGGAGTCTACCCAAGCACATGGGGTAGATGGTGATGCCATCCAACCATCTCATCCTCTGTCGTCCCCTTCTCCTCCTGCCCTCAATCTTTCCCAGCATCAGGGTCTTTTCAAATGAGTCAGCTCTTCCCATCAGGTGGCCAAAGTATTGGAGTTTCAGCTTCAGCATCAGACCTTCCAGTGAACATTCAGGACTGATCTCCTTTAGGATGGACTGGTTGGATCTCTTTGCAGTCCCAGGGACTCTCAAGAGTCTTCTCCAACACCACAGTTCAAAAGCATTAATTCTTCTGTGCTCAGCTTTCTTTATAGTTCAACTCTCACATTTATGCTTTTGAAATTGTTATATGATCTATATTTCAAAAAAAATCTTTTCTTTATTTCTTGATTTCCAGCTGTACAAGGGGAGAATTAATGCTACTAGCCATGTCATCCAGCATCCAATGTATGGAGCAGGCCACAAATTCCGAACACTTCATTTGCCAGTCTCAACAACATTATCAGAAGTTCTGGACAGAGTGTCAGGTGAGTCAGATTTAAATATTTATTTTTCTTTAACTTTGTTATATGTATATAGGAATTTTATCATTGGAAATGTTGACAAGCTGTGGGAAGCTACTGGTGGAATTTTCTCGAGATAAACCATAAGGCTATTTTATAGTAGATGAATTGCACAGTATATTAGGTTGAATGACAGCATTCTAAGTGATATACATTTACTAAATCTAGGGGAGAAATGAATGGTCAGTAGGTAGGATTGGCTGGTGACTTTACTGTTTATAACAGTGAGGATGACAGAACTTTCCCCCTAGATTTCTCATGTATTTCAAGAGTTCTCAGTTGATGCCTTTAAATGGGATATAAGTTTCTGAAATAACAGCATGTTGGGGTTAGAATGCCAGTTGACTCTGGTGAGTTTCCCTTTTTTTGCCTCTCTGAGATCCCAGTCAGTGATGAATTCATTGCGTATCTGTTGTGTGTAAGCACAGTAATTTCTTCTAGTGTTGTAAAAGTGAGCAGGACACATACTCTGTCTCTGAGAGTGTTTATGATATTTTGTATATTGTCAGAATAAAAAACAAACTGAAAGTTTAAGTGTTTAGAATTTAAATATAAGTCAGTGTGTTTCTAAGTCTTTAAGCAACACTGTTAACTGAAAGAAGTTAGGAGTTCCCCAAAAAACTGGCATTATCTATTTATTAGTTGAAAATACTAATCGAAATTTGAAATACAAGACTGAGTTGAAGAGATTTGGGAGTTGTTACCATACATATCATGGAGAAGGGGAAGGTTACCCACTCCAGTATTCTTGGGCTTCTCTGGTGCGTCAGACGGTAAAGAATCTGCCTGCAGTGCAAGAGACCTGTGTTCGATACATGGTTTGGGAAGATCCCTTGGAAGAGGGTATGGCACCCCTCTCCAGTATTCTGGCCTGGAGAATCCCCATGAACAGAGAAGCCTGACAGGCTTCAGTCTGTGGGGTCGCACAGAGTTAGACAGGAGGGACTAAGCACACCAAGCATACTTACATAGAAGGTAAAAACCACATGAATGAATATGATCACTTTGAGAAAATAAAGTAGAAAAGATTGTTTATCAGTTTTAGACACTGCATCTAACATGAATGTGTACATAATACTATAATACTTTCCTACATATTACATATTACACAGTAAAGTGCTGGAATATATTACAAATGTCTAACATTTTTTTCTTATTTGAAAATCTCCACCTGTTATAGCTAAACTTTGTGAAAATTTGATTTTACACATTTTTTCTACATTTCAATTTTCTGAAATTGTGCCTTTTACATGATAAAAAATTTTTAATTAAGGAAGGAAGGAAGTGAAGAAGAGTACTGAAATTCAGTTTTTGAGATGTCAGCATTTAACTTGATAATCAAAATGTATAGACATAGTACAAAATAGCTGGAAGTTTAACATTTTTATCTTTACTATAAATGAATACATTTTTCTAAAATGTCTTGTTCTGTCATTTAGAATATTGAACAAAATAGCTCCTTTTATTATCTAAAAATTAATAATAAAACTGATGGCTGTGGAAGACCAGTATCTACTTAAAAGTCCAACAGAGGTATCCTTAGCAAGTATTAGAAACTTCTAAGTGCCTACTTCACCCTATGGCTAGCAGTATTTTGGTACTGCTTTAGTCACATCTCATGATATATTAACATGTGCATATGTATTTTACTAATATTCTTGAAAACAAAGAATCCAAAATTATTTAAGCTGTCCCTTTACCTGCTTCCTATTGCTTTTAACTATATTGCTTTCAAATAATGATTGTTTGTCGTTTTTTTTTAAAATTTCTATTATTGTTTTTAAGCAGTTTGACTATTGCTATCATCAGATAATATGCCTTGTAGTTTTTTTCATGTTCTTTATAGTTTGAGTTTTTTGACCTAAATCTCTGTGTTTATGAATTTTATCAGATTTGGAAATGTTTTGCCTATTAGTTTCTCAAATATATTTGTCTTCCCGTAACTCTGCTCTTTTAGTGATTCTAATTACACATTTATTAGGCCTCTTGAAGTTATTTTACAGCTCACTGAAGTTCTGTTCTTTTTTCCCCCATTTCCCCCTTCTACTTTTGAGTTTCTTAGTGGTTAAATAAGACCATTGTATGGTCATCATTTATTTCATGATTTATAATAGCATGCCATATTCAAAAGCATGAAGAAAATGTTAATTCAGAGTAATGACTGTCTGTGAAAGTCCTTAGTATTCATTCTTAAAGTACTTGTAAAATATGTCATTTTGTCTAAGATTCCTAGCCAGATAAAAATAATAAAACCAGCAACCTCTGTTCCTTAAACTTATTTGGTTATACTCCCGTTTGTAACAGGAGAAGTCTAATGTAATGCATATTAGGATTAATCCTGAGCTTGAGTTCCGTATTGCCCTTTATAGATTGTATCAGTAACCTTGCTAAGACTGTTTCCTTATTTTGAAAATAATATTTTTCCTTGATATGCATGTTGTGTGGACTGAAATATATAGATATAGGTGATAAACAGATTGATCTATGCCTAAAATAAAACAGAAGTTCTTGATAATAGTTTTAAGAACTGCCTCTAGAGGTAGTACTATTGTAATAGAAAATATTTTCTAGAGATTGGAGTTTAGGTATCCTGGCCTAAGGAGAATGATGAATCCCTTTCCTTGATGTAGTCAATGAGAATTGAATGTGTCACACTTTCCTTCATAACATTTTTTCCAGACCGTTTACATTGCCTTTGTGTTAGTTACAGTATAATCTTGTGTAAAGTCCTGAGATACTTATTATTTCCCTCCTTAATGATTTTTGAGAATCAATGTATTTTACCCCAAAATTTCTTACAGATACACCAAGTATCACTGCTAAACTAATTAGTGAACAAAAAGATGACAAAGAAAAGAAAAATCATGAAGAAAAAGAAAAAGTTAAGGCAGAAAATGGATTTCAGGATAATTACAGTGTTGTTGTTGCTTCAGGTATGATTTTTTTTTTCATATATAACCTTGACTTTGTTGGTTTCTATAAAGTGTAACAATTTATATTTATAGGAACTTCATGTAATAAATAGTATTAATGTAAAAACTGGTATAATGATGTCTTAATATTAAATACACAATTATTGTACCAGAAATCAGTTACTCTTTTGCATTGGAATTATTAAACTTATTTTGTGCTTACTGTATTTCATCAGATATTGAACATGTGTTAACAGTTTAGATGCTACATCTCAACTTGACAGTGTACAGAGAATTACACTCTTTAAAAGTTCACTAAGTCTTAAGGAATTTTTCTGTAACCTTTTTTTTTTTAAATTACAAATTGAAAAAGTATTCACTAGTTTTGACTTATGCTATTGTGCTCATTCCATAAAATTAGAAAATAAAAATCTTCAAAAGAAAATTGGTTGAAAAGTGAGTCTTTACTGTATTAGCTGCAGGAAGAGGAAAAATTGGTCAAGATAAGGGATAATCTTGGAGGATGTTTTTCTTAACAAAATTCTTAGTTCAGAAGAGAGAGCTCAACCTAGATTACATTTACTCTTAAATAGAAGACCTACGTATTGGTTTAATCTGTTCTTTCTCAGAGAAAAATTAAGAACACAAGCTTTTCTGTATATATTTGCACAGATTTATTTTCCAGTAAATGGATGCTCGTCTACACATATCTCAGAATACAGGAGTTAGTTTATACTTTCTTGAAAAATAGTTACACATGCGTCCAGTTATTCATTGTGGTTGTTTAGTTGCTAAATCATGTGTAGTTATTCATGAAGTATAATAAATGACAAATAGAATCAAATACAAATAGAATCAAGAGATTAGATACATGAAAAGAAATCTTTCTGTCTTTTGGTGTTAGGAACGTGGTGCTTTAGTAATATATTGTAGAAATACACTTTTACTTCATTAGTGTGTTGGCTGTATAAAGTTCTTGTTTGTTTTAGGGCTGAAATCCCAATCTAAACGTGCTGTGTCATCTACGCCACCTCGCCCACCATCCAGGAGAGGGAGGACAATGCCTGATAAAATAGGAAGTGCTTCCTCGGGAGCAGATGCTGCCAGCAAAATAATTACTGTCCCTGTGTTTCACTTGTTCCATAAACTCTTAGCTGGTAATGTTCACAATGATTAAGCATATCAGAAATTTTAGTACTCTTACAAATGAATAAATCACATGTGTCATAACCAAAATCATGTTTAATCAGATGCTGTTGATGAGATAAGTAATTTTGTGAGATTTTATCCATACAGGTCTCTTTAAGAGAAGTGAGAATATAAAGAAAGTAACCTATTTAATACCCTTTTTAAACATTATAATGTTGTAGTTTTGCACTAGCTTCTTAAATTTTGTTTTAAATGTGCTAAAATAATGATCAGTAAAATTAATGTTTTAGTTCATTCATAACAAGTTATATAGGACGTAACATAAGGTTAATTTTAAAGAACTAGTTCTGGCAGTGGAATTCTTAGATGTAGTCCTGATAATTAAGCTTCCTCTCTTCCTGAATCATTCTTTGACCAGCATACTTTCCTTTTGTCGAGGGTAATAGTCGTTTTATCTGCATGTGTGTGCTGTATCAAATTGCCAACTAACTTTGGATTTTACTTCTTAGCTTTAGACATTGTTGATTTGTAGCAGAGGTCAGTAAAGTATGCCAGGTAGACTGGATGTTTCTTTTTATAAAAACATTTTCATAGGAATACAGCTATACCCATTCTATATACAAGGCAGCAAAAGAGACAAAGATGTAAAGAACAGACTTTAGGACTATGTGGGAGAAGGGGAGGTGGGATGATCTGAAAGAATAGCATTGAAACATGTGTAAAATATGTAAAATAGATGACCAGTATAAGTTTGATGCTTGAAGCAGGGCACTCCAAGCTGAAGCTCTGGGACAACCCAGACGGGTGGGGGGGTTCAGGCTGGGGAGACTCCTGTGCACCAGTGGGTGAGTCATGCCGCTGTATGGCAAAAACCACCACAGTACTGTGAAGAAATCCTCCAGTCAAAATAAATGAGTTAATTAAAAGAGCTTTTACATAGGAATACGGACGTGCCCACTCATTCATGTAGTGTCCATGGTTGTTCTCATGCTACAGGAGAGGTGGTAGCTGCAGCAGAGACCGTATGACCTCTGCAGCTTAAAATGTGTATTAGCTAGCCTGTTTGGAAAAGATTTGCTAACTCCAGATTTAGGGAAATTTTTTTTCCTCCCTGTTCACCATTGCTCAGAAGATCTTAGTGGGATTTGGTTCGTAGCTAATTAACACTGTGTATCAGTTCAGTTCAGGCGCTTAGTGGTGTCTGACTCTGCTTCCGCATGGACTGCAGCATGCCAGGCCTCCCTGTCCGTCACTCTGTATGGACATTATTGTTTACACTTCTCAGAAACAGATTTGAGCTTTGTAAACTTTCTGTTGGCTGTTTTTATATTGTTTTGAAATTGGTGTCAGAATCAAACTCTTAACCTGAAATTTAGTAAAAGCATTTAGTGATTGAATAAATTGAATCAAGTAAATGTCTCCCTCTTGAATTCCAGTTTTAACTTAGTTACGTCACTTTTAGGCCAGCCATTGCCAGCTGAAATGACGCTTGCTCAGCTTTTAACTCTGCTATATGACCGAAAACTTCCTCAAGGTTACCGTTCAATAGATCTGACTGTTAAATTGGGATCCAGAGTTATCACAGACCCAAGTCTGTCAAAAACAGATTCTTTTAAAAGACTGCACCCTGAAAAAGGTATGTGTACGATGTAACAGTCTGTAATCTGAGCAGGCAGGGATTTCTGTAGCTGATTTACATTTTATTACATCAACTTGAGATACTTTTTTTCTTTATGACTGAGTTATTTGTGAATTTAGCAAATTGTCATTATTTCTTTTGGAAATTAATGTTAATTCCTTGTGTAGCATCACTTTATTTTTATGGGCCCATATGCTTTAATTTTTTTCCCCCTTTGGCTGCACCATTCAGTTTGTTGAATCTTAGTTCCCCGACCAAGGATTGAACTCAGGCCCTCAGCAGTGAAAGCATGGAGTCCTAACCACTGGACTGCCAGGGACTTTTCTAATCCTTAACAAATATTATTTCTGAATGAGCCATGTTAATTGTTCATAATTTTATAATCAAAGTGTGGGCCCCATTTAGAATTTCCAATTTACTGATAATTTATATTGAGTGATATTTTGTGCTCATAAACATTTTTTCTCTCAAACAAAAGTGGGATCA
This sequence comes from Antilocapra americana, assembly GCA_007570785.1. Taxonomy (NCBI): domain Eukaryota; kingdom Metazoa; phylum Chordata; class Mammalia; order Artiodactyla; family Antilocapridae; genus Antilocapra; species Antilocapra americana. Next base: position 737,790 of record ML664196.1, read on the forward strand.
TACAGTTTCTTACCTTCTTATTTTTATATATTCAATTAAATATTTCTAAATGTGCATTTTTACTTCCTATTTTTATATGGATGTAACAATTTATCTGTTTCACAGTTGAAGCATTCTAATTCTAGTATTTCACTACTATAAATGCTATTTAAGCCATGATTTTCATAGTGTGGATATGGTACCTTATTTATGTTCAATTTTCCCCTTGATTAAAGTTCAATATTTAATTATTAGCCCTTTGTGCTCTTTAATAAATTTTAATAGATTTCCTTTGCCCAAATTTTCAGCAGGATAATTTGTCTCTTTTAATGTTCATAGGATCTGGTTGTATGTAAACATAAGCTTTTGGTTTTCCTCTGTGAGTGATTCAGGTTTAACCAATATGGTGTAATTTTCAGTAAGAAAATTTTTTGTCACTATGCAGTTTTTCCTAATTGAATACTTTAAGAGTATAACATGCACATACATTAATATTTTCTGAAGTCTCTGATGTTTTACTTATTTGCCCAGAAGAATAATACTTCTCAGACTTCAGTGCGCTTGCAAATCACCTACAGAACATTATAAAATTGCAGATTCCTATTCAGTTGGTCCAGAGTATGATCTGAGAGTTTACATTTCTAAAGCTTTCAATATGATGCTGCTGATCCTGACTGGACCATGTAGTGAAACAACTATAGGGAGCAACATCAGAAATTATTTAAATATTTTTGTAGCATGTAGCTTTAAAATAACTAAATCTGAATAGCTGGATAATTAAGCTCTTTTGTTGAGTAGAGAGATGACAATAGTATGTGCTTTGTAAATGAAAAAGTATTATAAAAATAGGTCCTCTCTTTTAGCTGTTATTTGCGGTTATTCTTCTAGATCATGGAGATTTGCTTGGTAGTTGTCCTGATGATGAGGCTCTCACTCCAAGTGATGAATGTATGGATGGGATATTGGATGAATCTTTACTTGAAACCTGTCCCATTCAGTCACCATTACAAGTTTTTGCAGGAATGGGTGGACTGGCTCTTATTGCAGAAAGATTACCCATGCTATATCCAGAAGTAATTCAACAGGTAAGATTCCCAATTAATTATATCATTCCATGGCAAAGACCTGTTTTTTTGTTTATGTTTAACTTAACTTTTGCAAGTACCTATTCCCTTAAAGTCTTTGAGTATTGTATAAATCTTTCAAAGCTCAACCTATATGGAGCTTTCTAAGAATTCATTTCAGTTGCCCAGTTGTGTCCGACTCTCTGACCCGATGAACTGCAGCACGTCAGTCCTCCCTGTCCGTCACCAACTCCTGTAGTCCACCCAAACTCATATCCCTTTAGAGATGATGCCATCCAACCATCTCATCCTCTGTCGTCCCCTTCTCCTTCTGCTCTCACTCTTTCCCAGCATTAGGATCTTCTCAAATGAGTCAGCTCTTCGCGTCAGGTGGCCAGACTATTGGAGTTTCAGCTTCAGCATCAGTCCTTCCAATGAATTTTCGGGACTGATTTCCTTTAGGATGGACTTGTTGTCTGTTACTAAAGAAATGTAAACCAAGGACATTTGCTAAGGTCATCACACTGTAGCATTTTTATTTCTACGCTTTAAGATGTGATATTAATTATAGATACTACTAGAAAATAGGGGAGTGAAATAGTAGTATACACTTCTACCCAAATACACAATGTCTTTTTGCTTCACTTTTATTTCTTTTTAAGTGCCATTTCTATTTAAGTCGTTTTTAAAACATTAACTTCTTCTCCTGTCAATGTTGCTGTCATTGAGGTATGTACTTTAAATGTCCTTTTATTAAATGAAGGAAGTGTGTGATGCATGGAGAGCTGTAAATATGAAGTTCTTTATTTTTGTTGATTGAGGTAGGGAAATTATTCTCTGTAACTTTATCTACTTTGTGTGTGTGTGTGTGTGTATAAGTTTATGTATGTATTAGTTTCCTAGGGCTGCTGTAACAAAATACCACAAACTGGGTGGCTTAAAACAACAGAAATTTAATTTTCTTACAGGTCAGGAGGCTGTTAAGTCTGAAATCAAGATGTCACCAGAGCCATGCTCACGGTGAAGGCTCCAGGGGAGAATCTTTCATTACCTCTTCTTAGTTGCTGATTATTGCTGACAGTTAAGGGCATTCATTGCCCTCTAACTATGTCACTCCAGTTTCTGCCTGCGTTTTTACATGGCTGTCTTCCTTTTCTGTATCCCCCTCTCCTTATAAAAACACTGTTCATTGGATTTGAGGTCCACCCTACGACCAGTATGACCTCATCTCTTAATTGATTACTCTGCAAGGACTCTGTTTTCAAATAAGTTCACATTCACAGGTGCTGGGGTTTAGACTTGAGCATATCTTTGGGAGGATACAGTTCAACCCACAGTAATACCTATTTATATAAATGGTTATTACTTAACTTCTATTCAGAGAACTTATGGTATTTTTATTTTTAGATGATATAACCAGGATATAAGATGACTGTCATGGAAAAATATGAGTAAAATTTTATTGTTTTGTAAAAATTGTAATGATATAACTAAAAGTTTGAAATGGAAAAAACTCTAACATTCTCAAGATTATTGTTGCTCGGTGAAAATGACTTTCCTAGTTCAGTATTCAGTATGGTTTATTGTAGTGATTGGAGACCAAGTGCTGCTATAATAAATACCTGAAGAGTGAAAGTGACTTTAGAATTGAATGTTTGTCAGAGTATGGAAGAATTTTGAGGAGCATGATATAAAGAGGTCTAAATTGCCTTGAACAGACGATTGGTAGAAATATGGATGGTAAAGCCTTGTCCTGTGAGGGCCCAGAAGACAGTGAGGATCATGATAGAGAGAACCTATGTATCATAGAGAATACCTAAAGTAGGTTAAGCAGATTGTTGGTAGAAATAGTGGTGTAGTTTAGTAGGAAGTGAGGAAAATGTTATTGGAAACTGGAGGAAAGGAGATTCCTTGTCTTTTAGTGATAGAAATCTTAGTGTATTTGTGTCCTGTATGTGGAAGGCAGGACTTGTAAGTGATGAACTTGGATATTCAGCTGAATTTCCAACCTAAGGGTGAAATTTCCTGTTTTCTTCTTGGTACTAATAGCAGAATGTGAGAGGAAAGAGATAATTTGAGGGGAGATACTAAAATTAGAGACTTGCTATCAGAAAAGCCTGCTCTGGAGAGAAAGCCAAGGATGTGGCTTTCAGTGTTTGCTGGTGCCTCAGAAAAATCAGGATGCTAGTGTAGTCGGTCACATGCAGGGCTGTCTGAAGAGACCAGTCCTGGGTCTCCTCAGTCATCTAACGCTGAGCCAGGAGTGCGGAATGCCGTGTGACACTGCTAGCGCAGTCAGAGAGGGAGATGTGAGGATGAACGCTGAGTTTCCAGTGAAGCAGCTGAAAGCCAAGGAGCAGGAGCGGTCTCTAGTAGCTGGAGAACACAAGGGACCGACACTCCCCAAGAGCCTCCAGAAGAGCACTTGATGCTTAGGGTCCAAAGCTTTGATTCCAGCTCCATAAGACTCTTAGATTTCTGGCCTCTAAATCTTTCAGCTAATTGATCTGTGTGTTAAGTCAGTAAGTTTGTGGTGATGTGGTATAGCAAAGCATATAGGAAATGAATACAGATTTTGGTGTGTACTCTTTTTAGGATTTTTTTGTCTGGTTTCGGCATCAGGGTAATACTGTCTTATAGAATGGGTTGGAAATATCTAATATTTCATATTAAGAACTGTTAGATGGGTTTTTCAACAGATTAAACACTTATAAAGATTACAGAATTAGTAGTAGAGAAGATATGTCAAAAGAAATAATCCATACTGAAGCATATAATGTGTGAGGAATGAAAAGAACATGACAGCTATAGGGACATGTAGCTAGAAGTGAAAAATTCTGATGTGTATTTATGGTCACAGAAAAAGAATGAATTGAAACAAGGACAGAAACAATACTGAAAGGAAGAAAATTTTCCAAAACTGATAAAAAACTTTAATCCAAAATTCAAGAAGCTCTCTAAACCTCAAGTAGGATATTCATGCCTAAGAACATTATGATTATCTACTTAAAAACAAGAGAAAAGCTTAAAACCAGCCAAAAAGCAGTAAACCCACTTTTTGCAAATCAGCACCAATGATTCTGACAGCTAACCTTTCATCAGACACCTTAGGAGCCTGAAATGTAAAAAAATGTAAAAAAAAAAAAAAAATCTGCCATCCTAAAATTTTAAAGCCAATGGAGAAGATTTTGGACATTTTCCTCAGCCACCACTACTCTTTCCATAAAAGGTAAATTGATAATATCGAATAGTAGGTTTATGATGAACTCTCCTTTTTAAGTCTGGACAAACTATCTTTAGAAGAAATGAAAAAAGAAAAAGCAGCTGTTTAAAGGCTCCAGAGAGTGACCAAAAGTAGGCACCTGTTGGAGAGGATTTAAACATGAAGAGAATAAAACCACATTGGGTGAGAATACTCCTCAGTCTCTGTAGGGTGAGATGATAGAACTCATGTAAAACAATAGAGGAGTTTGGTTCTTCCATTCTGGCTGGAGATAAAAAGGGGGGAAATTCAGGAAGAAGGGACTCATAGATGGGGTACTCCAAATTCTGTACATGAAGTTTTGCACAACTGCAGCTGGCTCCTACATACTTAAGGTTCCTGAGAGAAAACTGGAAGGCTGAATGGACTGTCCAGACATGTCAGTGTCTGTCCAGCATGAAAGACACAGAATTTGTAATTCTGTTGCTTCCAAGTTAGAGGTAAAAATCCTCAGCTTTTCTATTGAAATTACAAATGAGTCACACGTTAAAGAGTATAGATGACATCCCAGTAATCAGTGACTGACTTGAAAAATAATGGTAAAACTATAGTCAGTTCAGTCACTCAGTTGTGTCTCACTCTTTGCGACCCCATGAACCACAGCACGCCAGGCCTCCCTGTCCATCACCAACTCCCAGAGTCCACCCAAACCCATGTCCATCGAGTCGGTGATGCCATCCAACCATCTCATCCTCTGTTGGCCCCTTCTCCTCCTGCCCTCAATCTTTCACAGCATTGGGGTCTTTTCAGATGAGTCAGTTCTTCACATCAGGTGGCCAAAGTATTGGAGATTCAGCTTCAGCATCAGTCCTTCCTATGAATATTCAGGACTGATTTCCTTTAGGATGAACTGGTTGGATCTCCTTGCAGTCCAAGGGACTCTCAAGAGTCTTCTCCAACACCACAGCTCAAAAGCATCAATTCTTCTGTGCTCAGCTTTCTTTATAGTCCAACTCTCACATCCATACATGACTACTGGAAAAACCATAGCCTTGACTAGATGGACCTTTGTGGACAAAGTAATGTTTCTGCCTCTTAATATGCTGTCTAGGTTGGTCATAACTTTCCTTCCAAGAAGTAAGCGTCTTTTAATTTCATGGCTGCAATCACCATCTGCAGTGATTTTGGAGCCCCCAAATATAAAGTCAGCCACTGTTTCCCCATCTGTTTGCCATGAATTGATGGGACTGGATGCATGATCTTAGTTTTCTGAATATTGAGCTTTAGCCAACTTTTTCCCTGTCCTCTTTCACTTTCATCAAGAGTTCTTCACTTTATGCTGTAAGGGTAGTGTCATCTGCATACGTAAGGTTATTGATATTTCTCCTGGAAATCTTGATTCCAGCTTGTGCTTCATCCAGCCCAGCGTTTCTCATGATGTACTCTGCATATAAGTTAAATAAGCAGGGTGACAACATACAGCCTTGACGTACTCCTTTTCCTATTTGGAACCAGTCTGTTGTTCCATGTCCAGTTCTAACTGTTGCTTCCTGACCTGCATGCAGGTTTCTCAAGAGGCAAGTCAGATGGTCTGGTATTCCCATCTCTTTCAGAATTTCCACAGTCTATTGTGATCCACACAGTCAGAGGCTTTTGCTATGTCAATAAAGCAGAAATAGATGTTTTTCTGGAACTCTTTTGCTTTTTCTGTGATCCATCAGATGTTGGTAATTTGATCTCTGGTTCCTCTGTCTTTCTAAAATCAGCTTGAACATCTGGAATTTCACAGTTCATATATTGCTGAAGCTTGGCTTGGAGAATTTTGAGCATTACTTTTGTAGTGTGTGAGATGAGTGCAATTGTGCAGTAGTTTGAGCATTCTTTGGCATTGCCTTTCTTAGGGATTGGAATGAAAACTGACCTTTTCCAATCCTGTGGCCACTGCTGAGTTTTCCAAATTTGCTGGCATATTGAGTGCAGCACTTTCACAGCATCATCTTTCAGGATTTGAAATAGCTCAACTGGAATTCCATCACCTCCACTAGCTTTGTTCGTAGTGATGCTTCCTAAGGCCCATATGACTTCTCATTCCAGGATATCTGACTCGAGGTGAGTGATCACACCATCGTGATTATCTGGGTTGTAAAGATCTTTTTGTCCAGTTCTTCTGTGTATTCTTGCCACCTCTTCTTAATATCTTCTGCTTCTGTTAAATCCCTACCATTTCTATTTTTTATTGAGTCCATCTTTGCATGAAATGTTCCCTTGGTATAATCTAATTTTCTTGAAGAGATCTCTAGTCTTTCCCATCCTGTTGTTTTCCTCTATTTCTTTGCATTGTTCGCTGAGGCACTCTGTCGATCAGATCTAGTCCCTTAAATCTATTTGTTACTTCCACTATACAATCATAAATGATTTGATTTAGGTCAAACCTGAAGGGTCTAATAAATTTATAAAAGCCTCCATAGGTTTAAGATTGACCCACCAGTAAGTTAACTGTTTCCTAATAGAAAACTAAACAATTTTCTAGTATAAAACTGACCCACTAGTAATTTGACCGTTTTCTAAAATAAAAATAAGCTCTTAATTACAAAATTCAGAGTTACTATAACATCTTGTCAATAATATATGATGTGTAATTAAAAAATAGACAGACATGGAAAGAAAGAAGAAAATGTTACCTGTGGTTAACTATAAAATAAGTTGGTGAACAGCTCTTACTCACATTTTGCCAGTTGTCCCACTAATGTTCTGAAGAAGGAAAAGAAAAAAAAATCCCTTTCTTTGGAGTGGTTTTAGGAAGTCTGTGGTCATAGGTTCAATTCAGGATCATATTGATACATTGCATTTAGTTGTTTCTTTAGTCTCCTTTAACCTGTAACAATTATGTTATCTTTGTTTTTCATGACCCTGACACATGGAAGAGTACAGGCTAGAAAGCTTATCTATATATGTAGTCATATAAATGCATGCGTGCTCAGTTGCTTCAGTCATGTCCCGGTCTTTGCAATCCCGGGGACTGTATCCCACCAGGCTCCTCTGTCCATGGGATTTTCCCGGCAAGAATACTGGAGTGGTTGCCATGCCCCTGCATGTCTCCTGCATCTCCTGTGTTGCGGGAGAATTCTTCACCCACTGAGCCACCCGAGAAGCCCAGTCACATATATATGTGTCTGTACATGTTTTTCCTAGATTTGTTTGCTTATAGAGCATGGAATCAGACTGCCTTAGGCAGTGTGTACATACCTGTGTCCCATATCTGCTTTGTAAAATATCATTTCCACTAAAAGAAATTGGAGTCCTTGGAAAAATTCTAGGATTTGGGCAGAGAATGTACAAGATGAGCCTAGATACAGAAGTCTGCTTTAAGGGGGTTCCACTGACCAAGCCTGATTCTACTTGGTCTTGACATAAAATGGTAGTAACAGATGATTGCTTGCAGAGTAACTTTAGAATTAATTAGTAATTAATAAATGAATGAATACATAGATGAAGAACGAATTGTTTTTGTGTACAGTTCACTGCCAACCAATAAATGTAGAATCAATGAAAGAATTAGAAAACACTATTTGGCAACTACCATAATAATTATTATTTCTTGCAAACATTATAAAAATGCTAACTCTAATGATCAAAGTTGAGTGGGAAACAAGGTGTTTACATAGTCTCAAAGACTCTGTCTACAGATACTTAACTAATTACAAAGGAGAAAATGGTAACTTTTAGAGTAGAAATACTTCACCATACTCATGGTATCGTGTAACTCATTTTAAAAAAATGTCCTTTTATTGATTTAAAAGCATTTTTTATTTCAAATTTGAATTTAGTTGATTAACAGTGTTTTATAGTTTCAGGTGTACACCAGAGTGATTCAGCTATACATCCTGTATTGATTTTTATATTCTTATATTTTAAAGAGATCATTCGAATTCAAGTCTTTAATTTGAACCTGATGTTGAAACATAGAAATAGCCAAACAAAATTGTTTTTACTTTAGGTGAGTGCTCCGGTTGTAACATCTACCACTCAGGAAAAACCAAAGGATAGCGATCAGTTTGAATGGGTGACTATTGAACAATCAGGGGAGTTAGTTTATGAAGCACCAGAAACCATTGCAGCTGAACCTCCACCTATCAAGTCAGCAGTACAGACCATGTCTCCCATACCTGCCCATTCTTTGGCTGCCTTTGGATTATTTCTTCGGCTTCCGGGTTATGCTGAAGTGCTACTGAAAGAGAGAAAACATGCCCAGTGCCTTCTTCGCTTGGTTTTGGGAGTAACAGATGATGGAGAAGGAAGTAAGTGTTGAGTGTTACTAATGAAATTTAATGTAGGTGGGTTGTAAGAAATTAATTCAAATGTGCTTACAAAACTGTTGGTCATCTTTGGAGGCTTTTAAAGATGAAGCAGATATTTAGATCCTGCCATCAAGTAGCTAATGTGCTACAATAATAACATGAAGAATGTCTATACACATATAGACTTAACAAGTTATGAAAGCCTTGAGAGAAGTACAGTATTATGGAGACTTACAAGTGTAAGATTATTTTCTTAGGAATAAAACAGCATTATAGTTTTTAGTGGGCCCTTGAAGGAAATCATCAGTTGTAGACTGAGAATGGTTATTTCAGAAAGAAGGACTGCTTTGAACAGTGTTTATATGCTCGTATTATATGAGAGGGCAGGTGAAATTTGCATAAAGCAGCACAGAGAACTCTTTTAAAAAGCTCTTACTGATAACAGATCATGGAAAAGCTTCTTAAGAACTTCAGATTTTATTCTGAATAACAATGAAGATTTATTAAAATATGTTAAGTGATGTAGTGATGTGATGAGAATCTTTTTAAAGAATTTTTCTGTGAATCTTGTAATATTGAGATGAAGGAGAACAGAATGAAGAAAATAATAATGTATTTTATAATATAATGATAGTAGAGAATAATAACAGAAAGCTATGATGGTTATTTCCATTGGGCTGACAGTTTTGTTAATAGAAGGAAACAGAAAAATCATAGGGTAGTAGCCTCGCAAGTTTATTTTCATTTCGTTTACCTCTAGTTCTTTAGGGAATGACCATTATATTTGAGAATCAGACTTTTTTTTCATGTTATTTTAAACTCATGTGGTTTTGATTAGAGGTGATGTCTTTCACGTGCTGTTTAGAAAGTATGCAGTGTTAAACCCTATACAACAAAGTACATATAATCCAATAAAATTATATGAGTTTATTCATGAGTCCTGTAACTTGGAAGCTACCAAGTATTGTGCATGTACTTTTTTGTGTGTGTTTTCATATTGATGGAATTCTTCAAAAATATTGACATAATTTTAAATGTGTTCATAACTGTTATTAAATTACATTGTCTATATAGTAAATACATCCTGGTTGTTTATTTTCAGATATAAATTATGCCTGCTTATTTTAATAGATCAGAAATTTCTAATTGCTTGAGCTGATTTTTTAAGTCACTAGAGTGTAAGAACCATGGTAATTTAGGACTCTTACTATGATACAGTAGGTATAACCCTAAACTGAAATGATAAAGAATTGTCTTTAGGCCATTTCAAACTGTTTCTAGTGAATAAACAGTAATGTCTATTAAAAAGCATAATTTTGATATATCCTTTTGCAGTGGTTGTCTCATCTGCCATTCATGTAGAAGTGTTATTTTGTTTGTTTTGTTTTACATTTAACACTCTGTAGCTAGAACATAGTAGAAAACTTCATTGCAAACAAAGTAAAATTGTTTCACTCTTGGATTCATGGTTCAAACTACTTCCAGGGCTAGACTTTCATACTCTTTTAAGGATGTTTTAAAGCTGCTTTTTTAGTTGTTAGTTTTTAGTTTAAATTTTTAGATTATAATAATTCTGACATAGTGTATAACAAGTATCATATGAGTATGATACTTTCTTTTGGAGTTTATATACTTGATGTCTTTTTAGACACTTTATGTTAAGTATTTAATTTTATTTATGGTATTGTGGCTTTTTAATAAATATAATGATAAAATTTTATATTGTCATTATAAATTCTGTGTTGTTTCTTATTGTGTTTTTAAATATTTTTTAATTTGAGTTCTCTTCTTTTAACCTAGGTCATATCTTGCAGTCTCCGTCAGCCAATGTGCTCCCAACTCTGCCTTTCCATGTCCTTCGTAGCTTGTTCAGCACTACGCCTTTGACAACTGATGACGGTGTGCTTCTTCGGAGGATGGCTTTGGAAATTGGGGCACTCCACCTCATTCTTGTCTGTCTCTCTGCTCTGAGCCACCATGCCCCACGAGTTCCAAACTCTGGCCTCAATCAAACAGAGGTGGGTTCAGTTTTATTTCTTTAGCTCATGAAAAAGTGTTAGATTCGTGGAGTACAGGCATAGTTTTTTATGAAGTAATTAGTATTTCAAAGGCGGGAGGGGGGTGCAGTTTGTTTGTTTGTTTGTTTTTTGCCTCTAAAACAAGCAAAAAAAAGGTTACTTAAAAGAGGATAAAATGAGTTGTTCTCTTCTTTCTTAGGCTCTTTCAGAAAGCTTTAAGTTAATCCATCTACTTTAAAAAGATGCTATAAGTTAATAAGCTTTTCTGGATACACTGAATTTATACTGTGATCCCTTTTCCTTTGTGAAGATTCTAATCAGTACAATAAGGGTCTAGTCAGTGTAGTAAGACAAGAAAAAAAAGAAAGAAAGAAAAAATAACCCTGATTGTTTTGAGATGATTTGATTGTATTTATAGAAATTCCCAAAATAAATAATGGCCTAAGTGAGTTTAATAAGGATATAATTTCCAGTTTGAGTATATAAAAATAAGTCATTTCTGTATACTAGCAACAAACATAAAATGAGCTTTTTAAAGATGTCCTTTAGAATAGCATCAAAAATAGGAGATATCTAGAAATAAATATGAAAAATGTATGTAAGACTCTCATCATAAAATATATAAAACTTTGTAAACAGATACTTATTAATTAGACTTTAATAAACTGAAGTCTCTGTCCATGTTTACCTCTCATGAAGTAGAAAATACAACATTTCATTAGTATTTCTTCCCAAATTGATTCTTTTTCTGTTTTTCGCTCAGTTTGCAGCATGTGAGATGTTAGTTTCCTGCCTAGAGATAGGACCCATCACCCCTGCATTGGGAGCAGGGAGTCTTAACCACTGGACCAGGGAAGTCCCACCAAATTGATTCTTAAGTTTGGCGGAACTCCGGGTTTATTTTGGAGGAAATTGACAAGCTGATTATAAAATTCATTCAGAAACTCAGAGGTCAAGGATTGCCAAAACATTTTCAAATAAGAACAATATATCTAGTAGTCTCATATTTTGAAACTATTATTAAGCTGCGGTATATACAGAAGGTTAGATTGAAGCCCAGCAATCTACATATATAGAGTTTTCTGATTATGACAAAGGTGACTCCAGAACAGAATGGTGATAAGGTCAGTCAAATATTCATATGGAACAAAAGCGAATCTTTAGACCCTACTGGGCTCTAAATGCAAACGTTAATTCTAACTGGATGGTGGATCTAAATGTGTATAGTATGCACAACATATAACAATACCATTTTACCAAAAAATGTAAGAGATACCTTTATGATCAATCAATTCCACTATTTAAGAGAGTAAAAGGGCAGGCCACAGAATGGGAGGCTTTATTTGTATATATCTGATAAAGGACTAATATCCAGAATATTTAACGAGCTTCCAAAATTTCCAAAAGGCACTCAAACCAAGTTTCTGTAACAACCTAGAAGAATGGGATGGGGAGGGAGGTGGGGGAGAGGGTTAAGAGGGAGGGGGACACATGTATACCTGTGGCTGAATTCATGTCGATATTTGACAGAAACCAGCAAAATATTGTAAAACAATTATCCTTCAATTAAAAATAATTAAATAATTATTAAAAATATTTCCCAAAGGAAAAAGCCAACAATAAGATAGAAAAATACCAAATGAAAAGCTTGAATGGGTACTTCACCAGAAGAGGCTATTTAAATATTCAAGCTTTCAGTTTATTACTTTAGGTTTTCGCTTGTACTTCTCTGGGAACTAAAGCAATAAATGTGAAAGGGTAATCTGTTGCTTTAGTTCCCAGAGAAGTACAAGTGAAAACCTTTAATACACTGAGTACACATCAGTCACAATGTGTAAGATTTCAGAATTGTCCCACCACACTTGTAATAACATAAAGACAATAGAATTTAATTAAAAAAAGTAATGTAAAAAACAGTAGAGTGGGCAAATAAGCTGTTGTCTATTATGTAATAGAATACTAGAAGGTAGTGAAAGTAAACAGCTATAGCCAACTACATATGATAGAACTGATGAGTTTTATAATCACAGCTAATAAGCTAGATATAAAGGAATATATGCATCATGATTCCACTTACATAATGTTAAAAATAAAATAAAAATAAGTTCTAGTGATTAGAGTTTCATGTTTAAGTGGTAAAGTTATAAAGAAAAGAAAGGAAGTCATGAGTGCAAAAATCAGGATTATAATTAGTTTTGTAGAGGAATGAGGGTGTGAGGGAACAAGGGCAGTTTGTTGCGTGCAGTAGTTTAGTTCTTGACCTGCATGGTTAAGTTGTTTTCAATTCATTAAGCTTTACATTACTTGTTTTGTATTCTTTCTGTAAATATGTTATACTTTACAGTTGGAAAGGTTTTTTAAAAAAATAAATAGCTGGTTTTTTTTTATCAATAACCCTAACTATTCTAGTGGGAAATGTATGGTAATGAAATTTTCATGATTTGTTCAACAGTTTATTTTATAAAATGTGAAAGATGGAATTATTCACTCATAGATTCATCCAACTCTCCAGATCAATTTATGAAACTTTTATTTGTATATAATATTCTTTCTTAAAATGTTCCTATTAAAATACTTGCAAAGTACCCTTGAAATTAATACATTTTTAAATGCAATTATTTTAATGAAAATTCTTTAAAGGAGGATTCTTATTACAGAATTAATTTTATAGTCAACAGTAATCATAATAAGAATTGAACTTTACTGAGTTTGAGGTTATATTAATAAACCAGTGGTTCTCAGCCTTTTTTTTTTCTTTCTCTACAACACTCAAATTTTTAATATGTCCTCTATCCCCAAAAGAAATTTTTCTGCACATCATATTCTGAACAAAAAAGAAATTGAGAAGTACTCCTTCTAGAAGTAGAAGCAGACTTTCTTGCTATGATTGAAAACATATGATACCATTACAGAGATATCCTAGAAGATCTGGCTCATATCTCTCTATTCCTTTATTTGCTTTCTCTTTTTAATATTGAGTCATTGACTCTTTAGGCCCTTAGATGCTTTACTCCATCTATTCCTGATAGATTACTTTAAATACTGATAAAATTTCTTGTATTTATTCTTAAATATAAGTGTTTGCCCCCCCATTTTCCCCTTCCCCTAACCTTGATAACTACCACTTTGCATTTTGCTCTGAGTATTCTGGATATCTCATAAAAATGGAATCATACAATATGTTACCTTTATAGCATTGTCTGTGTGCTTTGAATTAGCATATTGTTTTTGAGACTCATCCACATAGCATGCATCAGTACTTAGTTATTTGTTATGGCTGAATAATATTCCATTGTATATATATATGCCACAGTTTGTTTATCCATTAACTGTTGATAGGCTTTTGGGCTGACTTTTTGACTGTTGTGAATGGTCTTGCTATGAACATTAGTGTAGTATATTTGAGTATCAGTTTGATTTTTTTTTTTCTCCCTTTGGATATATACCTAGAAGTGGAATTGCTGGGTCTTGTAATTCTTTGCTTAGTTTTTTAAGGAATTGCCAAACTATTTTCCATAGCAGCTAAACTATTTAAATTTCTGCTGGTAGTTTGAGGATAAATAAAAGCAAATAGTAATAATTTTTTTTTTGTTATAAGCCACAGGTATCAAGCTCTCATAACCCTCCATCAACAGAAGAACAGCAGCTCTATTGGGCCAAAGGGACTGGCTTTGGAACAGGCTCTACAGCTTCTGGATGGGATGTGGAGCAAGCCTTAACCAAACAGAGGCTGGAAGAGGAACACGTTACTTGTCTCCTGCAGGTATATTTGTAAAGTTGATATTGTCAGTGATGATAGCTCATCTTTATTTGTGTGCCTGTGTTGATTTTTAAGTTTAATGGCCTTATCCTCAGCTACTTTTTAAAAAGTTCATTTTTAAAATGAAAAAACTTTCTCCCTGCCCTCAGTACATTTACGATATTAGATAAAGATTGCTCTTCAGTGCTTGCAACTCTAAATTCTTCCCTCTTAGCCTCTTCACTGAGAGGAAAGTGACAAAGGTGAAGTTGTCCAATAATAGGAATGTACCAAATCTACTTTCTTCTTGTCAACTTCTCATCTAAACTACTATATCTGGACTCTTTCTTTTTTTAAAAAATATATTTACACCTTTGTTTCTCACATTGTGTTGCGTTTTTTAGAATTGGGCAAGGTGAACTGGTTTATAAAGTTTTTAATGAGAAGAGTAGGTTCATAAAGATTAGCTTTTGTTCCTGCATCAACTAATTGACTCAAATTAGGGTTTTGTTTTTTATTTTTCCAAGCATTAGTTAAGTCTTTGAGCATTACTTTTGCAGTTCTCGAATAAGCTTATTCTCATATAGACTTCTAAGATTCCATCACCCTCAGCTGTAAATTAAACCTACTCAGTAAAAGAAATAATCTCAAAGTTGCAACTAAGCTTTGAAGTTCATGTTCTTAGGTGGATTGCTTCTGAATGTCTGGTCATAGCACTGTACATCATCATGAAAAGCATATCTTCTTTTGAAAATGTAAAGGAAAAAAGTCTCATTTTAAAAACCTGTAGTATGAAGCATTGATTGAGTTGAAAATATATACTATTCATATTCAGTTTGAACATCGAACATAAAATATGGGATTTTAAATTTGTGAAGCTAAAACTCAGTTTTAAATGCAGGGATTTTTCTTTTTAGGTTCTTGCAAGTTATATAAATCCTGCAAGTGGTGCTGTAAATGGAGAAGCTCAGTCATCTCACGAGAGTAGAGGACAGAACAGCAACGCCCTTCCTTCTGTACTTCTAGAGCTTCTCAGTCAGTCCTGCCTCATCCCTGCCATGTCATCTTATCTACGAAATGATTCAGGTAAATCACGTTGTAACTTGTCCTTTACAATATCTTAGTGGATGAGTACTTTTGTTTACTTATTTTATCATTATCACTTTAAATAGTAAGGTTCATTTTTTTCTTTTAATAACCTATAGCTGAAAATGATAGGGTAAAGGCTAGAAGCTTCATGATAGTACTGTCATCCAAACATGCTTAATTGAATTTCTGAGTGTTTTTAACATTTATCTTAAACATTGGAATTGCAGACAGTTGTTTTTTGAAGAAGGGCAGATAAACTATACAAGTCTCTAGACACTTGACAATGAGTATTAGATTTTACAAATTCAATTATGAAAGTACTTTAGGTAGATATTTTGCCAGTATTCAACTGATTATCAACTCAAATTGCTGTTTTATTTCCTTGGCTGTGGAATTGTCTTCCAAGAAATGTATCCTTTAAGTAGAATAAAAAGTTTATGTTTTATTTAGACTCTCAGAGATATACAGGTATTGCCAAGAAAAATACACAGTTGGCATCTCTTCGTTTTAACTAAGATGTTTATTTATTCACTTTTTTAAACTATCTGCTCTTCTTGTATTTGCTTTTATTCGTATTCTGACTCATGAAAATAGACACACATTCAGTTAGATTATTAAGGAAGAATAAGGAAAGTGATAGGAATGAATCTTGAAGTACTCTGTTTTGATGCTTGGTAGCAGTTTAAATGCAATTAGATGGATGGAAAATGTACTTGTATTTGAGAAGGGATTACTGCCGCTATTCTTCATCTTCAAAAAATTATTGTGCTTCCAAACACACTATTTTTGGGACTTCCCTGGCGGTCTAATGGTTAAACCCTGCACATCCCAATGCAAGGAATGTGGGTTCGATCTCTGGCAGGGGAACTAAGATCCCACAAACCTGGTGCAGCAAAAATGAAAAACAAAAACACACACCATTTCCCAGCCTACCTCAAACTTCTTTATAGAAATATTGGTGTTATATTAAATTTTTTTTAGATTGATCTGTTTGATACATTAGATTTGTCTCTTTTGAAAAAATAGACATCAAATGTATAATATATTTTTTGATTAAGTAAAACATTTGGAATTGTAAACACTTGAGTACTTCAGATTGGTGCCAAAATTTAATAGTAAATCATTAAGGAAAACTGAACAGAGAAAGATAAAGTTTCTGTTTATCTCCTTCCACATTGTTAAAATATTAATCCTTTCACTTTGAAACTGTATGACCTCCCAGAAGTTTTTAATTTTGTCTTATTCTGAAATTCAGTCTTTGTGTAACAGTGGGCTTTTATCTTTATGGTTTAGACTCAAAAGGGAAATCTGGTATTACTTTTATTGTTAAAATAATCTGTTCAAGTAGGTGTACTTTCTGGTAAGTGTATATTTTTATAAATAAGCTATGATTCTGGTAAATATATGGAATTACAGTAAATTAAATACTCTGTCTTGAAACTTTTTTAGAAATATAATGTTTGACTTTCCTTTGTGATTATTTTCCCAGTGTAAAGAAATTTCTTTGTCCAAAGTTTAGATAATTGCTTGAATCTGGTACTGTGTCCAGTGGTGTAATTTTAACTGATAGATTTATACTTGTATGTGGTTGCAAAAGTAATTTTGAAATTAGATTTTATGATAAATAAACTTAAAATAATGAAGTAAGTTAAATATGTCATCAGATAATTGTCAGAACACCTTTTAAGTTATGTTTTTAGTAATCAAAAGAAAATTTTTTGGAGTTTGGGATATATTCTGATCCATCAGTTCACTTCCGTCGCTCAGTCCTGTCTGACTCTTTGCAACCCCACGGACTACAGCACGCCAGGCTTCCCTGTCCATCACCAACTCCCAGAGCTTCCTCAAACTCATGTCCATTGAGTCAGTGATGCCATCCAACCATCTCATCCTCTGTTGTCCCCTTCTCCTCCTGCCTTCAACCTTTCCCAGCATCAGGATCTTTTCCAGTGAATCAGTTCTTTGCATCTGGTGGACAAAGGATCGGAGTTTCAGCTTCAGCATCAGTCCTTTCAATGCACATTCAGGACTGGTTTCCTTTAGGATAGACTGGTTGGTTCTCCTTGCAGTCCAAGGGACTCTCAAGAGTCTTCTCCAACACCACAGTTCAAAAGCATTAGTTCTTCGGCGCTCAGCTTTCTTTATAGTCCAACTCTCACATCCATACATGACTAATGGAAAAACCATAGCTTTGACTAGATGGACCTTTGTTAGCAAAGTTATGTCTCTGCTTTTTAATATGCTTTCCTTGTTTGTCATAGGTTTTTTCCCCAAGGAGCAAGTGTCTTTTAATTTCATGGCTGCAGTCACCATCTACAGTGATTTTGGAGCCCCCCAAAATAAAGCCTGTCATTGTTTGCATTGTTCCCTGTCTATTACCCATTAAGTGATGGGACCAGATGCCATGATCTTAGTTTTCTGAATGTTGAGCTTTAAGCCAGCTTTTTCACTTTCATCAAGAGGCTTTTCAGTTCTTCTTCACTTTTCTGCCATAAGGGTGGTATCATCTGCATATCTGAGGTTATTGATATTTCTCCTGGCAATCCTGATTCCAGCTTGTGCTTCCTCCAGCCCAGCGTTTCTCATGATGTACTTTGCACATAAGTTCAGTAAGCTGGGTGATTGTATGCAGCCTTGACGTACTCCTTTCCTGATTTGGAGCCAGTCTGTTGTTCCACGTCCAGTTCTAACTGTTGCTTCTTGAGCTGCATACAGATTTCTCAGGAAGCAAGGCAGATGGTCTGGTATTCCCATATCTATAAAAATTTTCCACAGTTTGTTGTGATCCACACAATCAAAGCCTTTGGCGTAGTCAATAAAGCAGAAGTAAATGTTTTTCTGGAACTCCCTTGCTTTTTTGATGATTCATCAGATGTTGGCAATTTGATCTCTGGTTCCTCTGCTTTTTCTAAATCCAGCTTGAACATCTGGAAGTTCTTGCTTCCTGTACTGTTGAAGCCTGGCTTGGAGAATTTTGACCATTGCTTTGCTAGCCTGTGAGATGAGTGCAGTTGTTCAGTAGTTTGAACATTCTGATCCGTAGTTTTGACAAGCAATGTATATTATTTATAATATTCTAAATACAAATTATTTATTTCAGGAAAATATAGCTTGACCGCTTATGTAAATTACCAATTTTAAAAATAAAATATTAATTTTTAAAGTGACATTTAAAAATGTGAACATAAAACGTCTTGGAACTTAGTAAAATTTTTATTTTATAACATCAGTCTAAAGTCCATTTTCCAGTTTTGTCGTTGGTCTTTAGAATGTTATTTTTGACCATTTGGGAATTTGGGATAAGGAAGAGCATCCAATATAAAATCTTTTATTTCATTTGTCATATCTTTGTTCTCCTTTAATCTGGAAACTTTACCAATTTTCTTTGTCTTTTGTGATATTGATGACATTTTATAAATATTTTTTAGCGTATCCAGCAAATTGTTTTTTAAGTGTGAGAGCAGTGCTAATAATTTTGTGTAAGGCATTGTATTCAAGAAATGGCTGGCTTATGTTGCTAGCATGTAGTATACAAAGTGAAAGTGAAGTCGTTCAGTCGTGTCCAACTCTTAGTGACCCCATGGGCTGTAGTCTACCTGGGCTGTAGTTTACCAGGCTCCTCCGTCCATGGGAGTT
Organism: Antilocapra americana; assembly: GCA_007570785.1. NCBI lineage: Eukaryota > Metazoa > Chordata > Mammalia > Artiodactyla > Antilocapridae > Antilocapra > Antilocapra americana. The sequence goes on from ML664196.1 coordinate 756,815, forward strand.
TCCAGGCAAGAATACTGGAGTCTTTTGCCATTTCCTTCTCCAGGAGATCTTCCCGACTCAGGGATTGAACCCTTGTCTTCAGCGTTATAGGCAGACACTTTACCGTCTGAGCCACCAGGGAAGTCTCATACAAAAACACAAGCCTAATGTAATAGGCTCTTTCGAGAGCCACCCTGAACTATAGTTAGCCCTTGGAGATTGTTTCCAGGACCCTCTACCAAAACCAAAATCTTTCTGCTTTATTCTGTGAATGTTCGATGTATTCTTATCAACCTTACCAGTTCATTCTGTTCAGGCGACAGGCCACTTTTCAAACGATCTAAGATTGATGTGATCTTAGAAAGATCATAGCCTTTGAGATGTTGCTTTGACCACTTGATTGCTTTTTAGGAGCTTTTTTCCTCCCCAAAGAAACAAAAGGATGCACAAAACACAAGAAGTGAATGAGGGAGAGGCTACCAATGCTCAGTAACAACCTTGTGCTGGTCAACTATATGTAACAGATTTAATAACTTTTTAAGTAGAATTTGTGCAGATTTTACCTTCAAAGAACTTAATTCAAAAAGCTGAATCTATAAAATAGTTGTTAGAAAAATTATAAAACAGTAAATTTGAAGCTGAAACTTTAAAATAGGTAACTGAAACAAGTGATTTGTATGTTTGTATTAGGCTCTTTTATCTCTAGTATTATTATTATTATTATTATTTTGTAAATTTTCTTTACTTTATTGTGTTGGTTCTGCCACACACTGACATGAATCCGCCATGGGTATACACAGGCTCCCCCTCCAGAACCCCCCTCCCTCCTCCCTCCTGACTCCCTCCTCCTGGGACACTAGCCTCGAGCATCAACCCTGGACTGGTGATTGATTTCACATATGATAATTACCATGTTTCAATGCCATTCTCCCATATCATCCCACCCCTGCCCTCTTCCACAGAGTCCACGAGTCTGTTATATATCTGCGTTCCTTTTGCTGTCTCGCATGCAGGGTTCTCGTTACCATCTTTCTAAATTCCATATATATGCGTTAGTATACTGTATTGTTGTTTTTCCTTCTAGTATTAGTTTTTAAAGGGATGATTAAAGCCTCTAAAAAGAGAATGTAGTTATTTTTATGAGATTTTTTTTTTTTACTAGATAGGAAGATCCTCATATGAAGTATGTATTCATTTCAGTTTCTCTCTCCCTATATTTTGACTTCCTTTTGTTGTAGTCATGTTATTTTGAAAATTGCTTGTAAACAATACTATACAAGGACCATTTTTCCTCCAGTTGCTGTTTGTATATGCATGCTATTGAGTAAGCCGTCAGTTACCCCGCCGGCCACGAGATGGCGGTCTCGTTTCATTGCCAGAAATACTTTGAGCTCAGTTCAGTTCAGTTCAGTAGCTCAGTCCTGTCTGATGTTTTGTGACCCCATGGACTGCAGCACGCCAGGCTTTCCTGTTCATCATCAACTCCCTGAGCTTACTCAAACTCATGTCCTTTGAGTCAATGACGCCATCCAACCATCTCATTCTGTGTCATCCCCTTCTCTCCCTCCTTCAATCATTCCCAGCATCAGGGTCTTTTCAGATGACTCAGTTCTTTGCATCAAGTGGCCACAGTGTTGGAGTTTCAGCTTCAACATCAGTCCTTCCAGTGAATTTTCAGGACTGATGTCCTTTAGGATGGACTGGTTGCATCTCCTTGCAGCCAAGGGACTCTCAAAAGTCTTCTCCAACACCATAGTTCAAAAGCATCAGTTCTTCAGTGCTCAGCTTTCTTTATAGTCCACCTTACATCTTTACATGACTACTGGAAAAACCATAGCTTTGACTGGACGGACCTTTGTTGGCAAAGTAATGTCTTTGCTTTTTAATACGCTATCTAGTTTGATCATAGGTTTTCTTCCAAGGAATAGCATCTTTTAATTTCATGGCTGCAGTTACCATCTGCAGTGATTTTGGAGCCCCCAAAAATAAAGTCTGACACTATTTCCACTGTTTCTCCATCTGTTTCCCATGAAGTGAAGGGACCAGATGCCATGATCTTAGTTTTCTGAATGTTGAGTTTTAAGCCAACTTTTTCACTCTCCTTTTTCGCTTTCATCAAGAGGCTTTTTAGTTCCTCTTCACTTTCTGCCATAAGGGTGGTGCCATCTGCATATCTGAGGCTATTGATATTTCTCCTGGCAGTTTTGATTCCAGCTTATGCTTTTTTTTTTTTTATTGTTTTTGCCATACATTGTCATAATATCACCATGGGTTTACATATACTTCCCCTCCGGG